>JAUCBJ010006842.1:0-329979 GCA_032718475.1 Nemertoderma westbladi | reverse complement strand
AAAATTCCCATTCCGAGGCAGGAATTTTCTTGGATTTCTCACAAATACATCTGGAATGACTCTTACATTTCCAAAATGCAATATCCAAGATTTCAGATAGTTGCTTTAAATACTTATCAACAATTGCAGCTTGATGGTTTTTTATTTGCTTTGAAATGCGGTCTACAGATTTATATGTATCAAACAATTTTCTTAATCGTTTCGCCAACGCAGTTGAAGATGTAAATGTAGGAATACAAATCCCTAACACAACTTCAGCACAGTCACGGCATTCAGAATCAGTGTCGGTTGCACCATTGCGTTTTTGTTGACGCAGGAACATTAGGTGTTGCATACAATCCAGCCCAGTTGGCAATTTATTTGATATAGATAGGTCCTTTGGATATCCAAAATATGGATGTTTAGTTTCTGAACGTGATGACATTACAGCAATATCTATTCTCAGGAATATTTTAATAAAAAACAAGTAATCTCACTACTTAGTTCTTACTATTAATGACTGACTCGCATGTCAGTCATGCAGCTTAGCAGCTTTATGCATGCATGCAATATTTAAATAGGGCTAGGTCAAAATACGCAGCCAGAGTGGTGTAACCGGTATGTAGCTATTATGTGTGTTTGTGAAAAATGAAAGTTGTTTACAATCCTCTTATTTCAGTAGGCCTACTGTAAGCAGTATGTACCGGTTATGTCACTGCTTGGTAAGTGGTGTGTGTGTGAAACTGAAAGTATTTTAAAATTATTCTATATCAGTAGTTAATTTACATGGTTAGGTATGCCATGGCCTACTATATATACGGCCTAACAGGCCACCTTAAAAGGCCTAGAAATTTAAGGCCATTCATTCATTACCTGCAGACCTGATTCCAGTCACAGCTTACTACACGCTGACAGCCACAGCCACCGAACCGATGTAGGTACCATACAGCCATACTGCCGTATGCTGTACAGCTGTACTGGCAGACTGGTATATCTCTATAAGCTCTACCTACCTGTACTGTACCACTGCCTGTTTAACGTTTAGCTACCGGTACTGTTTACCTTATGTGGTTTAGGTGTTCGGGTTAGGCCATTTCTGATTTCAGCATTACGTTTTTGTAAGGCCCAGGTTGGAAGTTTGCTCAACATGTGGAGCGCATCCGAAAGTGCGTGTGGCGCGCATTTAGATGTCTTGTCTAGCGCGCATACAGGCTGACAGGATAATTATGTTACGGCTAGACTCGGAACAAACTTGCCCATTTAAATTTTAGATTTAGAAAATTCTCTGTCTGCCAGTCTGCCTGACGCAGTATTTACTTACCACTAACTGTAGGTAGGCCAACTGCAAAATCAATCATGCTGTCATGGCACATGGCATGGCATTCAGCATGTACCGGTACCTTTGATTGCATTACTCATTAAAAACACCTTTTGAAATTAAAAACATAGGCCTACCGCACCGGTACCGGTACCTACCAGTACTTTATATGCTTTGCTTATATACCAGTGTATATACCGGTAGTGATAGTTAACTTATATAAAGTAATAAAGTAATGTATGGTTAATAAATGTTCTGTGTTTGGATGCAAGACTGGTTATGTTGGTGTGGAAAAAAAAGCGAGCTTCCAGTTTCCTTTGGGGCGGGACCTAAGTAAAAGATGGATGGCTTTTGTAAATAGGAAAGACTTTGAAGCAACACCTAATTCCCGTGTTTGTATCGATCATTTCGAGAAGCAATATCTCAAGACTATAGCTACGGGAAAGATGCTACTCGATTGGTCATTGTCGCCTATTCCAACCATTCCTGCTGTTACTGATACACTGCCATCCATGGTGCCTTCAGTCAAGCGGCCTCGGCGAGAGCCTATTGATCGCCCATTTCAGCAGAATCAACTTGCTGAATTTAGCAATCGATATGCCGTCTCATGTTTGTCTGATATCACTGAGGATTTTTGTCCAACTGGTTACCATTTTGACAAAACTGCAGATCGAGTATTGATGTATGAACTGGATTTCTGTGGAGGTAGTGGTATGCCAAGTTTACATGGAGTTATAAAGATTACTTCAGATTTACACGTTAAATTAGAACTTACCCAGCATCCAGTTCCTTTACCCATTTGGTTTAGTAAAACATCTATCTGTAAGATTACAAATGCAACCCAGATTGAAACTTTGCTGTTTATTTAAGAAATATTTCTCAGTATAAATACTCAGCAGTTTTCGATGAGGTTTTCCATCACCAATATTACTCAAAGTATGCTCGCCCTCCTTATTCTCATACCGTTATACAATTCGCATTAAAGTTATGTTACACTTCCTATCAGGCGTATACTCTGCTTAAAAGGGAAATTCAGTTACCATCCCTTACACTTCTAAATAAACTGCAAAAGGGAGGCGTTGACAGTATGAAAGCATTGCACCGAATGGTGGAGGATGGTTTGTTTGATGCCGATGTCACATTGGTATGTGATGAGATGAAGTTACAGATGGAGGCATCTTATAGTCAGGGCGAATTTGTTGGCGTAGATGATGATGGTAACATGTTCAAAGCAATTGTATGTTTCATGATAGTGGGTGCCAAACACGGAAAATCCTATGTGGTTCGTGCTGTGCCAGTCATATCAGCAACATCAGTTTGGCTAGTGGATGAATTTGTGTCGGTAATGAAAGATGTATGTGATGCTAAATTGCACATTCGTGCTATTGGTTGTGATGATTCACCCATTAATACTAAGTTGTATACTCGCTTTGGCCGTGCTGGATCAAATGACAATGACGAGAAGAATCGCATTATTTATTACAATGGAATGAAGATCTGTTTACTATACGATCCTGTACATATTATAAAGAACATCCGCAATAGCCTTGCAAATGGAAAACATTTTAGCTTTCCTGAATTCATATTTACTGCCTTCAAAGATACAATTTGTGTTACTGAAGGTAGCTGCCATTGGAAAGATCTTCTAGATCTTTATGACCGAGATTTCCAATTGGATGCTCATTTACGCATGGCCAAACAGCTCACATACCAAGCTGTGCATCCTGGCAACAACAAACAATCCGTTCCTATTGCCCTAGCAATATTCAATGAATCAACCAGCGCGGCATTGGAGAGATATTTTCCGAATCGATATCCCACAGCTCAGTTTCTTAGACTCATTAATGACTGGTGGGTCATAAATAATTCCAAGCAACGATTCCACCAGTCTAATTATCTGGGTAATGCTGTAGTGGCTGGCAACAATAAACCTACCTTTCTCCGTGATGTAGCTGATTGGGTTGAGAAGTGGTTTAAGACAGTGGGTACTGATACGCGGTTGTGGCGAGGAAAGAGTTTAACACCACATACATCTGCTATGCTGCTTTGATACAGACATGTCGTTCAGTTAATGTTTTAATGTAAACACCCAGGCTATTGTTGTGAACAACTGCAAACATAAATAGGAATGTAAACCCCAGGCTATTGTTGTGAACACCTGCAAACATAAATAGGAATGTAAACACCCAGGCTATTGTTGTGAACAACTGCAAACATAAATAGGAATGTAAACACCCAGGCTATTGTTGTGAACAACTGCAAACATAAATAGGAATGTAAACACCCAGGCTATTGTTGTGAACAACTGCAAACATAAATAGGAATGTAAACCCCGGGCTATTGTTGTGAACACCTGCAAACATAAATAGGAATGTAAACACCCAGGCTATTGTTGTGAACAACTGCAAACATAAATAGGAATGTAGACACCCAGGCTATTGTTGTGAACACCTGCAAACATAAATAGGAATGTAAACACCAAGGCTATTGTTGTGAACACCTGCAAACATAAATAGGAATGTAAACACCGGGCTATTGTTGTGAACAACTGCAAACATAAATAGGACTGTAAACACCGGGCTATTGTTAAAACAGTTAATGTTTTAGAAATAGTAAAATTCAAAAGATATTCATATTTACAAATGTAGTTAAATAGGTAAATATTTTAGAAAAACTTTAATAAAATATCTTGAAGTGCAGTAACTCGAAAAATATCCAATCTTTTTAGAAATAGGTATCACTTCTAGATTCGTCACAAAATTTAAGTTCGAAAACAGTAAAGTTGTTAAAAAGGATTTTCCGTGCAATAATCCATGTAGAATGTAGAAACTACAATGGCCTTAAATTTTAAGGCTTCTCAAGGTTGCCTGTTAGGCCGTATATATAGTAGGCCATGGGTATGCTATAGGCATAATGTTCCTGGTATTTCTATACTATACTATAGTTTGGTACAAACATTTGTATTGTGACTGGAAAATGCTTTACAATTGCAAGTCTACAATTCTTAGAGCTTAAAACTTTTTCTTCCTAACAATTTTTACAATATTTCAAATTCCAAACCATTAGTGGAGGGGCAAGTCAACATGTTAATATCTCAATTTATTGCCATTTTGACATGTTTTTATAGCAAGGCACTGAATCCTTGGGAGAAAAACCAAAATTATGGTGCGCCATTATTGTACAAAAACAATTTTAATAATTGCTGAATTTTTGGAAAAAATGAAAAATTTTGAGATTTTCAAGAAATATGTGGAAGGGTTTAAACATTAAATTTGAATTCCAACTTCACATATTTTTGTTAAGTACCATAAATGCTTGAATATTTGCTAGGAGAAATATTTTATATATACAATCTAATTTTTCACAATTTACACTCAAAAATTCTAGTTTGCGGCAAAATTATCAGATTTGAAATTTGTTGTTGAGGGGTCAACTGTTATTTTTAAAAAATTGTTCTTTTATTTTCTGAATTTTCTCAACACAATGCCACTTTCTATAAGAGAGAAAATCTAAAATTAAAAAAAAAAATTTTTTTCATTCACCCCTACTGCACATCCGTGGAGATTTGGGAAGACGGCATGCTAGATATAGTAATGCGACAGCTGATAAATGCCTCTAAAAACCCATCTGTGAAAGAATTGATGAAGGATGAATAGGCCTATGCGTAGCTACGCGTAGCTATGCGTAGTTTGTAACTTCCATTCCTGTCATTTACCGGTAGGGCCAGACTTACTGCCTTTTTAACAACTACGCGTAGGTGTTTTAAAACTACGCATAGTTATTTTGGAACTACGCGTATGGATTGTGAAACTACGCATAGTTGCTACGCGTAGCTACGTGTAGGTGCTATGCGTAGCAGTCCTGATAACAATGATTTTTCATTTCAGGTCCGGTAGGGTTGAGTTGTTAGGCAAGTATCGGTATATGTCAGGTATCTGATTATCAGACAAATGTAATAACAGAATCGGAAACTCATATCTCTACATACAGCACTGGTAATAAATAATATTCGGCTCTTTCACATACACAGTTTTGCCTTTCATTGGGTATACTCTCAGTGAAGATGTGTAAATCGGGCTTTACACCGCTCAGTAGTTGCTATGAAAATATCAAGATTAGATAAATACAGAAACTACGAATCGGAAACAAATTGACAAGTTTTTATTAGAAATGTGATAATCAATCCTAAACAAATTTTATGATAAACTTGTTAATCCTAACAAAGTTTATTATGAAAGTCTTATTGTTTTATATGTTTTAACATTTTCCTCCTCAGAAGAATCGGTAGCGGATCCCTACACATCCGTGGAGATTTGGGAAGACGGCATGCTAGATATAGTATTGCAACAGCTGATAAATGCGTCTAAAAAACACATCTGTGAAAGAATTGATGAAGGATCCTGCATTTTCTTCCTCGCCGCATCGCCACTCTTTCCCTTCAGTGCTGCCTTGCATCGGGTATACTCTCGGTGAAGATGTGTAAATCGGGCTTTTCACTGCTCAGTAGTTTCTATGAAAATATCAAGATTAAATAAATACAATTTATAGCATTGCTAGTGATATTATTTAGTGTAATATTATTAGGTATGTATCTATTTATAATTACCATTAAGAACATTGGAGATGCTTGTCCAGCTCGCATGCCTCTTTGCTACATCCTTAGAATCTTTTCCAGTTGTATTGAATAAATTGGGATGATTTCTGACTTTAATAAGAGTTAATCTAACTTTCTTTGCACTAGACGCTATTGTTTATATCTCATTGGTACATAAATTTTAAATGTATAGTTTTTCTATTAAACTGAACAGGTGAATTGATATTGAGAAAAATATGTGTATCTATACCATACACGAATCGATAATGATAAAATCATTAGACAATCATTTACCTAAATAGACACTCAATATTAATATGCCTTGTGTAGTTCCCAAAAAGTTGAATTTAATTCAATCCTTGTGTATTTGCAAAAGTACACATACACAAGGCCTTGTGTAGTTACTACACAATACCTCGTGTAGAAAAACGACTACATAAGGCTTTGTGAAGTAGCTACATACGTGTGTGTGTGTAACAACTACACAATATTGTGAACCAGGCTTTACTGTAAAAGTATTCAGTATCTATGAATTATGTATGTATGTATATCAGGTGAACTCCTCCAAAGCTATAGCTCGTCCATCAATGAAAGTTATAACAATCGACGCAGCTCAACCTCAGGATGTGGAAAAAAAATTTTCGAAAAAATTATTAAATTGTCTTTTTTTATTTCCACAAATAGCCCCAAAACACGAAAATTGCCATAGACTCAATGATAGAAACACCAGCTGCTGGTTCTCATGAGGGCCTAAGTAAGCTACTACTATTGATTGAATGGATAGGCCCAAACTGCAGAAAAGTACATTACTTACCAAGTTTATTATTATCTCACTCTATTCTGTTAGTTTGTTATGTATTACCCCACCAGCTGAATAGCCCTTCCCATTGAATCCCATGGGAATATCTATTAGTGCTGGGAGGCCAGCTGATTGAATTCTAAGCATTGTTCAATAATGGGGAGGGACCCAACTACACTATGTTTGTCTGTGGACGGTCTTATCTTTTTTATTAACCGTGTTCGTCTCTCAGAAGCAAATACACTAATCGAATTGCAATAAATTCAGAAAAAGTACTAAAAGTACCGAAAATATTCACTGCATCTCAGTGAAAATTACTTTATACAGATCCCAGGACCACGCTGAATCCAATGGTACTTTCCCCATATCGCGAGAGACAGTAGTTTAGGAGGAGATAAGAGGAACAAACAAACATACATACATATATACATACATATACAATTTGAGCTTTTGATATAGACAAGTGTCCGAGTTCGCTCGACCTAGTAGTAGTAGTAGATATAGACAAACATATATACAATTTGAGCTTTAGATATAGATGGTATTAAAAGAGTGCCTCAATTCAATTCAATTCATCATGCATTGACATGACTCTGTCAGTCTTGATGAGTTTGTTGGGGGTGCAGACAGAGTCCATAGTCCAATTACATGTAGAGTAAACAAAAAGTACTGGTACTAGGCCTAGCCTCTACAATCACTACTGCAACTCAAAATATAATTTTTATCAGAAAAATGCCTTGTTGAGAAACAATAATGTTGCCAGTTACAATAATGTAATGGTACCAGCAATGAAGTCTCGGATGTTGTGCTTTACCGTTACATTATTTCAGTCAGTACCAGTAATAGTACAAGCAATAAGTCTCTGGGGTAGGCTGCAAATGCAGCATCACATGCACCCTGAGTTCCTCGGTTGACCTTGAAGGATCTGAGATTCAAGGGAACCAACAAGTCACTCTTGAATATTCCAAGTATACTTGTTAGAAGTATATGGTATTTATCTGCTGGTGTTGGCCAAAACCAAATACACGATTCATGTTTTTCACACGATCCATAAATGAGACTTGCAGTTCAGAATGAGTGATATGTAGGACTATTCCAATAAGCCACTCCTTATCGTAGACTGCTATAATGAGACCCCCCTTCACAAAATTATCATTAAACTCTGATAGTGCTGCATTACTCTAACCTTTGAACCGCTTTGATGATGGCTCTTCACCACCAGATTCCTCAGACTCACCAGATTCCTCAGACTCAACATCATCTCTATCATCATCTATCATCATCACAAGATTCCCCATTATCATTGTCTTCATCACCACTCGCGTCTAGTTCACCATTCTCATTAAAATAATCCAGGGATGCACTTTCCCTGGCACAACATCTACCATCTTCTTTCTCTTCTTCTTCTTTGGCTCCTCTCCAGTAGGTTGGAGATCTCTCAGCACATCAGCAAATGCTTTATCCATATCATTTCTGGTCCTTGAAGAGTCACCTGCAGGAATACATCAAAGTACCTGTTTTCGATCAAGTTGATATAATATACCATATTTACAGAATCCAGATATTAGAGGCTTGTTGTTAACTATATTTTCGCCATCAGCTTCTCAGGGCTGGTCTCCTGCATCTCCAATTAGAGCTCGTTAGAAATTATATCTCTATTTTATTTGTTTATTTATTTTTATTATTCTATATATTAAAAACACCGTTAGAGCTGGGAAGCTCTCACACCAAAGTGCGGTTCATTTGGAGTAACCTGAGTAAATTAAGTTAATACTGAAATAATAAGTTAAACCATAATAATAACCATTATAGTAAGTCTAGCTGCATATACTAATGAAAATTACTATGTACGGGATTATTATAATTAATTTTACCATTGCTTTGAATGAATTAATAGTCCTTGTAATAATAATGGAAAGTCGTCCCAACATTTTAATATAATCCATTCCGAACTGCCGTTAATTATTGTAATGTAGTCTCTATAATAATGCAGCTGATATTCGTGAGTAAACAAACTAGATTATACTGTTCCTATATCCATGTGCGCCAAGCCAACCCTTGAAGAAAAATGTCAGATTCTGGGCTTCTTGCAGGATCTTTTTTGTTGCTCTGTAGCTGACGAACGATCTCGAAATGGAAGCTCTCACCACCAACACAACCACTTCACTGATGATCCCAAGCCTTCCTTCACTGATGTCTGTTGAGGAAGGCGATTTGTTCTGCCACTTCATGATAGCGCGACATTCATGTGCTGTTGCAGTAGGCAATGCAATACCATTTTCTAAAAGTCTGTGTGTGTGTGTGTTTGTGTTTGTGTCAGTGTGTGTGTGTGTGTCAGAAGCGAATATATAACTAGCCATAGAATAATTATAATTGTCCGCTAAGATGGCTTGTAGCTTAGCGATTTAGGCACTCAAGTCTTTCTGGCTTGTGACCAGCCAATTTTGTCCGCTTCAAATCTGGGCACAAATCTTCAGCAAGTTCGAGCGCTCTTTTGCATGTCATTCCACTTGCCTGCGCTATCTCCTTGATCATACATGCCCCTCCTTTACGCAAAACTGGGCAAGCCATTTTTTTTTTCAAACTAGACGAATTTTGAGTTCTCCACATTCCCAACGAAGTAGGGAATAAGCTGTAAAAGCTCACAAAATCACTAATATGATATTTTGGTGCTTCAAAACTGCTAATCGATCTGCCCTACTTAAGGCATACAAAGCGTATATTAGGCCTTTAGTAGAGTATTGTACCTATGTTTGGTCTCCCTACAAAAAAATACACAATTGACTTGGTTGAACCTGTCCAAAAGTACTTCACACTACCATATATGAACTATGTAGGCTGGCTAGATCAAATGCAGTTGCTTCAGTTACTACAGTTACAGCCTTTGGAGGTTTGGCTCATAATTTTTGACTTAAACCGATGGTGTTTAAAATAGAAAGAAACTTAGTTGATGTGTTTTAGTGATTATTTTTTGTATACAGTATTAAATTATTATTAAATTATTAAATTTTTGCCACTTGAGAGATTTTGTAATTTCGGGCCCCTGTAAGTGCTATAAGCCTGGATCGTATGGATGGTTTGCTTGAGCATGTCGATGACATCTGTTGCCTGTGATCATGGATCCGGAATATGTAAAGGAAAGGCATGGGCAGCCTTGAATGGGCTTTCCAGGATTTGAAAGTCACATAGAATTCATCGGAAACTTAAGGTCCGATTATTTAGAGCAGCAGTAGTTCCAGTACTCCTCTATGGGAGTCCATGCTGGGCTCTAACTGCTGAGGACACGAAATCTCTGGATGGCACATTCACAAGAATGCTATGCTGGTTATATAACATTGGAGGTGTCTCATAGGTTCCCCCAAGCTTGACACTAGAACAAAGCTGCCTCCCCTTTGCAGGACATTGCTTTCGCCATGAGGACCAGCTAGTGCATAATTTTGTGCTTTGGCGGCCTCATGGAGTGAATAAGCATGGTGGACAGCCCATTACTTTCTTGAGACGCATCTTAATTTTGTCGACAAGCCGGCGCAGCATCCTTAAAATGCAGCTGCAATGCAGCATGCCGATACTAGTAGTAGTATCAATGGCTCACAATAGTAACTGAAATTATAAAAGGAATTATTTAAATACATAATAGTATAAATCAAGGCATTCATTCATTCTAAACACTTCTTTCCAAAGCATTGGTATCTTCCTGTTGCATTACTATTGCATAGCAACTCATGAAATAAATGAAATATTGCATCCACAAGTTTGTTTATTTTTTTAATAAATAAATGTAGGTACTCCAGAGTAAGCCAAAAATGCATCTATTAAAAACCCAATATCTGATATTTGAATAATCTGATATCAGAAATACATATTTTGGTACCGATTTGTAATCCTTGCAATTTATATTAAAGATAAGGTAATAAAATATTGTAATGTTTAGTAATCTTCATGAACTTCATATTCATTTATGCAATTAATTACAGTTACAATTGAGAATCAGGACGTTTTATAGGAGTTTATTGTAGGTGTAGGCCTATCAATGTTAATTACCAATTTCCGACCGAAGGAATTCACTACCACAGGGCTTATAAGAAAGTTGGCATAATGTTACAAAATGAATTATCTTCCATTGCTAAATAACTATTGATATGTTTTGTTTCTGATTGTAGCCCCAAAATATGTTTTGGTTATTATGTCCCAAGAATTTTACCCCCATTCTTAGACTGGCAAACTCTTTCAGAAATGTATGCGATTCTATTTCGTGAGAGGATCAACATGTTTATCACTGTCATTTAGTCTTCTTTCTTCTATTTAGTCATTAGTTATTCTTTGTGGAGTTCCTTGGATAAATCAACAAATTAAGTAAAAAAACAAAAACTCTTAAATCAACAAATAATTATGTGATAATTATATTCAATGTAATTCAATTTCTCTTATTCACGACTTATGACTTAACAATATATGTAAAAGGCTGAGTGAGAGTTTGGGAATATTATCGCTGTTAATCATCTCCATTCTTTTTAGTGAATAAGCGTCGGTTACTAATAGAGTATGTTAGGCATACCAATCTATGTACAAATAATGCATGTAAAATAATTAACTGGGTGTGTATTTACATACCGTTATGGCGTCTCAAAAGGATCAAAATCATAACAATTACTGCAGTCTTTGAAATAATATAATAGTGCATGTAAATAATTAAATCACTCATGAAAATATTTTAATATGCCCAATTGTTATTGCGGCAATAAATAATTATTGCGGCAATAAATAATTATTGTGGCAATAAATAATTATTGTGGCAATAAATAATTATTGCGGCAATAATTAATTATTGCGGAAATAAATAATTATTGCGGCAATAATTAATTATTGCGGAAATAAATAATTATTGCGGCAATAATTAATTATTGCGGCAATAAATAATTATTGCGGCAATAAATAATTATTGCGGCAATAATTAATTATTGCGTCTATAAATAATTATTTCCGCAATAAATAATTATTGCGGAAATAAATAATTATTGCGGCAATAAATAATTATTACGGCAATAAATAATTATTGTGGCAATAAATAATTATTGCGGCAATAATTAATTATTGCGGAAATAAATAATTATTGCGGCAATAATTAATTATTGCGGAAATAAATAATTATTGCGGCAATAATTAATTATTGCGGCAATAAATAATTATTGCGGCAATAAATATAGCCCAGTGGGGGTTAGGCGCCACTCCTGATTTACACTATTGGTAACTGGCGCAGGTTTGATTTCAACATATGGCTGTTATTATTTCGTTCAATCTTTGGAGGGTCAAGGGAGCCAGCCTCAGTTCACAATAATAATCCCAGAGTTATGGTGTTTTCCATGTGCTTTTATTTTAAGCCAATCAATTATTAAGGAAGTGACCAATCAAAAGAAGTAATATCCTATGGTATTTAATAATACTTACCTCCAACAATTCAGCTCACATTGAATGGAAAAACACCTTATAATTTTATTTTATCATTTTAATCCCGTGTTCGTCATCACTTACCATGTATTCAATAAAAAAATTGTGAATAATTGATTGATTGGTTATTTTCTCAAAATGTGTTTTTTGGGTTAGGGTGTATTACCAAACAACAGCATCATAGTTAGTTAGCGGTTCCTTTAAGTTGGCCCCTCAAGTGGGTCTTATACCACATTTATTTATATTGTCATGATTTTCTACGGTACATTGGTTCTTTACCAATATCTCTAAACCGACACCGAATTATGTTATTGCAAGTGGCACGGAAAGCACTGTCACGAATGCAAATAATTGAAATTGTTACATATTTCGAGTAGCCAAGCAAACGTGAGTAACTCAGCATTGCACGGGCGTTTTTCTGATAACCATTGATTAAATAATAAAGCTGGAAAGTATGGTGGGGTGCCCATAACAGCAGGGTTGATAAGCTGATGAATATCATATTCACGATTCCATTAATTGTGAAAGATTTGATGTGCTCATCTTCGTCTCGCACTACTGGGTGGTTTCGAATCCGACGGACATGATGGATAACTATTCGGATTATAGCAACATTTGCAACAAACAGGCAGACCCCGGAAAGGCAGGCCCAAACCAACATACTGATGATATCGTATGCCATAGTGGAATTATTCTTGATTCCATCATTGTTGTTACCACATTCAGCAGTCCCAAACACGTTTAAATTAACCACCAAGACTTTAAAACAAATATAAATGCACAAAATGAGCCAGACACCAATAACTACATGATATATAAATTCTTTGCTAAAATGTTTGTTGTAAGTAAATGGGTGTGCAATGAATAAATATCTTTCAAAAGAGAATAATACCAAACTTGTAAGATGGACAATATAAATGAGATTGTCTAATTCCAGAATAATCGTATACAACACTTCATAATACATAAATTCAAAATTGGAATTGATATTATGCATCATTGCGTGTGCAGGTAGTACAATAACACCTTCTAGTAGTCCAGCCGCAGCCAAGTTAGCTACCAGCAGGTTGGATTGGTTGTTGCGGATATCGCGGTTGATGATATAACTAACAAATATGATACCATTGAGAGCTATGGTTACAATGGAAAGTATGGTTGTGATTATGAACGGCAACTGCAAATAAAGTGAAACTACTGGCACTCCATTGCTTTGGCTACAGTTCACATTATGCGTCATAGTTATATTCTGCACAAAATGTATTTCAGCAAATATATTAGTTATTATATCAATAATAGTTTTTAGATTCTAGGCCAATGCAACCACAAATAAATTTTAATAATAATAAATAAATTGTTGTGGGGTAGAGTGACGGTGAATTAAGTTTATTTAATGTAATAGAAAGTGATTAGGAAAAAGGCCAAAATATGAGCCCACTCCATAGCGAATAAATTCTTCATCCACCGTGGTACCTAATTTGTCATAGACACACACACCCGGCAGATGATAACCGGAATTTTGAAACCTAGGTTTAATAGAGTCGGTTGACGATCTCGCTATGGAGTCGATTTCGCTGTGGAGAGTATTATCATACTGTTATAGTACATTATATACAAATACATTTTAGAAATAAAATAAGCAACTGTATTCAATAGTAGGGAGAGTAGAACAAACTGCATCATTGTAATAAAGATCACAGTATAGTACATGGGCCAATCAACTTTTATGTTCATATTATGAGTTTTCATCCCATGAAATCATTTAAACCTCACTTCTTGAATTTGGTGGTTGTCCTATTAATTAAATATCGCTATAACCAATTTCATTTTGCCCATAATTAATAAACCACACTGTTGACCTTGCAAGTGGTGTATGGATTACAGATATGGATAGTTCATGAAATATAGTCCATTCACAAAATACATGGACGGCCGGGTAGCTCAGTTGGTTGAGCGCCGGGCCTGCAATCTATTGGTTGTAGGTTCTGCCCTACCAGGGTTCACTCAGCCTGGGTAGCACAGTTGGTTGAGCGCCGGGCCTGCAATCTATTGGTTGTAGGTTCTGCCCCACCAGGGTTCACTCAGCCTTTCATCCACTGGGGTCTATAAAATGAGTACTACTGAAATAACTGGGAGAAAATCTTGGGATAGGAGTAGCGCCCACCCCTTCATGTAGTAGCTATCGAAAGAGGAGCCTCTTCCGCTCGCCTCCGGCTTCAGTCGACTGTTTGCTTGCTTCACAAAATAAAAGTGCTTAGGCCTACATATTATTCTTATTTTATATTTACATTAGTTAGATTATAATTTCCATGTATTATAAAGATCTGTAATAACAATATAAATCGTAACAGTACTAACTGCAGCAATGCAACATATTCATTTGCCTTAGGCCAGTGCTGTTTAACTAGTTAAGTTCACATTTGATGTTATTTAGTTCAAGTGGTTTTATTTAACTTTTCACTGCGAATTTAGTTAGTTAACTGTTTTTTTAATAGTTGACTTTAAACGAAAATCGAACACATTCCGAAAGCTGAAAGCAGGATCCCTCTGAGCCAGTGTACCTAACAAGTTTCAAATTTAGTAAGTCCCACTCACGGTGTAAACCTGCAAAATTCCTTATTTTCTAATAAATACATTAAGCCTTTATTGCAATAAATAAATAATTTTCAAGTTCTCTAAACGTTTGATGTTTGTTTGTTTGATTGACGGTTTTTTTTTAATGTCCCCTTGTCCTTTGACTGTTCTGAACCATCTCGTTGAGAGTCTTGATAGAATACTTTGTAAACAATAACAAGTAATAGCACCCATTGTTAAGTTAACATTGTGCTAATCATATGAAAAGCCATATACTCAATATATTTTGTGGGGTGTTGCGAAACGTCAATAACAACTGTACTATGGTTACTTGAAATATTCAAATTTTGGTATTTAGTTAAGTTTTAGTTGAATTATCGAATAGTTGAACTATTATTTAAATAAACTCCTCAAAATTGGTTAACCTGGCAATAATTAGTTAACTGTCTGATAACTGTCTGTCATTTATATTTATTTATTTGGGTTTAGTTAATTTGTCACTACAAAATTAGTTGAACATGAACAGCACTGAGAGCCTTAGGCATCATCCTCTTCAGGTAGTGTAGTCTGTCGTTCAGATTAAAATAGCTACTACTACTATTAGGTCGAGCGAACTTGGACAGTGGAAATGAGATCCTTCCAGGCTTCCCGATTCTCCATAGTTGTCGCAATTTCGTTTCTCTCCAGTTCAGTACCCCTTTCAAGTTGGTCTATATATATTATATATAGGTCATCCACGGGTACGCTTTCCATGTGTTGGTTTCCCAGAAAGCAGATCTGGTATGACCTCCTCTTTACTTCTCCAGCAGTGCCCGCTGAATCTTAATCTGCGTTCATGGAGGGTGGTTGATACAGTGGGTATAGTACCAATAGAGTTTGTCATGTGTTGTCTCCAGCTGATGTTTAGGGCTGCCCTTACAGTAGTCTTAGTAGTCTTCTGTAGCAACCTAATGAAAGCTAATAGAATAGAACGCTAATACTGTAATAATCCTGTAATCTACAAATTACAAAAACACATACAACCGCTACTTACAGTTTTGCACAGTACGGTAACAACAGGTATAAGTACGAAATGTTGTATACAGTACAAATATATTGCATAACCTACAACACACCATCAACACTATAACTACTAAATGTTACATACAGTACACAAATATTGCACAGTACATAATACTATATATCTATCCTATATCAAACTCAACAAAAACCTAATTTAAGTCCCCCCCCCGTGTCATAGACTGTGACATAGACAGTCTAAAAGTGTTTCACTGATCAGAGTTGACTCTTAAGAAGGAAACAACCAACAATGCATAGAACATTAAAGCAAGATTGCAAGAGAATTGAGAATGGCTTTTAGAATTTTCGAATAGTACGAATTAGCTTAATTAAAAGGGGATGTTTGGGGTTGAGGGGGGGGGGGTGATTCGAATTTAAGCATTTTGTAATGCTTACTGCCCCAAAATCCAAATCAGTAGAATTATTAAAGTGTAACATTCATTGTGGATTATATTGAAAGGAAATTATTAAAAAATTATCATTGGCTTGGCTATTTCTTCACAACCTGTTTGTGGAATAAGAATGGTGGATTACATGAAAAAAAATCTAACAGTATCTCTTTCGTACTTTTCAAGGAAAATAATGGCTGGTGTTGATTAGGTATAGTCGGTCGCACTGTAGACTGGCACGATTAGTGCCGGTCGGGCATAGTAGAGGGACCAAGTGCGACTGGGTGGTTATCCTACCAGGAATCTTATGCATTCAACGCGACCTTGGAAATGAAAACAGCTAGCTAATAAATTAATATAAATTACAATTGCATGCGCGTAAATAATGAAGGGGGATTGTTTTATTTTATTTAGAAAGCCGTTTAAGTTCTTTGTTTATGCCTTTCGAAGAGTCTGTTATTGGTTAATAATTATGACGATGATGATAAAATAATATTAATAATTATTCTGCCAACAGAATAAATGACACTGAAGTAGAAAAGTTAATAGCATTGTGATCATAATTGGAATCGAATTTCCCTCCAGTTCTTTATGTACAAGGCATTTAATTGAATTTTGACAACAAACACTTTAAACGCATTTAACCCAAAATCATATTTTTCTTCATTGGCCCTTTCTAGGGTGAAGATCACCAATGATGTGGAGTATTCCTTCCGAATAAAATGGCTTTAGTTTACCAAAGGGGTGTAAAAGTAGAGGCCAAATTAGTTCAATATTTCAATAATAATATTATATATAGCTGGATGGCGAAAAATCGAATTTTTGAAACAAATTCTATCTAATGCAGAATTTCATGCTGAATCCAAATATGGAAACCGTTTTCCCATATCTTTCTTAGTTTTCGAGATATCTGGGATAGAAGATACTGGCTCCGATATATCACGATATCAGTAAATGCAGTGAAGTTTGGGGTTTGCATTCAATTTCTGCAAATTTCTGTGCTCAGTGGTTCCAATTGGATGTCTCCACGAGAAAGAGCACAAAATTTTAATTGAGAAGGTATATTTTTTTATGATTATTGGACCTACTGATCTGTTTATAAGACAACTTCAAGTCTCCGGAATAAAGACGGGATTCAAAGAAGCGACTCTTCGGTCTTTGTGGGATTACGTAGAATAGACTTATTGGTCATCGGAGATCTTCAAAATGTATATTCTCCAGTTCTAGTGGTCGTACGAAGTTTGTTATAGGCTCATTCGAAAGCTCTTTTCTCAGAGAACAAAGTTACCATTTGCTATAAGATAAAATGGTTGTGAAGCAACATAACATGAATTTGGGTAAAATATGCTGTACAAATTTTGTTCAAGTTATGATTGCTCAGGCAGCTTTCAAGAGTTTGCCTAACCAAACCAACTGTGGTCACTGAGAAAAGAGCTTTCGAATGAGCCCAAAACGAACTTCGTACGACCACTAGAACTGGAGATTATACATTTTGAAGATCTCCGATGACTGATAAGTCTATTCCGCATAATCCCACAAAGACTGGAGAGTCGTTTATTTGAGTCCCATCTTTATTCCGGAGATCTTATTTCGTAATACAATTCCTCTATGATAATATGGAAGTCCACAAAACATTCGACTAAATAGAAATTCTGTTGGAAATTTGTTCAGTTCCACTACATTGTGCAGAGCTCGAGATTCCATTGCACATACATAATGTGATTCGGTCACTTTATATGAACACCAAATATAAAGAAGTGACCTCCCAATCCAGTTATGGCCAACAATATGTTTCACCCACAATTTTTTGGCGACGTCAATTATTTTTTTCTTCAATGAATGTTCGGAAAAACAATTTTCAACAAAATATCGAAATGGTAGATGTGCCCCGAGTAACTTCTCAAAGGTTAATCCGATATCGGTACGTGTCCACCTTCCTCCACGTCTTCCAATGCTTCAAAGAAATCATTCAGAATGATTTCGATAGAATCTGCTGCTGAATTAAAGTTTTCAGTTACATTGCTCAGTTTTTTACTACCACCCTCTTCATTTTTTGGAACACCTCTTTGTCGTTCAAATGAAAGGTCTTCGGATGACTTTCACTTCAGCGACATTTTCTTAGCTAGTAGAACCGTGAGGAAAACCACCGACTCCAAACCACGGACTCCAAACCACGGACTCCAAACCACGGACTCCAATAGCTTTAAGTAGCTGTAAGTAAAAGCTAATGTTGTATGTAGTGTTATGTACAAAATTCCGTTATTGGTAAATATATCGAGGTGGTACCAAAAAATTTGTTAATTACTATAATTAAACTATGATTATAAATATTAGTTTCTGTGGGAACTCAATTCAGCTAATCCGCATAATAGGCTGACATACCATCCGCACATCACAAATGGAGCCCCGATATTCGAGACTTGTTTGATTGCCAGTCTACCCATTTCTTTGTTTCATGAATCGAACAAAAAAACTGCGCCTGCAGGTGGCATCGCTGCCTAGTGCATTTCGAGCTTGTTCTTCGAATAATCACAACACCCAATAATACCAGCAGCTAATCTGGAATATTTGAATAATAGCCGCACCTGAATAGTAACCACAAAAGAAAATTGATTTTATAAAAGGCCAGTCCTATTCAGGACTATTCGGAAAAGCATTTTTTAAGCAATATTGAAATTGAATATTGATATTGAAATTGACCAATTATTCTCATGGCGAAATTATATGAAAATGATTTAATTTGTGATAAATCGGTGTAAAAAAGTAGTTGAAATTTTAATGTAGTCTGACATATTTTGTCAGTCTGGTAAATATCAGGAAAAGGTGTACAAATTTTGATATGATAAAAGAGTCATTAATAAAATTAGTGAATATAATGTAGACACTGTACTATATGGATATTAGATAAATCACTTAAAATGTACATACATCTACTTTGTAGAGTGTACTGTACTGTACTGTAGTGTACTGTATTGTAAAATCAGTTATGTTCTGTAAGTGTACTGTTTTGCAATGATAACATTTTTTATAATCATCGTAATGGTAAATTGGTATTTTAGCGATTGCCTTACATCATATGGATATTAAATCAATGACAAAATTAAACTGCAATAGGATGGTTGGTTATTTTAGCCTGACAGCTCCTTGTGCCCCAGAGTGCCTTACATAACTACTATCAAAAAATAAAATTATTGTAAAAATTGAGAAATAACTTAATTATTTATTTTGCTTTAGAATTTTTATCTCTCTATTATTTCTTTTCGACTGAAAAAAAAATAAGTTGGAAAAAATTGCCTAGAGTTAACGTTACCTTAGGGCCTTTCTTCAGAGAGCTGGTGAATATTGCTGTGTTTGGTTCGGCTATAACAAGAGTCCATTCGATTATTGATAGTAACAATGTGTTGGCAAGCTGTATTTATCGAGGTGTAAATGAAAGGTAAAAGGTAAAATAAACTTATCGTTCGAGGTCAAGACCCCTAGATCCCTTCCTATATATAATAAATGTATAATAACAAACACCTCGATAAATACAGCTTGCCAACACATTGTTACTATCAATAATCAACAATCAGGGGCTAATAAAATGGCAGCTGGCTTGGAAATTAATACTCCATATCTCAAGAACCTGTGGCCTAGTGGTTGTAGTCTTGGCTTCCACCTCGAGGTCCCAGGTTCGAATCCGACACCACGCTGATGAGACCCAGTAAGGTCGAAACGTGTACGTGGTTTGGAGAGATATGAGATATTAATTTCTAAATATTACGCGATTCCTAAATTTGTATACTACCCGGTTAAAAAGTACGCATGTGATGGGATTAGTCCTACAATTGCGCCAATAAAAGATAAGTTATTTTCGGTAAAATATACTTATCATACGAGGTTAAGACCCCTAGATCCCTTCCTATATATAATAAGAGTCCATTCCACATCCTCTTCCTTACTCCTTTCATACCTCGGACGCCACGCAGTCAGATAATTTTTTGAAACAATTTTAATGGGATGATAATTATTGTCTTGTGTGTCTTTCGTCCCTAAAAATATCTTATCCTCATTTGGATAATTGAATTTTATGAGGAATATGTGAGGGGTGTCATATATACCTTCATCTATTGGATCACTGGATACTATTTCATTTCTACGAACATGATGTGTCAAAACCTTGTTTTCCCAGGTTTTATCATTTAAAAGGCTCCAATAAATAGCTCAGTCCCCAATCCAATTTCCAATCTAATATAGGCTGAAATAGTTCTCGTCTTGTAACCTTGGTGGCATTAAGGTTTACAGATCGACTAACAAGACCAACAAGATCGCTAGTGCACACTAGAGGTCTAACTCTGCAGACCCAAAAATTCGGTATATGGTTGTGATCTGAACAAGTATTACCTGTGCTTATAATGTAGGTAGATTAGCTGAATTGAGTTCCCACAGAAACTAATATTTCTAATCATAGTTTAATTATAGTAATTAGTTGATTTGCATTGCTAACTTTACAAGGAAAGCAACTTATTTCTTCTGGCGGCTGGATAGCGGATGTATATGCAAGTTTTGCAAAGAGTCTGCATCAGACGTTTCTCATGCAATATGTTGTACATCCATGCCACAGATGACAACACCAGTATGCCTGGCATATCACTTACGGGATCTAGATTAATTAATTATTTAAATATGTATCATCATTAATAAATCAATAATTATTGTTCTTTTTGCGAGTTTCACCATCACTATCCATGTGGATAATATACGCCTCACATTCATTATAGTAATATTCATTCTATTCATACATTCAATATAGTAACAAATATTTTGGTACCGCCTCAATATATTTACCAATAACGGAATTTTGTACATAACACTAGAACATTAACTATTACGTATTGCTACTTAAAGCTATTGGAGTCCATGGTTTTGAGACAGTGGTTTGGAGTCCGTGGTTTGTAGTTGGGGGTTTTCCTCACAATTATACTGTAGCTAAGAAAATGTCGCTGAAGCGAAAGTCATCCGAAGACCTTTCATTTGAACGACAAAGAGGTGTTCCAAAAAATGAAGAGGGTGGTAGTAAAAAACCGAGCAATGTAACTGAAAACTTTAATTCAGCAGCAGATTCTATCGAAATCATTCTGAATAATTTCTTTGAAGCATTGGAAGACGTGGAGGAAGGTGGACACGTACCGATATCGGATTAACCTTTGAGAAGTTACTCGGGGCACATCTACCATTTCGATATTTTGTTGAAAATTGTTTTTCCGAACCATCATTGAAGAACAAAATAATTGACGTTGCCAAAAAATTGTGGGGGAAACATATTGTTGGCCATGACTGGATTGGGTGGGAGGTCACTTCTTTATATTTGGTGTTCATATAAAGTGACCGAATCACATTATGTATGTGCAATGGAATCTCGAGCTCTGCACAATGTAGTGGAACTGAACAAATTTCCAACAGAATTTGTATTTAGTCGAATGTTTTGTGGACTTCCCTATTATCATA
The DNA here is from genome assembly GCA_032718475.1 of Nemertoderma westbladi. Taxonomy (NCBI): domain Eukaryota; kingdom Metazoa; phylum Xenacoelomorpha; order Nemertodermatida; family Nemertodermatidae; genus Nemertoderma; species Nemertoderma westbladi. Next base: position 308,338 of record JAUCBJ010006842.1, on the reverse strand, counting down.
GAGGAATTTTATTACGAAAAAATGATAATTCAGTCGACATACTTGAGGCATCGACGACAGACCCAATCTCAGATGTAGTCATCAAATTAACCTCGGCACAATAAGTTCACGATCGAGATATTAATTCCATATATGTGTAGATACGCAATATCTAGGTGGAGTCATGGGAGTCAACATTGGCCACATAATCTATCGATTTTCACAGTAAGAAATTATATTTTTATAATTACAAAAAGAGGGAAACCACCCTAGTCTGGACGCCTTCCAAGGCAGTTTATTGATTTTGCAAAAATGTTATCGAAAAACATTATTTTTAAGTAAAAATCTATTCATGGTTTATAACAGAATTATAAAAGGTGTATATTAGGTATATAAAAGAATAATTACATTATCACTGGCTAGTTATCACAGTTACATGCACTGTAAATATAGTACAACACCTGCCATTATTACCTGTATCTAAGCAACAGTATTATTATTTTTGTATATATATACAATACATAATTACATATATTAAATAATTCGGCAGCGGTTCCACCTGTTTGAACTTTTTTGGCATTATGTTGATGTTCTAGAACAATACATACATATTTTGCAAAATATAATATATCTGACCATTTTTCTTTTCTAGTAACCCCAACTCCAACGGATCTCCCTTTAACTCAAGTTCCCCTTGGCACTAACCCTAACCCCAAACAAATGAAAGTCGCTCAAGTTATGAGATCACTAACCATATATCCAAAGGAACTCACCTAATCTCAAATATGCAACCATTTTTTAATAAATTACTGATGTACTATATGATATGACTATATGATTACTAATGTACTATAGAATTGTATAGTATTTCTTGTTCTTTGATATATTTTGCACCTGTGGTTGAGGTTTCCGAGTGTGCCATCTTTCGATCTATAGCATGCAGTCGGCACTGCATCTGGTTTTAGGCGACTGCTATTTCAAAATAAAATGTTAAAGATGAAAATTGTAATATAGTTACTCCCTAAATAACAACCGTTTTATCAGGTTGGAACAAACCCAGCCCTGCGATAAAACTGCACAGACAGCAGTGTGAAGTACATACACGATAAAAGTGAAGAAATTACAACTGCTCACATACAGCAACAATCAAGGAGGTATCAATGAGGTATCTGGTCGGAAAAGTTGTGTTAAGGGACGCCTCAAAGCTGATAGTCCTGAAGAACGTGTTGGGAAATGGAAAGATCACTTCAGCAACTTACTTGGGCAGCCACCAAACACCGAGGTCAGCCCTACAAGGAAAATATATGACAAGATGCTACCTATAGAAACCAGGGACTTTCACACCTGCCGAACTCCAAAGAAGCATTAAAAAGCATGTCCAATCTTAACACAAGTGGATTATATGAAATCCCTGCAGAAGAGGTATGGAAAACAGGAGTGCTAAACAGACCATTATTGGATGTTTGCAACCAGATGCTGAAAGGGGAAAAGCCACCACCATTTTGGATTAAAGGTCAACTAATGCCTCACACCCAAGAAAGGAGACTTCAGTATGCCAACAAACTATCATGAGATCTGTCTGCTTGTGGTAGCTGCCAAAATGTACAACAAAATGATTCTATATAGAATTAGGCCTCACATAGAGATACTGTTGCATCAAAACCAAAACGAATTTCGACCAAATAGATCAACACTAGCTCAGATACTTGCACTACGGAGACTGATTGAGGGAATTAAGTCAAAGATCTCCCCGCAGTCCTGACTTTGTGGACTTCGAGAAAGCATTCTACTCCATCTATAGAGGTAAAACGTGGGAAATCATAAGAGCTTAAGGAATACCAGAAGTAATTGTCGCTGGCATTGGATTGTTATATTGTGATACAGAAGCTTAGGTACTCTCACCAGATGGTGAAATTGAGTTCTTCTCAATCCTTGCTGGTGTACTGCAGGGTGACATATTGGCGTCATTACTATTTGTAATTGTACTCGATTATGCAATGAGGATGGCCACAAAGGGTGAAGATCTGGGATTCACACTACAAGAATGCAGAGGTAGTAGATAACCAGCAACTACAGTCACAGACACCGTCTGAGCGGATTACATCACCCTGCTCTCTAATACAATAGCAGATGCACAGCTTCTACTTAATAAAGTGGTGAGGGCTTCTAAGGAGGTTGGTTGGATTGCATATAAATGCAACAAAGGCCGAATTCGTGACTTTTAATGCTGATTAAAACTTGACAACAATTTATAATAATCAACTAAAGAAGGTTGACGACTTCCAGTACTTTTGGTCATGGATAGATAGTAGCAAAAAGACATAGAAGTTAGGAAACCAAATGCATGGATGGGTGGCTCTATCAAAAATGGATACCATCTGACACCAATTTCTTTCGAGCCACAGTGGAAAGTGTACTTTTATACGGGGGTGTAACCTGGACACTGATGAAATCACATGAACAACGAATTGATGGTTGCTACACAAGACTACTAAGGGCAGCCCTAACCATCAGCTGGAGACAACACATGACAAACGCCAAGCAGCTCTGGTATAATACCACCTGTATCAACCACCCCACCTGAACAGATTATGATTCAGTGGCACTGCTGCAGAAGTAAAGAACAAAGTCATACCAGAATTTTCTGACAACCAACACATGGAAAGCGTACCCGTGGAAGATCAGCTATAACATATATAGACCAGTTGAAATGGACACTGAACTTGAGAGAAACGAAATTGCGACAAGTAGGGAGAACCGAGAAGCCTGGAAGGATCTAATTTCCACTGTCCAAGTTCGCTCGACCTAGTAGTAGTAAGTAGTTGTAATATTAAATTGCTGATATTCCCATCGTACAGGATGTTACGTCCCGTACTAATTATTCTAGAATTAGGATATAGTATCCTAATTGCTGTTTTTGTCTTCTAATTTACTTCAGTAATACATGTCATGTTGTCATTGTCAATAATATATTTATCAATTTATTTTATGGAATGTATAAAGGTGCGTTCACATAACATATGTTGGTGTGTATGTGTATGTGTATGTGTATGTGGGTGTGATAGTGTATGTGTATATTGTGTATGTGTATGTCTTGATATAATGTGGCTAACGACTGACTAATTGATATTTGCATCGCTGCTACCATTACATACACATACGTTATGTGAATGCACCTTTAGGCCTATAGATCAAACAATAATAATTTATTTAAGTAAACTTCTTACTATGTACAAAAATATGAAAATTAATTATAACCTATATAATAATCACCAAAAACGTGTATATCATGTTCACAATTATTACTATTGGCAGTAATTAATATAAGTAAGCCTCAACTGGTATTTTTTTATTTTGCCTATAGCTAGCTACCTAGTTTCCAGTCCTGGTATAAATAATATTCTAGAAGTCCATGGTTCCTAACTCTTTTAAAATATGTATTAACGTTGTAATTCCTACATAATTTTTCTACTTTTTCAGTTAGCCCCACTTCATATGGCAGAGGTACGCTTTTTCAATATCTTTAACCCTATTCTGCACCAACTGATTATTAAGTTTACCTTTTACTTTGCATGCGGAATTTCTGATAATCCTAGTTGAGTACCTGTTCCGTTCTAGAATAGAACTATATTCCGTTACTTTATTCTCGGCACTACTGTCAGTACACATCTTGCATCATGTGTGAAATAATGTCTTTGCACTGCCTGCCTTTACAACATGTCCTGGAATATAGTGTTGTTATTCATGTACCTGGACCCCCTCCCCCCAAATTTTTCTACAAATCTTAATGAGATTGCATGACATTTGAAACATAAATAGTTTCACCTCTGAAGGTTCGTCCATGGGTGAGCCAGAATTTTTATTTTTGCTTTCAATCTTAGCTACAAGCGTTTGCGTTGCGAAGGTGTCTCCGGCGATATTTAACCAGATTCTTGAACCTGGGGTGATATGCACCAATTTAGAATAGAATGAGTCTAATTAGTTCACTAATTAGTGTAGACTCAGTCTAGAGTTAGATCAGTCTAATTTCTATATGCACCAACATTTCCAGTCTATTCCATTCCTAGTTCAGTCTAATTAGATTAGACTGGAAGAACCAATACAATGATTAGCCTCAATTGCATCAAATCCAATCACAGATCAGCATTTTTTTTAATGATTTATCATTGGCTGCCTGTCAGCCTGTCTAACACTGTATAGATGTTACCTTAATTATTAATACTACTCCCTGACTCCAGTACTCTGCTGGTATTGTGTTGTGTGGTGCTTGTTTTTTACATTGTGGCTTGTACTTAGGCCTACATGTACATTGTGCAGTTGTGGGATGTTTCCTGATGTTATACCGGCTACCGGCAGACATGTATGCTCAACTTACTCTGTTACTGTAAATACACTGAAATAGGCCTAAGCTAAATAAATAAATAGATAAATAAATGCTTAATCCCTACCGAAGAAGGCCTAGGTACCGTACTTCTGTACTTTGTAGGATAGCCTAGGCCTACACACTCACACAGGTGCTGGTCACCTCGCCGCACTGCTACTTATCAGCAGGTCACCTCGCCGCAGATAATGTGCGGCGAGGTGACTTTGCGGCGAGGTGTCTCACTGCGAATGCCATGTCAGCATGTCGCCGCAAATGTCATGGGGTGGATGGCAGCCCTGGGCCACGTGGCACGTGGGGTGTTTTTTTTCTTTAACAGTCAGTCAGTCAGTCAGTCAGTACCGTACCTATTTATTTTTTATGGAATCTTTTTCATGAGTATTTTTTTAGGCCTACCTTTTTTTCAAGATATTTTTTACTGTGTGTTCGCGCTTTTAGACCTTTAGCAGTTTAACCTGCCAATTTTAGGTGTCTTTTTGTATATCATTTATTTAATGTACTGAAGGTACATCAGCCGAAGCGAGCCTGTGCGCGACCATTCACCCACAGTTAAGGGAGACTGGATTCGGATGCTTTGATAGTGATTGCAGTGTAGACCTACTGTATTATTCGATTTATCGTTAATATATAATCTCTGACAATATATTTACTTTCGGGGAAATATTAGCAGTTCCTTCAGAACGTGGCGCTTTAAGTATCAATACAGAGTTATGACTTATAATAATCACAACTGGATGGCTACTGAGTTTCGTAAAAGGCGCATTCTTTAGGAGATGCTTTATTAACCTTCACACTACTTCACACGACTTCACACTACTTCACACTACTGCGCACTGATCTGCGTTATTCTGAATTATTATTAAATTTAGTTTATTATAGACAACAACAAAACTCAACTCCGCCGCACTGCCATAAAATAATTATCAGCAATTAATTTGGAACCGAAGGTTACTTTCTGTAAGAATTTGATGTAGTAATAGTATTATTGACTGTTAATTAGGAAAGTGGGTATTTACTATGTGGTCTCTGTATGCAGCCCCTGAATTAAGCTGGACGGGAAACTCCATTTCATCTTCATTCTTGAACAACTGCAATAGCAATGTTGTGCAAAACTGCGCAAGCTCCAATAATGTTTGGAACTCTATCCAACATTACCCGACATCCATCATACAGGACTCTGAAGCGCCTTTTCCAAATTCCAATGGTTTGCTCAACAAGCACCCTTGTTTTCCTGTGTGCTTTGTTATAACGTTTCTGTGAAGCTGTTAGAGGATTGAGAAATGGGCTCATCAACCAAGATCGACAAGGATATCCGGAGTCTCCGAGAACGATTCCGGTGCAGTCTCCATTCTCAAAAGAATTCCATAATTCGGAATTTCGAAGCACCCACGAGTCGTGACAACTGCCGGGCCAACGAGCATTGCAATTCACAATCTTCATGTTGTGATCACATGCAATTTGTACGTTGATTGAGTAAAAATTTTTTCTGTTCATGAATGAATTGTCTGCTCTCGATGGATTCGGCATTCTTATATGCGTTCCATCAATGCAAGCTACAACTCCCGGAAATCCTGCAATTTCGAAAAATCCTGCTTGAGTTGTTTGTTTTGAAACAGCGCTCACAGGGAATTTGACGAATTCTGGAACTTTTTGGTTCAAAGCGCTGCTTACTTGGGCAACAATTCTTGACACAGAACTCTGGTGTACACCAATTGTATCGCATACACTTTGTTGCAACGAGTTTGATGCAAAGTATCTCAGTGCAATACAGACTTGTGTGATTTTTGGAATCGGACGATTCAACGATGTGCCATAACCATTTAATTCGGGATCTAAAAGGTCGGTGATGTATCGAATGGTTTCACCATCAAAGCGATATCTTCTTAGCAATTCAGTGTCGTCAAATTCTAACAGAGGGTCGAGTATTGGTCTCACATAACGTGGACATTCATACAGATCAACAACATCTGCCATACTATATTAATAGTTGTGTGATCAATGGTGATCAATAGTGTTCAATGTAAATTAACAGTTATTCGATGATATATTTTAAAATTGAATGTGATATCAGCTTGAGAATAATGTAAAAATTTTGATTTGTGCATTATTAAAAAAAGGTTTATTATGAATTATTACTTGTTTGACAATATTTCGTCTATGTTACGAACCAAAAAATCAAATACTGACCATTCGAAAGAGCATATGGGCATAATCAGAAATTCGTAACATTTTTTACGAAAAATTAAGATATTTGAATGGGAATTTTTTGCTATTCGTGATTTTATTTGGATAAATTCCTTCGAAAAATGACTAAAATAACAGAATGTTAATACTGTTAAAATACTAATATTTATACGTTAACTATCTATACTATGTGTGGCAATCAGTTTTGAAAACTTGCTAAAATTCTGGCGCTTTCTTCATGTCCCTACCTTCCATAAATTGATCAAATTTTGAATTAAACAATATCATATTCATGGTTTTTGTTTTCAAAATTTATTTTTTTAAGCTTAAGCAGATTTTATGGGCATTCGATTTCAGTTGTTTATTTTAATTATTAAAGGTTAGAGGTAGAAGTTTTCTTAGAGTTTTCCTCTATCGATTCTTGTAGTTTTTGTTCCAAAATGTATGCACTGGTCAGAGATATAATTTCACGGCATAAACTAAACGTGCTGTGAAATTTCACGGCATAACCTAAATGTGCCGTGAAATTTCACGGCATAAACTATACGTGCTGCGAAATTTCACGGCATAAACTAAACGTGCCGCGAAATTTCATGGCAAAACTAAACTGCCGCGAAGTTGATTTATTTATTAACTGTGTCCGTTGTGGGCCACCGTAATAAACAGCTTGTTATTTTCGAATTATTATATTTTGAGCACTATAAGCTCCAATAAACTTTGAGATTTTGTGTGATAAAGGTATCAAATTATCTTTGTTCCTAACAACAGCCATTAAATGATTATGCCCGATATTCGATATAGTAGTGGTAGCGAGCTGTTCCCATGACCGTTATGGGAAATAGTTTTTACGTGAAATCGAAAGTTAATAGCGTGTTAGAAAGATGTTCTAAGCATTTTCACAAACATAAAATATTATTTGACACGCTCGGCTCACCCATAATAATGTATTGCACTAATATCAAACTTTTACAAAGTTCTTTTGCTAAATTTTATGTGGCTTACCACTTACTCTACTTGCAGTACGTGTATATTGTAAATGTATGTACAATACAGTATAATGTCCACTCGTTACTCAACTTTATTTACTACAGAATAGCAAATAGGCTGATTGTTTGGCTCGTAACTATTGGAAACATATCAGCAGCTGAGCAGAAACTAATATTAGACACCTATTAGCTGTCTAATATTTCTATTCTAATTCGACTAGAAATTAGGCTAGTCTAAAGTTGGTGCATAATGATTAGACTGAGCTTGTTCTAATTAGTACAGGTTACCTAGTTCAGACTAATTAGATCGCTTGGTGCATACCACCCCTGATCGTGATTTGTTGGTACCAATAGAAAGCTGACCGTGCAAGGATTTCAAACACTTAAATTTGGTAGGAAACAGCTGTGATATGAGCATTCGTATGTTGCATATATTTGCTTCCTATGCAGGCCATTTACTCTATTTAATAAATACATCATATTCTGGAACATTTTGTTCATCCCATATGTAGCTGGGAAACAATGCAATGCTTCTTTAATCATACTATTATGTAGCTATTCATACATAAACAAAAGATTTAATTATATATAAATTTATTATTATTTCTATTATACAATAATATATTTGAAATAAACAAAACTAAAAACTTTCAAATTTGCAACAAATTTTATACCACCACCAGCTGACGTTACTAAAAGTTATTAAATTGGTTAGTCATAATATTCTATGGAGAGGTCGGCTCCATGGAGACCTGCCCCATCCCCGAATCCCAGCAGATTTCCCAACCAAGAAAGTAAAGCGCCTCTTCTGTTGCAGAGACCCCGAGTCCAATTGCACAAAGTGCAGTTGTGCACGAGCTGGAGTTTTTTGTACCTCCTGTAGATGCAGTGAAATGAAACGATGCCTTAATCAGGACTGGAGGAAGAATAGAAGGAGCAGGTCTGGAAGTCTTAGAGGAAAGGGAAATAAGAAAGGGAAGAAAATGGGAAGTTCGAAACCGGGGAAGAAAGGAGTAGGGAAGTCACGAAGAATGAGTTGAGGAAGATAATACATAAACAAAATGTTCTAGAATGTGGTGTTTTTATTTAATAGAATAAAACAGACTAGTGCAGGTGCAAAACCATGAAACTTTTGAACGCTCATATCTCAGCTATTTCCTAACCAAATTCAAATGATTTTAAATTTTTGGAATCCTTGCACGGTAAGCTTTCTATTGGTACCAATCACGATAAGGTTCAAGAATAACTGCAGCGTAATTGGTGAAATATCACCGGAGACACCTTTTTCAAACGCTTGAAGCTAAAAATTGAAAGCAAAAATAAAAATTCTGGCAAACCCACGGAGGAGGAGGGAGGTGAAACTATCTCTGTTTTAAATTTCATTCAATCTCATTAAGATTTGTAGAAAAATCTGGGGGGGGGGGGGGGGTCCAGGTACCTGAATAACGACACTATATTCCAGGACATGGTGTATTCTGGGGTAATGATTAGTAGCGTAGTTTAAATAACGACAAGAATGAGAACCTTTTCTGTATACCCGGTACTGTAGTTTGAAAACTACTTTTATTATTTGATGTATAAGGGTGTTTAAATATGGGGGGTTAGTTAACATTTCTATGATGATAAATGGTAACTCGCTTAGCTTTTACCACAATACGGCTCTCATCGCACAATCTTTTAATAGAAAAGGGTAGTTGGACCCGTATTCCTCGCAAATCACGAGTTTGTTCGTGCCACAAGTCCCAGGATGAGTCACATGTGCTGTCATTGCATGTTGCTGACATTGCCCTTTGACTGAAAGCATTCGTGCAAAATATAGTAATACTTTTAGATTTTACTGAACTACGAAATTAATTTGGGAATGAAATGTAGTGTGCTGTACATTTATTAGGGGGACAATTAATTTTTGATACCCATTGACTTGAATATTAATTTTAGGTTTAGGTTATGTTGATTTAATTTCTTGTTCTGGGCAATAAAATGTTTATTATTAATCCTTCATATTCTTGTCAATAAATATCTATCTATCTAATAGCCTAACTGCGAATTTGCAATTATTTACACGATCTGGTAATCTTGTAACTTTACCAGATAAGCCATAAATAAGCCCACAATTTTTCTAATGCGAAGTATTTAATACAAGTAATGATTTAGTAGGTCAGTTCGAATATTTCTGCTGCTTAGGATCTTAGATTGAAAATCATAAAGTTTGAAAGGGAAATTGTAAGGCAAGCAGGCAGGTATGGCCGTGATGTTAAGTAGATTACTGTACGATACTATCTATGTATTATACAGGGATCATGGCGTATTGATACAATGTTGTTACTTTACAAATGAGGGAGATTTCACAAATACAATAAACATCTCTTATCGCTAAAACTCAGTACCACCACGACGGCATCACAGGTCAGTCTGATCAGAGTGGACTGCTCATGCTCAATCTGTGCATGATATTGTTCTATGTCAGCCAGCTGGTGAGAGGAAAAGTGGTGGTCAGCCATTTGAATTATTCATGAAAAAGATTCCTCCATAATCCATAATGCGGATGAATGAGGATTTGCATGTCTGATCAATATGGTGGGTCTGTTGTATTGTGGAGGCACATAAGCTGAAATATATATTTATTTAATAAAAGTAAATTGGAGTTAGTTATTTTTTCAAGTTAGTTACTTTAAACGTTAATTATTATTTACCTTCTAGGTCTAGTTAAAGTATAAATTTGTCTTTTGTGTTTATATACAACATGAAATATTTTTATATGATGTACAAGATTTGGGCAACATGTCTATCAGACGAATGAATTTCTATAAATATTGATTCTACGTGACTAGGTGAGTGGCGCAGAATTTTTTTAGGTTAGTTATAAATATTGAAAATTTTATTAACTAAAATTTCTAAAAGCTGTCTGGTACCATCATACACTGTTGCTATGTGATATGTGCAATTTAATTGTCACTATGTGAGCAAGTAAATGTAGTAGGGTTTTGTGAAGTGATCAATATTACAAAATAAATATTTCGAGATTATTCATTTTTCGTTTTTTATGCAATAATAGTAATTTCAAATAGGTGATTTTAATGGCTGAATGCGAATTGTGATATCTCGAAATGTGATAACTGATGAAAATCGCTATTGATAAGCGGTTTTAGATTTTAAATTCCGGTTAACTGTGTAATATAATCATTATCAGTCATAAAAACAATTTCTCAATTTTTGGAACAAGATAACAATATTATGGAAATGGAATAACAATTATGATGCCTGTATAGTGTTTACACATGTTTTGAGCTAGTAATGCCAATCTGTTATGTTTCCCAACATGTCATTATTAAGACCGCAAAGGCGCAATTGTCAACATTAATTATTAAATACACAATGTTTTAAACTAATGCTCTACATTAGTTCAATGTACATTGTACTGTACATGTACAACCTGTTGTACATTACTACAGCGGATACATTACATAGATTACATCAATTGTGCTACAGAAAGAAGCATTGGTCCGTTATAATTATTATGTTTGCCGCGCACAAACCTTTATTACCTTGTAACTTTATATTGTACATGTACAATGTACTTTATATTGGTCGTCAGTTAGGTGCCAGTGTCCTGTCCAGCACAGATACAGTGTCTATTCGTTAGCGGGAAATTTAATCTAGGACAACAAATTTAACAAAATTTTAAAAGTTGTGAGAATTATTTCGGGATAAAACCGCATCTTGCGTGCTAATGAAGTTATTTTTTTTATTATAGATAAGCACAGCATGCACGCCTGCTCTTGCATCTCAAAAACCTCATGCATACAATTTGTGTAGACTCCTAGAAAGAAGAAATGCCTGCTGTTTCTCCGGATTTAGGGTGCCAGGGTCACAGATATATGAGATAGTATATTTATTTATACAATATGTAACAACAATAATAAACACATCAAATAATAATGACTATATTCTTACCTTCCTGTAGCTTTGCAGTTTTTTCTACGCTCATTTGTTATTCTTGGTTAAAAATACAATATTATACAAATACACTACAACGCTATCCTAAAAAAAATTAAAAACGTAATTACACTATCTATAACTTTACCGAGAGCGTGACACATTTTCGCTTATGACACGAATGAAGAATTCCCTGATTTGTCAATTTTTTACAAAAATGCTGTCATATTTCCCTGACATTTGAAGAAAAATGAAATTCCCTGACTATTCCAGCATTTCCAGGTGAGTGGCCACCCGAGAATTTACAGCCTGTTGAATTCAAAGAATATCATTCATTAATAACTTTTATTGATTTATAAAAGTTCGTCCCCAGCATGATGGATCGAAAGCAGTTATGCACTTATAACACGAGTGGGGCCCTTCGTGCAGCAGAACTGCAAGCCATCTGAGCGAACAATTATTATAATTATACTATTGCTACTGTATGTAGTGACTGTAGGTAGATTCTAATATTGGCTTCCAACACACACACACCTAACAGAGACACGCAATCAGACTTTTGGAAAACGGCCATAGTAACAGTTTGATGATGGCACGCAGTTCTGACTCGCCCCACAAGTATAAATAAGTAACATATAATAATAACATAAATGAATGAATTAATTAATCAATAAGCAGAATATGTACCGTATGTTCCGAAAGGCCCGTTTCCGCGCTGCTTTTTTTTTTTATGTGGGTAGGTATTCTGAGCTATTTTTGAGCTTTTTTCAAGCTTCCTTTTGAGCTTTTTTTTTTCAAGCTTCTTTACCTTTTCTAACGTTTAGTTAAACTGGAGATACACATACTGTACCAGTACCACTTTGTATTTAAAATTCGAGATTAAATTTAATTTCTAGAACATTTATGTCATACCAACACTAATTTATACGTTTAATCGAAATATTTTCAAAATTGGACCCAGTTTTTTGAGCTGTTTTTCAAGCTTTTTTTGAGCTCTTTTACGAGCTTTTTTGGAGCTTTCTTCTATATTTTAGGTTTTCACATTCCAAAATTCTCAGATTCATCTTGAAGCAATTAATTCCTATAAATTGTTTTAACTAAATAAAGCTCAAAAAAAGCAGCACGGATACGGGCCTATACGCCCAGCAGTTGCGAACGAATAGTAGTGCGATTGCCGCAGGTGGGTTGGTGGAATGGCCATCAACTGAGTAAAATAATATGCAATTTAAAACATATGATACAATTATAAAAGTACGAGATAAGGGAGGGAGAAGACCGCCTAGGCGTTTAAGCACTTAAGGATGGTTCAAATTATGTTTTGGTTTTAAAAATATCCATATTGAACTTGAAATAAAAAATAAATAAATATAAATAAAATTATGATTGTATTGTGTGCACAATATAATCGTACTGTATTCGAGTTTGATAAAGAGCAGAAAAGTATTTATTTAAAATTAATATATTTACATCAATCTGTCGAAATTACACCAATGTATACATACCATGTCCCAGAATATAATGTCGTAATTCAGTGACACGCCCACCCCCCCCCCCCCCCCCCCCCTAATTTTTCAACAAATCTTAATGAGATTGCATGAAATTTGAAACAGAGATAGTTTCACCTCCCGACCACTGACTGGGTGAGCCAGAATTTTTATTTTTGCTTTTAATCTTTAGCTATATGAGTTTAAAAAAAGTGTCTCCAGTGATATTACACCAGTTACACCGCAGTTATTCTTGTGGAAGCTGGATAACAGGATAAGGTCGAACCCGGGTTCCGTGGCAATCTACCACTTAGTTTTTCTGGTTTCCCTGAAGAAAATCTGCCGTTAACTGGCAGGCTGGCTAAAACGATTAGTTTGTTAGTTCATCTAATCAAAACAGATAAATCAAAATACTGAAATACATCTGTACATACGTCAGACAGTCAGATGTCAGACATCCAAAAATAAACACGAATCTAAACTACTACTGTAGGTACTGTATTGTACTGACCATATCTTGATATATTCCTTACTTACCGGTATTATCCTACCTATCTATCCCTCTTTGTTATCCTCCAATCAGCGGTCAGGATTATTCTAGCGCAATTTTGTTGTTTCCTGTAAACTTCCCTAGATGGCGTTATATTATTTATAACGTTTTTTGTAATTTGATATTGTTGTGTTTCATATTTTGTATGTCCTTGCTGCTGATCACCACAAATCCCCCCCACGAAAGGAAACCACTCGTCCCGAGTGGTTTGATCAAAATATTATGCAGAACCGAATCTAAATAAAAACAGCACAATAATAATGTAAAAATACCTACAAAATATATGAATATAGAATTAGTTAAAATCCAACGCACTTGGTACACTTTATTCATTTATGTACAGGAAATGTGAATTCCTATTCTCAACTACCAGTTGCCAATACCAACTGCAATATGTACTAAGTCGATATTAATTTCAGCTACAGTAGCTTAGCCAATAGGCAATTAAATTTACTGAATATGGCAGTCATTAGACAACAATTAATACATGCAATGCAAAATGATAGCCAATAGGCAAATATTATTTAATAAAAAGTTAATAACCAATAGGCTAATAATATACAACAGACTTTCAAGACCTCCCTTGGCGCCCAATGCAAGCAAAATAGCCAATTGGCGAGTTTTCTATGAAATAAACAGAAACAAAATAAGTCTCTACCCACAGAATGAATAAACATATCAATAAACTTATGGTATCCAAAAATAAAATACATACTGTACATTTATTCAAATGTAAAACAACACCACATTTACTACCAAATGAGATTAGAGGATTCGGTTCCGCTAAATAGTTATTTTTCTGCGACAACAAAGAGGGTGAAGTGGGAACAGCAAAAATTTATAGTTTAATTTACATTCATAAAATAAAACACTAAATATGTCTAATCTAAATAGTAACAAGTATACATACCAATAATATACTGACCGTGCAATAATAACCTACAAAATGTTTAGTAGGATCTAAACTGCATACGGTAGTGCATATTGCATATAGTTTGTTGGTTTATGTAAATATCATCAGTCACTGTTCTACTGTATATACTTATACCTTACTGTATGTACTACTGTACACTAAGGTGTGTCGACATCACTTTGTCCATTGGACATAGAAGGGTTATTACTTTCACAAGCGGATGAACGCACTTGATATAACTTTAAATCTGTCGCGTTCACTACCAACACTGGAGTTCGTGGTGTAACTCGTTTCCGTACAGGACGTAATTCATATGAAAACTGCGAATGCTTACGGAGCACTACATAGGGTCCGGTAAAACGGAACCGCAACTTATTATTCTTGCGCTTAACGCGTCGATCAAAATACAATACTTTATCGCCTGTCACAAATGATTGCAAATTTTGTTTCACTTTACGATCGTGGAGGCGTTTTTGTTTATTCTGTGCTTTACTTAGTTGTTCTCTAACTAACTTGTGGGCATTTTGTAAGTTCTTACGTAATTCGTCAGGGTATGTCGCTGTGTCAGCCAACAAACTATAAGGCCGCTCAATACGAGTATCTATTGGTAGACGAGCCTCCCTACCAAACATCAACGTAAATGGTGCCATCCCTATACTAGAATGTACGCTAGTGTTATAATTAAATTGTACTAGGGGAAGCATTTCTTCCCAGTTGTCATGGTTACGACCATGACCACGAGTTGGTCACGAGTTGTCAGTGCTAACATATTACACATGGATTGGTTGACCCTTTCAGTAAGACCATTGCATTGTGGGTGGTACGCTGAAGTTAACACACGAACAATGCCAAATATTTTTTCCAGTTCCGAGAAAAGTGACGAAGTAAAACTTGGACCTCTATCCGATAAAATAATCTCAGCTGCACCGTATACACAAAATATTTTATTTACCAATTCCCGGGCTAAAGTTTCAGCTTGTTCGTCAGGGACAGGTAATAGTTCAACATATCGGGTTAAATGTTCTGTAATAGTGAAAACAAGTTTATTACCAGTTGGACTAGTGGGAAACCCTTTCACGATATCAATAGATAATCTTTCCATAACTCGGGTGGGGGCTGGTAAACTAGTTAATGGTTGAATATAAGTAGATCCTTTACGTCGTTGACAAGGATCACAACTATGTATGTACCGCGCTACATCATCCCGGAGATTTACCCAATAAAATTTTACTTTAATGTCATTCAACGTTTTATTAATTCCTAAATGTGACCTGAGGTCATGGAACTGAAGTAGTACCTGTCTACGTAGTAACTTAGGTACTACTACTTGTATTGTCTTATTTGTCTTACAATCCGAGACGTGACATAGAATACCATCTACTAATACATATTGTGTATGTAACTTTACCATATTCTTACACTCAGAGAGCTTACGATTAAATTCTGGTTTATTTCCCGTTTGTAAATATTCTACCATCACCTTAATATTTGAATCTTCCAACTGCAGTTTACGTAGTCTGGACAAACTACAAAACTCCACATTGCTAGGTAACACAGGTAAGGAAGACTGAACGTCTGCGAAACTATCTACATGTATTGAGGTGTCTGGAGCACGGTAATATGAACATCCATCATCGTCATTTGCTACTGAACTCTGTTTATCCTGGTAGTCATGGTTACAAACCTTCGAATCCGTTCCATTGCAACTAAATAAGTCTACAAGACCTTGTAGTTCATCGGTATCTACATTCACTACATTAGATTGGTTATTCATCAAATTGTCTGTGTCTCCAGTCACGTCTGTAGAGTCTACAGGGTTTATTACAGGAACATTAATTAAACAAAATGGTTCAACATCGAGTTCGTTACTGTGATTGTTTACAGTGTTAGTCGTATCTAGAGGATGTTCTACTTTATTCGGGATAAGCAATCAGCCCTGTTAAACTTTCCGGGCTTATAAATAAAAGTATAATCGTATTCTGACAGTTTCAGTGCCCACCTTTGGAGACGACCCGTAATATGGCGATTGACACCAACCCAAGACAAGCATCGCAGGGGGTTATGATCTGAAATCACTTTAAAATGCCGACCCAATAAATAAAAACGAAACTTAGCTACGGCCCAAACTACTGCTAATCCCTCTAATTCCGTAATCGACCACTTAGCTTCAGCACAAGTCAGGGAACGCGAAGCATAAGCTATAACCTTATCGTCTTGGCAAAGTATCGCTCCAAGTCCAGATCCACTGGCATCAGTTTCTAAGGTAAACTCTCGTTCAAAGTCAGGGTGGGATAAAATTGGCGATGAAACGAGTCGATTCTTGAGTTCTAGAAAAGCTTGTTCACAATCTGCATTCCAGTAAGACGGCACTCCTACTTTAGTTAGGCCATACAATGGTTGTACTAATTTGCCATAATCTCTCACAAATTTCCTGTAGTATCCACACAGGCCCAGAAAACTCTGTAAGTCCTTCACACAAGTAGGTCTGGGGAAATCGACCATCGTACTTATTTTCTTAGGATCAGTATGTATACCATCCCGATCAATAATGTGTCCTAGGAAGTGTATTGAACTCGCTCCAAAACAACATTTAGATGGTTTCAATTTGAGACCTAACTCACTTATACGCCGTAGTACTATATCTATGAGTTCTATGTGCTGTTCCCACGTTCTAGAATACAATATCAGGTCATCCATGTACACTAAAGCACATTATATCCCTTCTAATCCTAGTTGCATTAATCTCTGACACGTACTGGGTGATGACTGAAGCCCAAACGGCATTCTACGAAACTCAAAGTTTCCCCACTGAGTATGAAAGGCGGTCTTCGCATAATCCTCCGGATTAATCTCTACTTGCCAAAACATGGATTTAAAATCCAATGCACTGAAATATTCTGGTCTGGCAGCACCAACTTCTGCTAACATGTAATCAATATTAGGTAATGGCCAAAATTGAGGAACCGCTACTGAATTAAGTCCCCTATAGTCTATAGCTAAGCGCCATGGCTTATTAGGTGCCTTAACAATAATAAGAGGAGAAGACCATTCACTGGTACTCGGCTGTATAACTCCTACACGTTGTAAATTACTTAACCGTTCTCTCAGTTCTGGACGTATGGCTACGGGTATTGTTAATTAATCTGGACACCCCCCAGTCGGGGTAAATGGTAAAAAACCTAAGTACTGTAATTATATATTAAATTGCACGGAATCTAAAATTTATAAATTATTAAAAATATTAATATATGGTCTAAAATAATTAGTTATTGAGAGGATAAGGTGGATATTGTTGGGCATTTGTCGCAGACTAGGGCATGGTATCGGTTCTTTGCGGGTTGCAGACAGAAACGACATATACAGTCAATACATGGATAGTGGTAGGAATTATTTTCACACAGCTTGAAATGAAACCCGTGTGATATGGTTCTTGTTGCTAGGTGACGGTGTCGTTGGCCGCTGCGTTTCCAGCTAGATGATTGGAACGCAGGGCCCAGCTGGTATTGTTCTGCATTGAAATTTGCATTGCGATCGTTTCTGAAAGTGTTGTACTGTTCTAGAATTGCTGAGTTAAATATGCCTGGGAATTTAAGAACAATGTCATTAGTTAAGGTTTCTTCGTTGATTAATTTCAAAGCGAGCGTGGAGGATGAGGAGATGTGTAGGCCGAGTAACCGTTTTATAAATGTAGATTTTATTTTGTCGATTTCCTTTAGTTGGGGCAGTGTAAGCAGGGGACCAAACTCGGATATTGCATACGTTGTCATTGGGAAAATCTTCATTTGAAATATTTTCATTCCGGTTTGTACAGAAACTAGATGCAGGTTTCTAAGAGAGCCAATGGCGGAATATGCCTTTTCTTTTTTTGCTTTAATGTGCTTTGTGAACGTCAAAGTTGGTTGTAGGGTGAGTCCCAGATACTCGTAATGGTCACAGATTGTTACAGCCTCCCCATTGTAAAAGAATTTGTCATACAGAGCAAGCCGGCCACCCTTCCTAAACTTAACAATCTTTGTTTTTATTAGGTTAACTTGTAGAGTTTTCACAGCACCATTTGTGAAGGTTGTTAAGACCGTCTTGAATATCCCTAGGGTTGGTAGAGTAAAAAGCAAGATCATCGGCATAAAATATACATTTCAGAAACTGGATTGCGCGCCGCAGGGCAGATACGAGGTCGGCAATGTACAGGATGAAATTCGTCGGAGAAAGGCAATCGCCTTGTAAGAAACCGAGTATTTGTCGGATTGCATTTGATAGACGTAACCCATCATAGATTTGTATGAAATTTACTTTCAGTATTGATTTGATGATGTTGTATAGTTTCCCTTTGACACCGAAATCGTGGTAGAGTTTATGGAAGAAAATATTTCGGCTGGTGGAGTCGAAGGCCTTCCGAAAGTCTACGAAAGCCACATAGACTCGTCCCTCAGAGGCAACTAGTGACGAGATCTCGGAAAGAAGGAGCTTAATTGCGTCAGTTGTAGATTTGCCCGGGGTAAACCCAAATTGTTCTAGTGGTAAACGATGTAAGAGTCTGAGTAGTAAACGCTTGTTTATAATGGAGGTAAATATCTTGAGAATGACGCTTAGAAGCGCTATGCCGCGGTAATTATCTGGATTGGTAATTTTACCCTTTCCTTTGTATAGAACCTTGATGAAACTGGACATCCAAACTTCTGGGATTGAGCCTAGATTGAGACACGTGTTATAAAGTAGGACTAAGAGGTGAATAATAAACGGTAGGCCTTGTTTAAGGTGTTCTTAGTAAATACGATCGGGTCCGCTAGCTTTACGGTTAGCTGCGTGGTTAATAGTATTTTCTACTTCTACTCACATTATACCATTCATCACTGTTGGTTTCATCATTTGATGTTTCTGGAATGTCGGGAGTATTTAACGGGTCATTTAAGTGACTTAAAAGATTCTCAAAATGAGTTTCAAGTTTATCCATTGGTATAGGTGCTACATTGTTTGGTTTGCCTTCTCTCAGCAAAGTCCATGGTGTAATTTCAGTTTGAGCTATACGTTCTAGAAGGCGATCTTCCTCATAAATTTCACGTTTGTATTTCAGCAGTTTTTTGTATTCACGGCGTGCTTCCCAGAAAATATCTTTGTCAGTAGTAGAGAAATTCCTTTTTGAGAACAAATGCAGCATGTGTAGTTTACGATCATGACATTCGTTGTCGAACCATGGTATAACTCCTACACGTTGTAAATTACTTAACCGTTCTCTCAGTTCTGGACGTATGGCTACGGGTATTGGATAAGGCTTTACATGTATCGGTTTAGCATCAGGTTTCAAAGGTATAGAATGTTGTAACAGTGTAGTCCGTCCTATGTCATAATCATTGTAAGAAAATGAATGGGGATTCTGTCCAACAATGTCCAATACATCAGCTTGTTTATCAGAGTCTAAATGGTCTAATTTTAATTCTTCACGTAAAAATATCTGTTTACCATTGGCATCATTAACTACACTATCTGTACTGATAGCCCTACTTTCTAAAGTACACAAGGTATAATTAGTGACGTCACAGTATGATGCTACCTTCTGGTTCTTAAAAACAGTAACTGGTGAATTGTTTGGGTTTAAAACTTGTAATGTAACACGTTCTCTATCAATTGGATCTATAATACAACGTGCTAGTAGGGTTTGAGTATTCGACTGATACAGAGGTTCAATATAAACTGGTCCTGCTGGGAAGCTACAATTACTTCCCTTTCCCTTCAAACAACATGTAATATATGCCTGTGAATCTGGTGGTATAGTAACCCTCTTTTCTGACATAATTATACGGCGAGTATAGTGTTCTGTGGTTGAGTTAGATATAACCTGAGTCGGTGGACTACAAAAATAAACACACTCGTTATTCCGTAAAATCATACATTGCTTTACTAAATCAAATGAGGTACAGGCTTGGTAGATAAAATCTTTACCAAAAATAATTTCAGAACCATCAATTTTCAGTAAGTCGCCAATATACACTAATATGTCTACTTTAAAGTCTGACGTAATAACAATCGGTAGATGCACTTCACCTAATACTGGCATTAACCCTCCTACACCCTTAATTTTCAATTTATTTATTTATTTCCATAGATTGCATAATGATTGACGTGGGCCCCATAGCATAGCTAGTGTAGGGCACCACGTCAATCAGCATAATGAATGCACTACGTAATATACAATACACATTAATTAATTAATGAATACGCCTACCGTAGATACTGCCTCAACAATGCGCATCCAGCAAGACTGGTTATTAGTGTTCACATTGGCGCCGCACGACACAGATGAGCTGGATTAGCCAGAGCCGGACCCGGAGCCAGAGCCGGCAGGCCGGACTCATAAAATGCCTTTATAATTTCTTAGGATGAAATCGAGAGCATTGCAATCCCTGATACATATTGCCACTATTCAATCATACCCCATCAGATGTGATTTTAATCGTTTAGAGAAAGTAATTTTTGACTTTATATTTCGTATTTCTTCAGATAATTCATTCCATAGTTTTGTTCCTTGATATTTAAATGATCTTCGGGCAACTTGAAGCCTAACAGAAGGTACCCAGAAATTTCCCCTAGAGGCGAACCGCGTGTTGTGACTATGGACGGTACTCGCAGGTACAAAGCGCCCCTCCAATGCAGCCACCCCCTCTTTATTATGTATATCGAACATCGCCCTAGCGACGGTGAAGATATACAATTCCTCCAAAGGTAATATAGATAAATCACGGTAAAGTGGACCCGAACTTGCCTGCCAGTGAGAAAAGGTTATTGCTCTAAGAACCTTGTTTACACAAACTCGGATAGGTTTAAGATATGAACTGAAAGTATTTCCCCAGACTACGATACCATACTGCAAATAAGGGTTTATAAGAGAATAGTACAAAGTTCGTAAAATACACATCGGGAGTAAATAACGCAGTCTGAAAAAAATTCCTACTGAACGGGCTATCTTCTTTAAAATGTAGGATGTATGCGATCGCCAGGACATATCTGAATCGATTAAGATACCCAAGTATTTAACTGTAGATTTTAATCTTAATTCTGTATTTTTAATTTTAACCTTAGGTGCTGAAGAATAATCTAGAGACAAGTTAGAAAATAACGAATATTCAGTTTTTTTTAAATTTAGGGATAATTTATTTGTATTAAGCCATTCTACCACTTTACCTAACTCATTATTTACATTAGCTATCAGATCACCAACCGATTTACCACTGGCAGACAAGCTCGTGTCATCGGCAAATAGTACAGTATTTAGGTTACTACACAACGGAAGATCATTTACATATAGAATAAAGAGGAGGGGGCCTAATATGGAGCCTTGTGGGACGCCTAACTGGATATCGCGCAAAGAGGAGCAGTGGTCGCCGACCACTACATACTGCTTTCGGTTAGTAAGATATGAATTTAGTAAATCTAAAGGAGGCCCGCGGATACCATAAAGTTCGAGTTTATTTAGAAGAATTTTATGGGATAGTGTATCGAACGCCTTCTTCAAGTCGACGTAGATTACACAAGAAGATTCGTAATTGTCCAAGGTGTCTCGAATATTTTCGGTAATTTGTAATAAGGCATGGTATGTAGATAATTTTTTCCTAAATCCGTACTGGTTATTACAAAGAATTTTATATTTAGTTATGTATACAATTAATTGGTCATATATTACACGTTCTAGAACTTTACTGACAATGCTTAGTATTGAAATAGGCCTATAGTTTGATGTGTCAGTGGGGTCTCCTCCCTTGTAAATTGGAACCACTCTAGCAATCTTCAAAAAGTCTGGAAAAGATGATGTACGTATACAGTTATTAATAAAAGGAGTTAGCTTATTCGCAATATGGAGTGAACCTATTTTTAATAATTTTATTGAAAATTCGTCATTACTTGATTTATCGTCAGGTGGGTCCATAATTATTTTTTGTAGTTCCTCTGGAGAAATCTCTAAAAGAGCAAAAGAATTTGACTGCGGGGTTTTTATATAAAATGATGGACTTTTATTAGTATCCTCGATTTCATTTGCTAGTGCTTGGCCCACTGAGGTATAAAACAAGTTAAAAGTCTCTGCAATTTTGTTTGGATTGGTTAGCTTAACGCCAGTATTTGGCTCTTTAATACAGATTGGTGAGGAGCGATCTGAACGTTTACTTAAGACTTGGTTTATTAGTCTCCACGTTTTTTAAATATTTTTTGAATGTAATTGGAATTGATTTGAAAAAAAAGCGCGTTCCCGTTGTTTTAATAAAGTTGACAATTTGTTACGGAATCGTTTATAGATCTCGTGGTTTCTTATTGATTTTATTTTTACATAATTGGAATATAATTTATGTTTAATATTAATTTTATTTACTAAGTCAGGAGTTAACCAAGGCTTACGTGGCGATTCTCTAAGGGGAACACATCGTTTTGGGGCATGGCGGTTAAATATTTTTTCTATATCGTGATAGCAGTTTTCAAAATCAGTATTAGTTAAGTTATTTGAAGTTGTAGTCCAGTTGTTTTCGTTGGAAAGATCGGCCACAAAAGCATTATTATCGAAGTTCGAAAAGTCATGTTTTATATGTTTTTTTTCGGCAAAAAAATCTCTAGAATCACGAAAAGCAGAAAAGATTGCGTAGTGGTCGGTGGTACCAATTTCAAGTGGGAAGACGCCACTTTGAATAATTTCTGAATATTTATTTGTAATAAAATGATCAATACAAGAATTTGTACTCCTACAAACTCTAGTGGGCTTATCTATTAATTGTTGGTAACCGAAAGAATTGAGTATTTGCATGTAAGTAAATTTAGATTTAGAGTTTACTAAGGTATTTATATTAAAGTCGCCATTTATCACAATATCGCAGTTTAATTGGTTTAATTTTGCAAGTTGATTATCTAAAATGTTGAAAAAATGGTCTAGCTGTATACTTTGAGATCTATAAATAGTGCCTACTATTAATTTTTTATTAGGAATTTTGGAATTTATTTCCACCCATAAATTATCTATATCAGGCATTACTAAATCGGAACGTTGTACTGACTCCATATCATCCCTAACAAACATGGCAACGCCTCCCCGAACAGTATTACCACGATGTTGCAAATAGGGCGCTTTATACCCAGGAATACCATACAGTTTAACGCGGCTATCGTCCTTAGAGAAAGTTTCGGTAAAAGATACTACCGAAAAGCGATGTTGCAGAAGATCTATAAATGTAGAAATGTCATTTAAATTTGACTGCAGGCTACGGCAATTTAAGTGAAAAAAACTGAGAGTATTTGATTTTAAGGTTTGTGAAAATTGTGTAAACGTATAAGGATCGTAATTATTTGTGAAAAAATTTGTTTCCATGTTGGAATCAGGATCTATTAGAGACAAAGGTTCATTATTTACATTTCCGCTATTTTCCAAAAAAAATTCGTTATTTAGTAAATCATGATAAGACGAAGAACAAGGAAAAATATCGGGATCATTATCAACTACGGAACTGAAGGGGAAAATTGTGTCATGGCAATATATACAGTAGAAATTTCTAGGGTTGCTAACTATATCATCTCGACTAGTTGCACACTGTAAGTGGTACAGATAATTACATAAAACAATAGATGGATTTTAGATGGGAATAATCAATAGATGGGAATTAATAGATGGTATACTACTGGCTCCCAGTTCACAATCCTTTGGTAATTTACGTATATCCATTATAGTAAAATCTGAACCGCTATCTACCAAACCAACCATCTTTGTACGTCCTATATGTATAGGTATGTACCAATCGCGATTCGTATGCGTTGTATACCGTATGTGATTATTTTCAAAACTCGAAGCCGGTGTACCAGCATCCGTACTAAACCTACTGGGCGGTGGAGTAGGGTGTGGCACATATTGGGATGGCTGACACATATTGCTACCAGTACTAAGTGGGGAAGGTCTCGGTCTGTATGGATAAGTACGTCTCACATCGTCACTCGATCTATTAAATCGGGATGTTTGAGATCTTGGGCAATGGGTACTGTAATGTCCAGACTCGTTACAATTAAAATTAAAACAAACAATATCTCTCCGTAGCTGAACATTATGGGAAGCAAACGGCTGGGGACATTGGGTACTGTAATGGCCAAATTCATTGCAGTTAAAACATGTTACATTCCTACGGGGTGTCATATTATTACTTCCCTGAAAATGTTCACTTTGAATAATTGACCTACTTGGCTCAGTCAAATAAGGGCTATCTACAGGTCTACCACTACTGTAGGCTAATGTATCACTACTCCTTTCAGAATGGTTTGGACCAGAATCTGTTCTACTCTTATTCCATGCAGTAAACGGACGTACAGGAGCTGGCTGGCACTGCATACCGGAAATTTGTTTCCGTAATTCTTGTATCTCACATTCTAATTTATTTATTTTTGGATCAACGGTAACTGGTCTACTCGGTACAGTAGAATTTCTATTAAAACTCGCCGTATTGTTTACATATCCATGTACACCACTTTCCTGCAAAAAGGTATGCTTTGGCCTATTAGAATCAATGCCGGTATTTCGATCAGTATGTCCAGCTTGATCTCCGTAATTTATATGGTTCGCCTCCGCTAAATAAATTTCTTCATTACGCGCCATACGTAAAGCCTCGTCAAACGATTGCGGATGGCTGTTTCTAATCCTAAAAGCCAAATCAGAGGGTATGCCTCTGTAAAAAACTGTAAGTAATAACCGATCTCGTTGCGCACCATTCATATCTACCCAGGCTTGCTGTCCCCATTTCTGGAGTTTATCTACATACTCCTCTATAGTTTCATTTATTCCAAGCCTACAATCTAACAGCTTACTACATATAACCTCGGGGGGTAAAGGCCTAAATCTAGCTCGCAGAGCGGCTACTACGCTATCAAAATCGACTTGTTGTTCAGTAGGTAATTCTTCTATTACGCGAGCCGCGGTACCTGACACATAAATGGAAGCAACCCTTCCCATCATCACGTAATTCCATCTTCGAAGACGTCCCAATCGCTGTAATGCACTAACCCAGGAATCAACATCTCCACGCCCATCGAATATTTCCGGTTCCTTCCTGATATCCGCCATTATCGGTGCGTCGCATTCAAGCTGTATACAGGTATCAGTACCTTGCTGCTCTCTATTAGGATGTATGTAATCGTCCCCTTCTCCTGGTACCGGTACTGCAGGAAACCGATTCCTACTGTGAGACTGCGTTTCAGAATATCTAGGACGGTCGCAACCGGAACCAGGAACGACAACCGCCGGACTATTTAAGTTTATGTCCGTCCAACTTGATTCTTCTCTTGGACCGACGGCTATTTGCGTTTGGTCAGACCCTCCGCATCTACTACCGGTACTATCGCTATCGTTCTCGAATCCAAAAACGTCTGTCATACCCTGACTCGCTGACTGTCTGAATGCTTGATATTACCGGTACAAGTCCAAAGTCAGCCAGTTTACCGATAACCAACAATCGATTATCTACGCCCAACAGTCTGACGGTACAAGTAACAAGTAACAAGTCTATAACCAGCAGCAGCAACCAGGAAGAAAAAAAATCCTCCCGGACAAGCCCCCAAATGTGGAAGCTGGATAACAGGATAAGGTCGAACCTGGGTTCCGTGGCAATCTACCACTTAGTTTTTCTGGTTTCCCTGAAGAAAATCTGCCGTTAACTGGCAGGCTGGCTAAAACGATTATAGTTTGTTAGTTCATCTAATCAAAACAGATAAATCAAAATACTGAAATACATCTGTACATACGTCAGACAGTCAGATGTCAGACATCCAAAAAGAAACACGAATCTAAACTACTACTGTAGGTACTGTATTGTACTGACCATATCTTGATATATTCCTTATTTACCGGTATTATCCTACCTATCTATCCCTCTTTGTTATCCTCCAATCAGCGGTCAGGATTATTCTAGCGCAATTTTGTTGTTTCCTGTAAACTTCCCTAGATGGTGTTATATTATTTATAACGTTTTTTGTAATTTGATATTGTTGTGTTTCATATTTTGTATGTCCTTGCTGCTGATCACCACATTCTTCTACCTTATAGCTGTTTATTGGTACCAATTGAAAGCTGGCCTTGCAAGGATTCCAAATATGTAACACAATTTGAATTTCGTTGAAAAATAGCTGAGATATGGGCGTTCAAATGTTGCATGGTTATCCAAATGCGCGAGGCTATTTTATTCTATAAATATAAATGCATCATAATCTGGAATATTTTGTTTATCCAAATAAGTAGCTGAGCAACAATGCATTACATCTTTAATCATACTATGACGTAGCACTTCATACATTAAAAAAAATGTTCCAGAATATGGTTTATTTATTAATAGAATAAAATAGCCTCACGTCTTTGCAAAACCAGGCAACATTTGAACGCTCACATCTCAACTATTTTTCAACGAAATTTAGTAATTCGTAATTTAGGTCCATTAATTTTCTCTCTATCGAATATACAATTTTTAGATCACAGAGAACTCGTCGTCGGACTTGGAGAGGTTGCAGCTTGAGATAGGAAAAGCGGTGTAAATATGTAACATTATTTCGTATAGAGCATCGTGCAAATAGCCTTCTAGTGAAGAATCTTTGTATCCTTTCAATTAGATCAACACTATCTACTAGACTTGTACCCAACACTACCTACCTGGTAAGGATGGGTGTGCAATACTCACTCAAGTAAAGATCTAATATACGATTTGTACGCCAGTAAGAATGCTTTTAAGATACAAGTATAAAATCACCGAAAAATCATGTTAATTAACTTATAAGCCTTTGCAGACTGGTCTTTACAATATTTATCAAATTTAAGGTTTGAACAAACTGTAATTCCGTTATGTGTATAACTAGTCTTTATGTTATTAGCACCAATATGAATAGCTGTACATTTATGAGTTGCTACCTTCAATTGCCAATTGTGTGCCCATTTTCCGAGTGATTTGAGCGCTGACGCCAATAAATGGTTACTGATGGTAGGAGCATATAATTTTACATCGTCTGCAAATAATGTCAAATAATGGCCCTCCACTAATATTATGATGAGTAAATAATGTTTGCAGCATTTACAAGTAATTGCAGCTGTTTATCATTGTTCCCCCAAAGATCTTATTGTTGTATTGCTGACAACCACGCTCTGCTACCAAATGTAAAACACTGAATGTGACAACATAATACTCAATATTCTATATCATATATATTGGTTTAACCAATGATGTATTCGTATATCGTAAATCAGTAGTCCTTCCCATCAGAACGCTACATACTTCTGTACATCGTAGGTACATATTAAACACAGTTACAGAGTAAACAAAACTGGTGTAACAGGAAAATATCTCCCCCTCACCCCCGAAAAATGTGTCCCCGGGCTAATTCTCCTAGGAAAAAAATCTTCTCACTATTTTTGAAAACCGTTTTCACTATTAGGAAGGGTCTAGTCAATAGCTAACCGCGTTTGTTTCAGTTGTCATCGTTGTCGTCGTCTTTGTGGGGTCTGCAGTTCGCCAGTCTGCCGCTAGAGGTCAAAATGTATGCAAGTGATAGCCTTCCCCATTTCCTTGATCTTAATCTGTTTTAGGCTGAATCTTGGAATATATGTACCAGACCATATGCTGTATATTTTTGAGTAAAATGATTCATCTGCAGTTATCCAGTCTGCCGCTAGAGGGCGAAATGTCTGAAGGTGAAAACCTTCTCACATTGCCGTGATTTTAATTCGTTTATGCTAAATCTTGGCATACATGTACTTATACCACATGTTGCATCTTTGTGAAGAAGGTGATCGGTCCTTAGTTCTCCATTCTGTCACTAGAGGGTGAAATGTCCGAAAGTGAGAAACTTCCACTGTTTCCACTGTGGCATGTGCAAACTTGGCATGTGTATTATGTACTATAAAACTGACTGCTTCTTTGTGGGACGGTGACGGTACTCCATCTACACTTCAACAGTTTGCCGCTAGAGGTCGAAATATCTGAAAGTGAAAACGTTCTCTCCTCATTTTGTTATTTGTTGTCCAAAATGATGTTGTTATTTGTTATCCATTCATAATTAAACTTGGCAGTTATACATGCTAAACCATAAACTATCATAGGCTGCATCATTATTGGGACAGTAATCCCTCGGTAATTCTCCAGTCCACCGCTTGTGGGCTGAAATGAAAACATTTCAGAAATATCTGAAATATTTCTGGCAAAGGCATAGGCAGTAAATTGATTATGGGACATCTGCTTAGATTTTGCTTATAATTCTTTCGAGTTGATACTTTATACACGTTACACTTTATGTCACGTGCTGCGCGAATGCCCCACTTCGTCTATATTTATTTAGTGTGTACTGTATAGTCACCTAAAGAAAATTTTTTCATTACATCATCAATAATTATATTAGCTACAGTGGAACTAGTAGTACTCTTATGTTTACACTTTTAAGCATTGTGGGTAATTATTTTTAATTGATTACCATTCTAGAACATGATAGCTTAATCCTGAAAATCATTCTACTAGTGACTAGTATTTTATAATTATCAACTATTGAACTAACTATTTTTGTTTTTTCTGAATGTGTCACGTGACACGTGACAATGTGACACGATAATTGGGTGTGCACATATGGGACTTATGTTGAACATCATTTTTCATGGTATGCACAAGCAGACCTACCCCACACAGATAAAACATACGATAATAATGTGGTTTCCAATGGGTGGCTTGGCCTGGTTGATAATCCTTGATTATGGGGGCAGGGGTCCCTCATCATCTCAATATACAATGTCAGTTGGTGCAAATCAAGCCTTAAAAGAAATTATAAAAAGAAATAGAAATTAATTGCTCAACCAATAATTACCTACATATGTTACACAGCACAACTCATGTGAAAGTTACACACCACAAAAAAATTAGAAGTCCCTCTGCGAATTAGTGCCCCCAAAAGAAACCCATTTCCCAGGGAATCTTCCCTAGTAATAAATTTCATGACTAATCGATGAATATATTACTCCTGCTTTCAGTCCGGTACAGAAAGCAGGAGTAACATATACTACAGTAGATGAGGCACAATTGACACATAATTTTTTATAAAATATAATATGACAAAAATGTATTACTTTGTGGAAAAGAGGGATAATGCTGAATGACTACTGTCTGATATTATTATTTATTATATTTACCCTACAATACTGTTTGCTTCTCTAGCTTGGGGTAAGTTAAGCTCCTAGGGCATTCGGCTGATAGCAGATAATGCTAATATTGGGCTTACTGCATTTCTACGAAATGCAAGGGGCATGATGGGGGCTTACTTTATTACTCATTAATGTATAATAATGAGGGTCTGATTTCATACATGTGTGTTACACTTTGTCAGCTATCAGGCTGTCAGCTATCTCCTACAATTCTACAATTCCGAAGGTGAATTTCGATATGAATTTTGAACTACCTGTAGTAATTGAAATAACTTGAAACTCCATAAAATGTAGGGTTATTACTTCTGCATAACATCGTCCATATATCGTTTCACATTGGATTACGCAACGAGGATGGCCACGGATGATCTTGGATTCACACTACAAGAAAAAAAAAGCTGCAGATATCCTGCAACAACAAGTCACACAGACATTATCTTTGATAGGCATGGGTTGTTCATCAAAAATGGATACCATCTTGAAATCAGACTTCTCCCGTCTCTTGAAGACAAATTCTTTCGAACCAGTGAAAATGTACTTTTATATGAGGGATTATATACGGGTGTAAACGCTACGCTGACAACCGACAGTCAACACGGCCGACAACAGCAAATATGAAAATGTAACCTGAGTTCGTGATTATCGTTTATTGTTTAGGTTAGAATAACCTAACACTGTAACCTGTTCCTTTCCCTCAATTAATAAATATCATTAATTAGCTTTATTAATGTTTGTCGGCGTTGGTTGTCGGTTGTCGGTGAAGCGTTTACACCAACACAACGCCGACAAACATTAATAAAGCTAATTAATGATATTTATTAATTGAGGGAAAGGAACAGGTTACAGTGTGACAGGTTACATACGGACAAAATTAAAGTTCCTATTGAGATGACCCTGCTTCAAGTCCCTGTTAATTTGATCGTATCCACATAGATATATTTTAACTTCACCAGCGGGTGTCGTCGACCTTCAACACCAATAATATTATAATATCTCAATGACTTCATTAACATCTTGATTAAGATACGTTAAACCCTTAAACGGTATGTAATACTTGACATTGTAACAGTCATTTGAAAGGAAAAGGCCACATCTGTAATTGAAATGGTTGCATTATACCTTAATGTGAGAACATTTTAATATCTATAAAAAATATTAATAACATTGTAATACATTTTATAATGATTTATTTATAAAAATAAATATTAAATAACATCAAAATTACAATGCCAACTAATGACCTCCGTCCTCACATAGAGATTGGATGCACCTTCCAAATATAATATTTTATCTACTTTATAATTTGTACGCGTCAGCGTTGTTGGTTGGGTTCCCCTTTAAAATCATATTTAATATCTTCCCTGTTTTAACACCTAAACACCCAAATAATTATTTTCCAATCAAATTGATAAATAATGTCTCTGTTATTATATTGCCTACAATCATTAAATTATAATAAAAGTATAGCAATGTTATAATAATCATGACTTCCTACGGTATATTGGTTCACGGTTGGCTTTACAAACACAATAGCACTTCAATATATTAGTACATGTTGCTCGAAATCCAGCATCTCGGATGCATATGATTGCTATCATAAGGTAATTTGTGTATCCAATTACACGCGAGTAACTCAGTATGATGCGTGCCTTCCTATCATAGCCATTAATTAAATAAAACAACTGGAAACTATGGTGCGGTGCCCATAACAACAGGGTTGATACGCTTAGAAATATCATATTAATTATTCCACTGATTGTAGACGATTTGAAGTGATTATCTGCTTCGCACACAACCGGATGTTCTCGAATGCGCCATATATGATGAATAACTATCCTGACTATTGCAATATTTGCTACAAAGAGACAAATTGCGGCAACTGATGTCCAAACTACCATGCTAATAATATCGTAGGTCATAATAAAATTATTTTTTATAGCATCAGAAGAATCACCCGATCCTACTAAATTCAAATTAACCACTAACACCTTGATGCATATGTAAACGAGACAGAACAACCAAATACCAACAATCAAACGTCGCAGTAAGGACTTAGTAACAAATTCGTTGTATGTAAAAGGATGTGTGATATATATGTATCTTTCAACAGAGAATGCCACCAGACTTACCAGATGAACTATATATATTAGATTGTCCAACTCAAGTATGGTTGTATATATAATATAATAGTACATAAAGTCTAAACTTGAATCTATAATCTGCATTAATGTGTGCGATGTTAATACAATAGCACCTTCTAGTAGTCCAGCCACAGCACAGTTCGCAATCAGTACATTGGATTGGTTGCTGCGGATAAAGCGGTTAGTAAGGTAGCTAACCAGTATAAGGCAGTTTATGAATACAGTCAGTATGGGAAGTATCGATGTAATTATTTTTATCAGTTCCATGAAATTTTGTGTTACTGGGAGTATTTCGGTATCATTAATCATTCTTATAATATTTATTGGAAGTGAATATAAATAATGTAAATAAACAACTAACAATTGCGAGAAAAATATAATAATAATATTATTTTACATTGCGATGTAATAGTATTATTCCGTATTCAAGGATCTTATTGCTGCTGATGTTGAACTGATGCATTGTGTCCTTAACAGTATCGCCATAAGCATAGAATTGAATTAGTTTTATTTGGGATTGGAAGAGTTGTTTTTATTTTCAGTATTACTCATACATTCAAAATCGGCTTTCACAATGGAGCAATGGCGACAGACCAGAGCCTTCCTAGTTCGGTCTTGTTCTCATATCCTGGAGAGTGCAGACAGTATAGGAAATTTACTGATTGATAGGCATACTGTTCAAGCGAGGAATTTGCCATATCACAATGCTTGCAGATAGCAGTGATCGTCTAGCTTTAAGCAGTGGAACTGCAGGGTAGAGCTGAATTTTTGTCTGTGAGGTTCCACCAATAACCATAGAGCACAAAAATGCACATGTGTGGCATATCTAACATTGTGCAGCCTCAGTAATATTTTGCAATGAGGGTGGGGGTCATATGGTAGTGGTAGAGCTCCTTCTAAACGAAAAAAATAGATAGAACAACAAACACTTCAATAGTAATTGCCGGGTGAGGGTTTGGAGGCAGGTTAGTAAAAGAGCATATTACGGAGACAGGTGGAAGTAACCAAAACAAATAAACGAAAGAACATATAAATAATAATTAAAATAACACATGTTGTTAGCTTATGCTGGTTAGACCCGTTTCCTTTCGATGATTGGTTTATATGTTGTAATGAGTTTAGTTTATTGTTTTGGTTAGAAATCGCCTGCACTGTAACCTGTTCCTTTCCCATGATTGGTGCATTTTTTTAAATCGACAATTTAACCAAGTCAATCGTTTATTGTTTTGGTTAGGAAATACTGCTAGCTATGATTGCGTTATTGCCTGTATCGACCATGCAACCAGTTTTATCGTTTATTGTTTTGGTTAGAAAACACCGGCACTGCAACCTGTTTCCTTCCCAGATTGGCGTATTTTGTGTATCGACAAAATCCCGATAATTTTATGGAGTATTGTTTATTGTTTTAGTAAGAAAACACCGCCACTGTAACCTGTTTCTTTCCAACGATTGGTGTATTTTCTGTATCAATCATGTAACAAGTTTTATTAACACCACACTGTAATCTGTTCCATTCCCATTACTGGTTTATTTTCTGTAGCGACCATATAACCAGTTTTATTAAGTATCATTTATTGTTTTGGTTAAAAATTAAAAAACATTGTCGCTGTAACCTGTTTCTTTCCAATGAGTGTTGTTTTTTCTGTATCGATCATGTAACAAATTTTATTGAGCATCGTTTAGTGTTTTGATTAGAAAACACCGTCGCTGAAACCTGTTCCTTTGTCATGATTGGTGTATTTTGTGTACTGACCATGTAAGCAATTTTATGAGTTTCGTTAATTGTATTGGTTAGAAAACACCAGCACTGCAACCTGTTTCTTTCCCATGATTGGTGTATTTTTTTGTATCGACCATATATCACCATAGTTTTATTGAGCACCGTTTATTGTTTTGATTAGTTGAAATTTTGACAGTTAACTTTGAAAGTCCTCAGCAAGTCTCTGATCGGATGAGCATAAGCTCAAAGGATGGCATGCTTGAGCATGTGGACGACTTCTGTTACCTGGGATCATGGATCCGGAAGACAGGTGAGGACCTTCGAATACGTAATTCGAATTCGGAAAGGCATGGGCAGCTTTGAATAGGCTTTCCAGGCTTTGGAAGTCACCGAGAATTAATCGGAAACTTAAGGTCCGATTATTTAGAGCAGCAGTAGTTCCAGTACTCCTCTATGGGAGTCCATGCTGGGCTCTAACTGCTGAGGACACCAAATCTCTGGATGGCACATTCACAAGAATGCTACGCCGGGTTCATTGTGTCAAGTACAATGCACACATCTCCAACCAGACACTATATAACATTGGAGGTGTCTCATTGGTTCCCCCAAGCTTGACGCTAGAACAAAATCGCCTCCGCTTTGCAGGACATTGCTTTCGCCGTGAGGACCAGCCAGTGCATAATCTTGTACTTTGGCAGGCTCATGGAGTGAATATGTCTCATGGAGTATTTTTTTGTATCGACCATATATCACCATAGTTTTATTGAGTATCGTTTATTGTTATGGTTAGAAAACACCGCCACTGTAACCTGTTCATTTCCCATGATTGGTGTATTTTCTTTATCGATCATGTAACAAGTTTAGTGAAAATAAAACGTGAAGATTATATGTGAAGAATAGGTTTTCACTTTTGTTTTTTATGTATTTATTTAATGTTTAATAGCGCTTTTCATATCTTACAATTTTCTCAGATACTAAAACGTTTATTGTTTTGTTTATATTCAACCTAGCCTGTAACTAACTACTATAGTTCCTAGTGAAAGCCAGATATACTTCTCCAGGAGGTGCTGTAAAAGTGAAATAAAACAACATAAAGTCTGTTCTACATTTCACATGGCCAATGTATTTTCCAATGGACTAGCCCTGGAGTCAACTGAAATTATAATTGTATCTGATTAGTCTAATTCCACATTGATAATTTTTTACAATATATTTTAAATTAATACAAAACATATTATTTAATTACTACCCAAGAATTATTCCCTCTTACTGACTGTTTTCCATGCTACTTGTATATTAAAATATTATTTGCGCTTTTTTTAGTGACTCATTTTATGTGTATTTATCTCCCCAAATGCCAAAGCCATCTGCGAAATACTCACACCAATAAACAAACTAAATTATAGCTTAAAGTACAAATAATATAATATTCCAATGTGTTAGTCAGCGAAATCCTGTAAGTTTCATAGCCCCAACATATATTGTATTGCCAAATAGCTCAAATAGAAAGTCACAAATCATAACTAGTGACGGGCCTAGCGGCCCGATAAGGAACCGACTTTTTATTTTAAATAAAAGAGACAACGAGAATTAGTATAGAACTAATAATTATGTAAAAATACAATCATATTTCATACAATAATTATTAATAAATTCGATCTATTATTAGTTGCTCCATTCTAGAACAAAATCGACCTGCAATTAGTGAAGACCTCGTTTTGGAATTTCGAAACCACGCTGGTGCGATGCGCGATATCGTGTTTAGTTAATAAATTGATAACTCCATCAATTCATGTGCATCCAGTAATAAGAAATCGCGATAAATGTAATTAAATAAAAATTATTCTAGAAAAATTTTCCTCAAAAAGTATGAAGTCTTGGCATTGGTGACGCGAAACTAGGCTAGTGAGATTCAGGATATTGCGTTTAATATAAAAATCGAAAACGCTATCGAATTCCGTAAAGGCGTTAATAAAATACTGCAACTTTTTTGAAATTTGTAAAATTCTAGAACTAGAAAAAATTTATTTTTGAACGGCGGTGTTTGGGGTTTCGAAACATGGATAGGCTGAAAGAGGACATCGAATTAAGTTGAAAAATGAAAACCCCATCGAATTTGGACAAAGCGTTCCGGAGTTATAGCGGATCGAAAAAAATTGACCCCCCCCAGTCGCCAAAAATTTACAGTAATTTAAAATTTTGCAAAAAAAATTTTTTGCGTTATTTTTGATGGCGAATCGATTGGCAGTACTGGCTACGAAAAATTTTTTTTGAAATTTTTGGTCAGAAAAAAAACATGGAAAAAGTATATTTTAACAAGATTTGCCTTTGCCTATGGTCAGAGAATGATCCAACTCTGTAACTTGGCAATCGCTCAAATCCATTCAGCTGAATGGCACAGTAGAGTAAACTAATGTAAATTTCCTATACAATGTTCTGAAGGGGAGACTGACAGAGAGTAATCAAACAATAAAACATTTTGCAATAATGTTGGCATTAATGTAGCCGATACACTGTATACCTAATAGTCATTCAGCAGGGGGAAGAGTTATTCAGCTGAGGCGGTAATAGATTGCAAACTAAACCAACCAGTTGGCAGCCTCATCGATTTATACTAAGCATGTCTAGAACCACAAACTAAATCAACCAGTTAATATTTGCTTTGACAAAGAGTGCAGGGCCTAAACAAACAGTATGGGTGTACTAAGTACAATAATCTTGGCAACCTCATCGATTTATACTAAGCCTTGTGTAGAAATGCATTACATAAGCCATTTTTCATCACGACACCAGCTGTTATTGGTGTTATTTTACCATTGCGCCTATGGCGTTTTTTCGTTTATGTCCATTTTTCGAGCCCACAGCTCATGGACGAAATAGCGGAACATACCAGGGACCTTAGAATCGCGGTATCTAGCCGCTGTGAAAATTTCATCAAAATCGTTAGAGTAGTTTTGGCTGTAGATCAGTCAGTCAGTCAGCCAGCCAGTCAATCAATCAGCCAACAATTCTTACAGTAATGAACCTCTCGGTTCCTAACTAGTGACGGGCCTAGCGGCCCGATAAGGAACCGACTTTTTATTTCAAATAAAAGAGACAATGAGCTCGGCTCGACTTGGCTCGATTGGGCTCGACTCGGCTCGATTGGGCTCGAATCGGCTCGATTGGGATTGAATGGGCTTGACTCGGCTTGATTTGGCTCAACTTGGCTCAGTCCGGCTCGATTGGGCTCGACTTAGTCTTGATTGGGCTCGACTCGGCTCTATTGGGCTCGACTCGATTCGAATGGGCTCGACTCGGCTTGATTGGGCTCGACTCGACTCAATCCGGCTCAATTTGGCGTGACACGGCTCAATTGGGCTCGGCTCAGCTCGGTCTGAGTCGACTCAGCTCGATTCGGCTCAATCGGCTCGATTGGGTTCGACTCGGCTCGGTCTGGCTAGACTTGGCTCAATTGGGCTCAATCCGATCGACTCGGCTCGGTTGGGATTGATTGGGCTTGACTCGGCTCGATTTGTCTCAACTTGGCTCAGTCTGGCTCGATTGGGCTCGACTTGGCTCGGTCCGGCTCAATTAGGCTCGACTAGGATTGATTGGGCTCGACTCGGCTCTATTGGGCTCGACTCGACTCGATTGGGCTTGCCTCACCTCAGTCCGGCTCGACTAGGCTTGATTGGGCTCAACTCGGCTCCGTTCGGCTTGACTCGGCTCGATTGGGCTCGACTCGGCTTGACCGCCTCGATTGGTTCTATTCGGCTCGATCAGTATGATTCGGCTCGATTGGCACACGCTGCTGAAAGGGTCAAAGCCAAACTCACGTGCTGCTCGAAGGGACAAAGTCAAACAGTGTGTCTATTATTTGATGTAACTCACGTGCTGCTCGAAGGGCGCAACATCATATATCAAGGGTCAAAGCAAAACTCACGTGCTGCTAGAAGGGACAAAGTCAAACATTGTGTCTAATATTTGATGTTACTCACGTGCTGCTCGAAGGGCGCAACTACATATATCGAAACAAGCCCCTGTCTTGTATTTTAATAATAGTATAATAATATACACTCC
Organism: Nemertoderma westbladi; assembly: GCA_032718475.1. Lineage (NCBI taxonomy): Eukaryota > Metazoa > Xenacoelomorpha > Nemertodermatida > Nemertodermatidae > Nemertoderma > Nemertoderma westbladi. The sequence continues at coordinate 270,827 of JAUCBJ010006842.1, read as the reverse complement.
CCAACGGGGTAAATGAAATTCGGTAAAATCATATTATTATTTTATCAATAAAATAGATATAAAATAAAAATAAAAATAAATCAATTTGTATTTTAATTATATCAGAAATCGTTGCCATGCATAATGTGCTATATTTGGGTCCCATTGCCCACCCCATTGAACAGCTTTGCTTACACCTGATAGAGAGTAATCCCAAATTAACTTCCCTCTACGAAAATTATTTTAATTAAATACATGCAACATAGCAGTCTACTCTACAGTCAACAGTAGTAGGCCTACACAATAACTAAAATGGCATTCAGCTTACCAGCTATTCGCATTAAGCTAATAGATATTCGATTTCATTGGATTCAGTGAGTGTGTGAGGGCTATTGGGAGAGCAATCAGCTTATGATGTAATACATTAGAATCCCACGGCTTTTGTTTGCTTACTGTCTGAGTTGTAGAGTGAGGATAATACTTGGCAGAGAAAGCATTTCCTTGTTAGGTGGCCATTCCTATAGAATAGCATTACTAGGCTATCTCTATCCATTTTTGATTAGTGCCAGCTGGTGTTTTTATCATTGCGCCTATGGCGTTTTTTCGTTTATGTCTATTTTTCGAGCCCACGGCTCATGGACGAAATAGCGGAACATACCAGGGACCTTAGAATCGCGGTAACCAGCCGCTGTGAAAATTTCATCAAAATCGTTAGAGTAGTTTTGGCTATAGATTAGCCAGCCAGTCAGCCAGTCAGCTAACAATTCTTACAGTAATGAACCTCTCGGTTCCTAACTAGAGACGGCGTCAAGACGCCGTTAAGCAAGTCGGAAGTCATCAATCAAATATAAATTCCCTCAACAATGTTTACCTATGGTCAGAATGGAAGGGCTATTTACCTATGGTCAGAGAGAGATCCCACTCTGTAATTTGGCAAAATTGCTCAAATTCATTCAGTTGAATGGCACAGTAGAGTGAACTAAACTAAATTCCCTCAACAATGTTTGGCTATGGTCTGAAAGAACTAACAGTCATTCAGCTTGCACAATGTCAATCACCTACAGTATAAAACATTTAGAATGCCAGTGTGTATCCTGATACAGATAATAAGCAGTGATATATATATTTCAAACTATAATGTTAGTGTTAGCCTTACACAGTATCAGTATGAGGCTGAGTAAACATTCCACCTTATAAGCATACTGCCTCCACAGAATTAATGTTGGCCGAAAGATTTAAAAATAAAACAATTATTATTATAAATACAGTGCAATCCAATAGTACCCAACACACTGTGTAACTAACAGTCAATCAGCTTACACGTCAATTAACATAGAAGAGAGAGTAACCTTGTAGATCGCCATAGAAAGCATTGGGAAGAGTTATTCAGCTGAGGCTGTAATAGCCGGCTAACCCAGTGAATGATTATAAAGTTGGCACTGTATGTACTTCCTTGTTAGGTGGCTCCCTATAGAATAGCAAACCAACCAGTTGATGTTTGTTTGCAGAGAGTGGTTGGTAGGGCCTAAACAAACAGTATGGGTGTACTAAGTACAATAATCTTGGCAACCTCATCGATTTATACTAAGCCTTGTGTAGAAATGCATTACATAAGCCATTTTTCATCAGGACACCAGCTGTCATGGGTGTTATTTTTTTACCATTGCGCCTATGGCGTTTTTTTCGTTTATCTCTATTTTTCGAGCCCAGAGGCTATGGACGGAGTAGCCGATCATGCCAGGGACCTTAGAATCGCGGTATCTAGATGCTGTGAAAATTTCATCAAAATCGTTAGAGCAGTTTTGGCTGTAGATCAGCCAGTCAGTCAGCCAGTCAGCCAGTCAGTCAGCTAACAATTCTTACAGTAATCAAGTCTAACGACTTGCTAACTAGTGACGGGCCTAGCGGCCCGATAAGGAACCGACTTTTTATTTTAAATAAAAGAGACAACGAGAATTAGTATAGAACTAATAATTATGTAAAAATACAATCATATTTCATACAATAATTATTAATAAATTCGATCTATTATTAGTTGCTCCATTCTAGAACAAAATCGACCTGCAACTAGTGAAGACCTCGTTTTGGAATTTCGAAACCACGCTGGTGCGATGCGCGATATCGTGTTTAGTTAAGAAATTGAAAACTCCATCAATTCATGTGCATCCAGTAATAAGAAATCGCGATAAATGTAATTAAATAAAAATTATTCTAGAAAAATTTTCCTCAAAAAGTATGAAGTCTTGGCATTGGTGACGCGAAACTAGGCTAGTGAGATTCAGGATATTGCGTTTAATATAAAAATCGAAAACGCTATCGAATTCCGTAAAGGCGTTAATAAAATACTGCAACTTTTTTGAAATTTGTAAAATTCTAGAACTAGAAAAAATTTATTTTTGAACGGCGTTGTTTGGGGTTTCGAAACATGGATAGGCTGAAAGAGGACATCGAATTAAGTTGAAAAATGAAAACCCCATCGAATTTGGACAAAGCGTTCCGGAGTTATAGCGGATCGAAAAAAATTGACCCCCCCCAGTCGCCAAAAATTTACAGTAATTTAAAATTTTGCAAAAAAATTTTTTTGCGTTATTTTTGATGGCGAATCGATTGGCAGTACTGGCTACAAAAAATTTTTTTTGAAATTTTTGGTCAGAAAAAAAAACATGGAAAAAGTATATTTTAACAAGATTTGCCTTTGCCTATGGTCAGATAATGATCCAACTCTGTAACTTGGCAATCGCTCAAATCCCTTCAGCTGAATGGCACAGTAGAGTAAACTAAAGTAAATTTCCTATACAATGTTCTGAAGGGGAGACTGACAGAGAGTAATCAAACAATAAAACATTTTGCAATAATGTTGGCATTAATGTAGCCAACACACTGTGTACTTAAGTCATTCAGCTTACATTAGCAGAGTGAGATATTCCCATAGATTGCATTGGGAAGAGTAATTCAGCTGAGGCGATATTAGATTTCAAACTAAACCAACCCGTTAATGTTTGCTTTGACAGAGAGTGGTGGCCTATACAAACAGTATGGGTGTACTGAGTATAATAATCTTGGCAACCTCATCGATTTATTACTAAGCCTTCTGTAGAAATGCATTACATAAGCCATTTTTCATCACGACACCAGCTGTTATTGGTGTTTTTTACCATTGCGCCTATGGCGTTTTTTCGTTTATGTCTATTTTTCGAGCCCACGGCTCATGGACAAAATAGCGGAACATACCAGGGACCTTAGAATCGCGGTATCAAGCCACTGTGAAAATTTCATCAAAATCGTTAGAGTAGTTTTGGCTGTAGATCAGTCAGTCAGCCAGCCAGTCAATCAATCAGCCAACAATTCTTACAGTAATGAACCTCTCGGTTCCTAATAAAGATTTTTTTTAGTTTTATATTTAACTTATTGTATTGTTTACAAATCGATCTAATAGATATATTGTTGTTAAATTTCCTTTCAATCCCAATTTGTTATTGAAGTTCCAGGATTTAAGATGTTCTTTATCTCCGGGCGTGAGATAAATGTGTTGATATATGGTTTACTTTATTTTCCGGAAATTAAAGTATAATATTTTTCTATATAGTCATTGGAAGGATACAGTCACATATATACAAAAATATAAGAAGGCAATGATTTTTTAATGAGCTTTCTTTCTGTTGAATTTTATATTGTTTCCTGATCTATCTTGTAATTAATTTAAAACCTACCACGAGGTCGAGCGAACTCGGACAGTGGAAATGAGATCCTTCCAGGCTTCCCGATTCTCCATAGTTGTCACAATTTCGTTTCTCCCAAGTTCAGTATCCCTTTCAAGTTGATCTATATATGTTATGGCTGGTCGTCCACGACTACGCTTTCCATGAGTTGGTTGCCAGAGAAGTAGATCTTGTATGACCTCGTCTTTACTTCGCCAGCAGTGCCCACTGAATCTTAATCTGCGTTCACGGAGGGTGGTTGATACAGGGGGTATTGTGCAATAAAGCTCGGCGTTTGTCATGTGCTGTCTCCAGCTGATGTTTAGTATATATAAAATAATAATACAATAACAAGTTTAGGGCTGCCCTCAGTAGTCTTGTGTAGCAACCATCAATTCGTTGTTCAAGTGATTTAGTCAGTGTCCAGGTCTCACCCCCGTATAAAATACACTTTCCACTGTGGCTCGAAAGAACTTAAAGTCTTCAGGTGCCTGGAGAGATCTGATTTCCAGATGGTATCCATTTTTGATAGAGCTACCCAAGCCTTTGCTTTCCTAACTTCTATGTCCTTTTTGCTACTCTCTATCCATGATCCAAGGTACTGGTAGTCATCGACCTTCCTTAGTTGATTATTATCAATGGTTGTCTTCTTTCCATCAACATTAAAGGTCATGAATTCGGTCTTGGTACCGGTAGCATTTATATGCAATCTAACCTCCTTAGCAGCCCTCTCCACTTTATTTTGTAGAAGCTGTGCATCTGCTAGCGTATTAGAGAGCAGGGTGATGTCATCCGCAAAGTCGGTGTCTGTGACTGTAGTTGCCGGATATCTACTACTTCTGCGTTCTTGAAGTGTGAATCCCAGATCTTCACCCTTTGTGGTCGTCCTCATTGCGTAGTCCATCACAATTACAAATAGTTTCAATAGTGGTGCTAATGTGTCACCTTGCAGTACGCCAGCCAGGATTGAGAAAAACTCAGTTTCACCATCTGGTGAGAATACGTCTGCGCTTCTGTGTCACAATATAACAATCCAATGTCAGCAACAATTACTTCTGGTATTCCATAAGCTCTTAGGATTTCAAGCATTTTACCTCTATGGATGGAGTCGAATGCCTTCTTGAAGTCCACAAAAGTCATGACTGCAGGGAGATTCTTTGACTTAATTCCTTCAATCAGTCTCCATAGTGCAAGTATCTAAGCTATTGTTGATCTTCTTGGTCGAAATCTGTTTTAGCTCTTACGCAGTAGTTTCTCTATGTGAGGCCTAATCCTATTATATAGAATCATTTTATTGTATATTTTGGCAGCTACCACAAGCAGACAGATCCTACGATAGTTTGTTGGTATGCTGAGGTCTCCTTTCTTGGGGAGAGGCTTTAGTTGACCTTTATTCCAAATTGGTGGTGGCTTTTCCCCTTTTAACATCCGGTTGCAAACATTCAATAAAGGTCTGTTGAGCACTCCGGTTTTCCATATCTCCGCTGGGATTTCATCTAATCCACTCGCTTTATTATTGGACATGCTTTTAATGCTTCTTTGGAGTTCGGCAGGTGTGAAGTCCCCTGTTTCTATAGGTAGAGTGTCTTGTCATATATTTTCCTTGTAGGGCTGACCTCGATGTTTGGTGGCTGCCCAAGCAAGTTGCTGAAGTGATTTTTCCACTTCCCAACACGTTCTTCAGGACTATCGGCTTTGAGGCGCCCATTTGCACAACTTTTCCAACCAGATACCTCATTTACAGTTTGCCAGGTAAGTCTTGATTGTGGCTGTATGTGAGCAGTTGTAATGGCTTCAGTTTTATCCTGTATGTACTTTTCCTGGCTGATGTTGTAGGCTAATTTAAGATCGTCCTTAGCTTTCTCAACCTTATTAATGTTTTCGGTTGTTGGTTGTTCGGTTTTAACTTTGTAGACTCTCTTAAGATTTTCTCTCTTACAAGTAACCTCAGAGTTTTGCCATGGCACATACTGTTTTAGTTTGGGTTTCTGGGGGATATGCCTCTTAGCTGATTCCTTGTGGGCTGTTATTATATTCTGGTATATTGAATCGGTGGATTAGTCTTCATCCATTGACTGAAGTGCTTCAAAGCGGTTTTGAACTTCTACTGTGTAAGCATCCTTTACAGCATTGTCAGTTCTGAGTTTCTCCCAGTCATAGTTGATTTGCTTTCTTGTCCTGGGTTTGCTGGCTCTCAAACTGAGTCTGATCTCTGCAGTCACAATTCTGTGGTCCGAACCAATTAGGTTGAACGAGCTGTATGCCTCGCAGTTGATCATGCTGTTTCTCCACTTTTTGTTTATAAGGATGTAATCCAGTTGTGCTTTGGTTCCATTAGGGTATTGAAAGGTCCATAGCTTCCCCTTACTCTTTTCGAATGTATTGTTTGTTGGTATCAATTCACATTCTTCCATTAGATCTAAAAGTAAGTACCCATTTCTGTTAGAACTGGTATTATAGGTGTAACCCTTGATGTCTTCTGGGCCAATTTGCGCATTCAGGTCACCAGCAATGACTTTAACATTGTGTTTCGGAATGTCCTTTATTATAAAGGACATTCCGAAACACAATGTTAAAGTCCAGTCAGTTCTCATAAAACTTAACTGCTTGTTCTGGCTCTGAGGCATTGGTTGGACTGTAGCAACATAACTGTTGCCTTGGGATTCCCATCAAATGTTGCGATCATAACCCTGGAATTTATAGATTCGATATTGTTTAGGGTCTTAAGTGCAAATGGGCTTAGCAGAATTCCTACTCCACCAATTGATGCATTGGCCGAGTTTCTTACTGCTGAGCTTGTTACTAACGTCCATCCATTTCCAATGTCATTGTACTTCATGGCAGTGTCCTAATGGCAAATCCGATATTCTTGGATACAGATGATGTCGATGTTATATTCCATTGCCAGAGCAACCATGTCACCCTGTTTGGTATGTGCTTTCAGTGTGCGTGCGTTCATTGTAGCAATCTTTAGTGTCTTTTTACATTTCAACAGGTTGGTCTTCTTTCTTCTCTGTCTTCTGTTCCAGTAGCCAATTTATCGACACCAGCCGGGTGTACCACTGAGGGACGCGGTCCTTGTTGACCCAGGCGACGACCGAGCCAGTATTTCTCCTGGAGGGTTCTCCTACTCATATCTTTCAGTTGCGGGAGTAAACTGCTTGTGGTCGCAACTCCTACAAGCGTCTTCGCAGTAGGTTGCCGTTGGTTGATTACCTTCCACCGACCTTGTCAGCATGTCTAGCCATTGGTTGATTACCTTCCGCCTATCCATGGCCTACAGCCCTGCTGCCGACTGTATGGGTCCTTTTGTTACACCTTGAGCCAAGTGTGCCTCCTGGGTTAGGTTACCTAACACTGGTAGAGGAGCATCCAGTATAGACAGGGCAGGGTGTGTATCATCTCTAATGCAGATGCGTATCAAGCCTTTGCCTTCAATGGTGCCCTAGGCGCTATAGCCCTCAATGACTTATTTAGTTGATGGGGCTAAACCAACCCACTCTTGATCAACTAAATAATGAATAGGCTATGCTTATCGGGCCTGCCCTACTGGGCTGACAGCTACAGGTAGTACCAAATTACTGCCATAGTGGTAGCAGGATCTGGGGACCTGACTGAATTTAAAACCAGAATATTAGAATTTATATCGCTTCGCTTACCACCTTTTCACCCTTGATGATTATTCATCTCGAAGTTCACATAAATTTTATATAATATATCGTCCCTGTTTTGAAAGAACAACACAAACGACATATTTTTCAAAAACCACTTTTTTATTGTTTCTGACTAATTAGAGCATCCTCTATCGATCTATCACGGTCTCGAAGGCTCAAAATCAACGGTTTATAAGTTATAGGGCTGACCATAACAACTCAAGCGACATGTTTAGCATAATATTTTTTTTATAACAACCTAAGTGACAACTTTTTATGCTTATTTCCATAGTAATCATGGGACTATCCAATGGAATAACACAATAATGCCATTGTTTTATAATGTGTTTTATGCTGCATACTGTAACTTTAAATATGTTACAAACGAATTATTCATTATGTCTGTTGAAGTTGAAATTGCTGAAAACTGGTTCTCATTTATCTACCAATTAAGGATACAAAGTAGAGATGAGCCTTGGTTAGTCCCCTTCAAACATTCGTGTTGAAACGAAAACTGCCCTGGTCCCCATGCAGGAATCGAACCCACGACCAGCAGATCGATGTGAATTCGAAGCAATGGGTATTTTTTTACATTTTATCTTAAAATATGTCTAAAAATAAACTAGCATATTTAATGTAAATACATGACCTCATATAAGTTCTTATGAAAAACCCAAATCAGGCGTTTGAGTTGTTTTACCGAGTTATAAATTATAATTGGTAGGCCCTACTTAAGTTGTTTTAAATAAAACAGAAAATAGCAGCAAAAACAACGTATGCGCCAAATTGTGCAAAAAAATCAATATTGTGGAGTAAAAGATGAACATATGAAATTTTTAACATTACAGGTCGAAAGTATAAACAGTGCTGAACATTTTAGTCGAAAACACAATAGAAAATAACCAAAATCTGAATTTTAAGCAACAAATCGTCGTCGCTGAACAATTTTGATTTTGGCTCTTGTGTTGTTCTTTCAAGAAAGAGACGATATATTTAATAGTTAACTATTAATATAGAGAGAGCTCAGAATAAGCAATGGTAATTTAAAACTATACAGATCATATGATAAGTATGTTTCTGTCTATTAGATGATAATTTCGATATTGGACTTTAGCATTGGATTCTCAGCACCAGACTACTTGTGTATTTACCACCCATTTGAAGTTTTGATATGTCAAAAATTATCGGTAAACATAGCAGTAAATAATATATTTATATCTTAAACTTTAAATATTGTTAACGTTAACGAAACAATAACATGTCATATACATGTATGTTATGTGTAAGTAGCATTGCAACGACTGATTGTAATATATAGTAAACTAATACAACTGTATAATTAATTATCCTGGAAACATATTATACCTGTACCAAATGCGTACCGAAGTCAACTTTATACGACAAATATCTTCAATAATATTGATGTTTCAATTGGGTACTGCAATATATATTAATGTCTACTTATATTTGAATAGCTTAATATATTTATCTAGAAGAAAAAATTTTATGTATCCTATTCTCGCGGCAGATTTCGTACTAGATAATTGTTGGTTTTTTTTTAGAAATTTTAATCCATTAATCATTATATATTTCTGATCAGGAAAACATCAGAATGAATCAAAATAAAGGTGATAATGAATATTAAAATAAAGAGACATGATGGGGACTATTGACGCAAATCCCATCGCGGCGAATTAATATTGCGTTCAACAAGTGAACAGATTTAATTATCAATTAAGGAATAGGAGTTACAGTGACATGTTTGTTGCAACCAAAATAATAATCGAATGTCAATAACACGAGGTTAATAGTTTTATTTTTGCTTTTATTTGCTCCGACTTTACCCTAGCGAGGGTCCCCCCCCCCCCATCTGATAAATAAACAATTTTATCAGTTGGAAAGGTAAGTTTGGAATCGGAGAATACACAAAATTTTCACTTCTTATAGCACAATAAATACGTGTAAATAATACTCTGAAGGATTAATTATATTTTGCAATAATAATATTTTCTGATAACAAATTTATTTTTTTTGTAGTCAGTAGCCACCATGGTTTACATAGGAGATATGAAGAAACTTCATATTATCTCTTCAAAATTACATAAGTTTTTACTAGTGTATCAGTAAAATTAGATCCCACAGGTGATAATGACACCTGAGGGACACCACTACTCACACGTTAATTTTTCAAACATAATAAATAACTTATTAATAATAAATTATGCACAAAAATCTAATAATAACTGGCCTTCAAAATGACATTTAAACGACCAAATGCCATCCACCAAAATTATTACCTACAAATTATCAACAATACATCAACAAAATGTACAACTATAGGAAATGTTTTATATATTCAATAAGAACAAAATGGTTACAATTTGAAACAACGAGGTGTATTTAATATTTTAAATAATGAAAACTAATGATTATATATGATGAAATAAAGCCGTATGTATTTTAAATAACAAAGTTTATATATCACCACGAATACATAATGCTATGCTAACAATACAATAATGGTGCAGAATATAGCTTAAAATAGTGATGAACTACGGACTGTATACGTATACACTAATAATACTAAGTACTAATACTACTGAGAACTAATAATACTGAGTACTAATTATACTGAGTACTAATACTATAAGTACTAATAATTGTAAGTACCAATACTACTGAGTACTAATAATACTGAGTACTAATAATACGGAGTTTGTTCAGGGAACTAGAAGTGGATTTGAATACACAATTATGCTTTACATATGTAAATTTTATTTCTTACCTATATTATAAATTTCATTGTAATAATGGGAGTATGTAGACAGTACATGGCCCTCATACATTCATTTCATATGATATTAATTTCAATGAAGAAAATAATAAATTGTGTTTTACTGTAATAAAGATATATAATTACGTATAGTAATAGTTGTTGTTATAAAAATAATTTGAAAAGGCAGTTGAGAAAGATGTTAGTTATTTTCAATGTATCATTTAAACAGTAAATTCCACATGCTTTGTGCACATAATCCTACCCTATGCAGGATGTAAACATTATGTGATGAATATACACTGAAATTAATTATAATATATATAACAACAATGGATAGACTAGTAAACCTGTTTATCATATCCTGGTTGAGGCCCTTTGGTTAATTTGTAATGGCCGGCATCAGTAGTAATTTGTTGGTTTTTCTTAGATTCTACGAAATCATAATTATCTGCACATTTCCATCGTTTGAATGCCAAATATGACACTACAAACCATAGTAACGAAGCCAGGACTCCAAAACCCTAAGAAAATGATAAATATGATTCTGAATATTGGTGGAGTTATAAAAATAGCTTTATTATGTTAACAATCCCTTCTGCTATTAATATAGATTACGAATGATAATTGAAATAAAAAATTGAGGGTCTTCAGGTGGTTAGTTATATTATAATAATTAAGGATACAATAGTACACGTTTTCGACCTACAGGGCCTGCATCAACAGGAAGATTAGAGAGTCTATATAAATATAAGGTTCATAGTCTCATGGAGACCGGAAGGTCGAAAACGTTTATCATGATGGTCTTTAATTAATATAATATTACCACAGCTAAAGATAAACCCTCAATATCTTTCTCACACTATGTCACAACTACTGATGAATAACTACCACTTCATCCTTTTGATCAATATAGATAGCATAATAACCTATCTCTGTGGTATGAGGACCTACTGTTGTTATTCATTTACGAAACGATTGTCAATGAGAAACGGAATCTAAAACGACATAGTTGAAAAGTGGTGAACAATTTTTGGGTATTATTTGCCATTATCCTCGGGGCTTCCCACTGTCTCCGTGGATCCAGGGTGAATTGGCGCAGCGGACTGGGCCTGGAGGACGGTGCAGGGCTACCCTCATTGGCCTATTCTATTACTAGGCAACCGGCTACCGCCCATTCACATAATAAAACATTTTAAATACATCAAATACTAAATACTTGATTAACAAAGTATAGTTTTTAATTGTTTTGTGTTTGTATTCGTGTTTTGTGTTCTTGTCTCGTGCCTAATATTTGTTTTTTCTACTACATTTATCAGCCAATAAAAAGAGAGATCAACTCAGTAGTAGTGGAAAGTTTGTGGAGCGTCTAGTTTCTACTTTCAATTTGTATGACATTAAATGCATTAGAGATATACTAACTCTTTTATAATCAGGGATCATTGGTTTTAAACAGGTTTTAAACTATTATGTTATGGTACATATAGAATTTAGTAGCTGTAACGATTTTGCTAGAATACGGGACCGTATTGGGTCCAGTGCCAAGAGGGTCGTTTTGAGTAAAATCCAGTGAATTTATTAGTAGGAGGAACTGGGTGTGTTTTTGAGTTTTGCATATTTGAAATATTTCGCACAGGGGTATAACTTTAGTGCTTTTTAAAAGACATGACTCAGGTCCATACAATAGCGACTCAACAGCACATGAATCAAATACCTTCCACTTAAGAGGATACGGTATTGAGGTATTTTCTGTAAGGTATATTACATTTATTAACAGTTTTTTCACATAGTGATTCATATAATTTCAAAACGGATGATATTTTGCCATTAGCCATAAATAGGAAGCCCAAATAAATGTAAGAAGCACAATGACGTAGAGTAATATTATCGACAATATATGATTCACTGTCTTCTTTGCTACCATTGTATATGTTCATTGTACATGTACATGCTACAAAGTAGAATAATTTCCTAGAATGAGCTAGTATGTTCTATATCATTGTTGAGTGACCAACGAAAGTTAAGAGGGCATGTATAATGGCCTAGAATGGAATATCAATGAAGACTGACCTACACAGAATAATGAGTTTTAGAATAAATCAGAAGAATCATTCTAGAATTTTGAACAATAATGATATAATATTTGAAAACTATGTTCTGGAATAATAATATTCGAAAACTACATCCTCGAATGTTTGGCTATCAAACAGCCATGCGCTGTTACAAAAACACATAAATTTAGTATGTTCATAACTAAGCAATTATTTTACCATTGATCAAAATGACAACAATATTATTCTTACTCATCCTTCTTTAAGATGGAGGGGAAACAATCCCTTCTTGATTAATACGATCTCAGCAAGATTTGTAGAAAAATAATGAGGGGGAAGGGGGGGGGGGCTGGATTGAAATATGACACAACCATTTCAGTCAGAAATTCGTTTGTAGTGACAGCAGAAATTAAACAGTAGCGTTGTTTCTATTTCATTTTGGTGAGGGGTGTTATGAAATGGAATTGCTTTGCCAGGAACAGGTCTTGGTCTACTTGGTCTTGCAAGTACATTCGATTATCTTCACAGGTTCCATAGGAGCGAAAACAGACATCCCAGTGGAAGGTTTTGGTGCATCATTTACTGTCAATTCCCATCCAAGATCGAATATCGGAAGTTCAGGTGGATTAAAGTTGTTGGCTTCTTTCCATATCATTGCGTGTAGATGGGATCTTTTAATATGTTCTACAAGTACTAGTATCGGCATGCTGCATTGCAGCTGCATTTTTAAGAATGCTGTGCCGGCTTGTCGACAAAATTGCGCCGCCACAACTCCTATCACCCATGACATTTGCTAGATCATCCGCATCTTCAAGGCCAGTGTCCTTTAAGATGCGTCTCAAGAAAGTCATTGGCTGTCCACTATGCTTATTCACTCCATGAGGCTGCCAAAGTACAAGATTAAGCACTGGCTGGTCCTCACGGCGAAAGCAATGTCCTGCAAAGTGGAGGCGATTTTGTTCTAGTGTCAAGCTTGGGGGAACCAATGAGACACCTTCAATGTTATATAGTGTCTGGTTGGAGATGTGTGCATTGTACTTGACACAATGAACCCGGCGTAGCATTCTTGTGAATGTGCCATCCAGAGATTTGGTGCAGTTAGAGCCCAGCATGGACTCCCATAGAGGAGTACTGGAACTACTGCTGCTCTAAATAATCGGACCTTAAGTTTCCGATTAATTCTCGGTGACTTCCAAATCCTGGAAAGCCCATTCAAGGCTGCCCATGCCTTTCCCTTACGTATTCGAAGGTCCTCACCTGACTTACGGATCCATGATCCCAGGTAACAGAAGTCGTCCACATGTTCAAGCATCATCCTTTGAGCTTATGCGCATCTGATCAGAGACTTGCTGAGAACATTCAAAGTTAACTGTCAAGATTTTGGTCTTTCTGGAGTTAATAAAAAGACCAACACTAGAAGCAGCATGTTCTAATGAGCTGAGGAGCCGTTGGGCTCCCTCTAGTGATTCTGAGACTACTCTTAAGTCATCAGCAAGGTCTAGATCAGTTAGGTACTTGGCAGGATTTCCTCGACTTCTGGAGCCAGTAGGTGGAGTTATCATCACCCCATCATCACTATGATGATCTAAGGACATGCGTAGAACATAGTCAACCACAATTATGAACAAGAATGGTGCAAGTGTGTCTCAGGGGGAACACCATCTACTCCACTGGCACGATTGGTCTTAATGCTCTTTGCAGCAGCCTTCACTTCTGCAAAGGAGATATCACCAATGGGAATATCTGGGAGTACAGACTCAGACACTTTTACTTCTATAAAGTTATCAGGCAATACCCTGTCATTATTGAGGAGCTTTTCAAAGTGGGCCTTCCAACCATTGAGGCGATCGGCTGGTGATTCAGCCTGAACCTTGGTGGTTGGTTGGCTTGAGCTAAAGGGCTTCATCGGTTGGTGGTAATGTCTTCAATTTTGGTGGGCTCTTCTTTCCAAGAAAAATCTGGAAGTGCAATTAATTGCTTCATAGGACACTTTTCTTTTGTTCCATACTACTGATAAATGGACCCATATCCTGGTTGTTTTACTTGTTTGAGTGAAGCAGTAATATCACCCAGCAAAGACAAGTTGCCACTACCTGATTCATTGCAAAACAGTTAGTGCCATTGGTTTACCTTGGCCAATCAGATAGCTCACTTTATCACAGCCAGTAAGCTGCTATGCTTTTCACCAAATTTCTTAGACATTTCGTTAAAGTCATTAGTTAGTATCTTCATTGTGATTTTTAATTTTAGTTGCCATTTCCAACAAAAGTAGACATCTAGACAAGCAGAACACATTATCATCCATGGTTGCTTTAATGTGGTTAAGGTATTTCTTACTGGAATTAGAATTTAGATAATCTCTTATTAAGGTTAATAATTGAACAATCATTTCTTCTTGATTTCCTACTGAGTTTTCTTCCTCTAACATTATACTAGTATCGGCATGCTGCATTGCAGCTGCATTTTTAAGAATGCTGTGCTGGCTTGTCGACAAAATTGCGCCGCCACAACTCCCTATCACCCATGACGTTTGCTAGATCATCCGCATCTTCAAGGCCAGTGTCCTTTAAGATGCGTCTCAAGAAAGTCATGGGCTGTCCACCTTGCTTATTCACTCCATGAGGATGCCAAAGTACAAGATTATACACGGGCTGGTCCTCACGGCGAAAGCAATGTCCTGCAAAGCGAAGGCGGTTTTGTTCTAGTGTCAAGCTTGGGGGAACCAATGTGACACCTCCAATGTTATATAGTATCTCTAGCATTATGACACTTGATGAAGTGTTAATGCTGCATAGCAGATTGATTAGTAGCCGGTTATTAATACAATGATTCATGTGATCTCGTGTGATGGAAGTATTGTTGTTTCAGACATCCTTATATCTCAGTGGAATGTCCAGCAGTTCTCCTGTATCTTTCATGATTCTTAACAGACCCTTCAATATATTTGTCAAACACAACTACTTGACATCAGTTTCGCAGTTTCATCATCAATTTCGCAATAGGGATTCAAATAAGGTAATAACAGTGCCAGACTTAGGCCAAGCAATATGATACAATGCCTAGTTTCCATCTATAATTGAAATATCTGGACTATCACTTTTCAATTTCCAGACAAAAATGTTTAAATTTAAATTATAAATAAATGAAAATATAAATAAATTTAAATAATAAACAAATAAAAAATGTATATAATATACATATCTGAATGGTAGAAACTGTATTTTGACACCCATCTATATTTTATATAAAAAAACTAGCTTGTAAATAATTACGAGTTACCCTGACTATCTAATAAAAATGACTATTCATATTATGGGAACGGTTTAGTACCTACCTACCTACCAACATTTAAAAAACACATGGATACCACAGCAATGATTTCCAGTTCTAAGACAGATTAAAATATATATTATTATTACTTTTAAATATATAGATATAAAAAATAATATACTATTCTAGAATGTTTATTAAATATATATAGTGTTCTGGAACTTATAGCTAGTAATTTTTCAATTTTAAAATTGCTAGTTAATAATAAAAATAAAAAAAAAAATAAAAAGTTATGCTAATATCTTTGTAATCACAGTACTATATTCTAGAACATTGTTCTAAAGGAAATGAATTGTCATCGAAATTGATATAATAATAATGGCAGCTATTATAAATTGCAGACACTTGTATGAGGTGTGTAAAGATAGAGATTTAACCATGAGATGATTACAACAGGCAAATCTTCTACCAAAAGAAAAGCATTGCACAGTGCAACTGAAGAATAGGCCACCTGCCGTAACATGAAAACTTATAGTCTCTATATATTATAAAATCTCATCTGCAGAAGTAGATAAATATATTAATAACAATAAATTAATTATTGTAAATATACAAAGGGTGCAATTCATACATAATTTTTCATATATAAAAATGTTGGCACGTACTAAACTGTAGACCATATTACTGAATTACTGAGATTGTCCAGCAACTTAATGCTAATAGTCCCTCTCGCACGAGGGACTTTTTTGCAAACACAAGTTGCTCCATAAATAATAACTTGTTCTATAATGAAAATATGCTATAAATACATAACTACTATGTGAATGAGGAGTGACGATAATAATAAAGAATGGCCTATTTTGCAATCACCTCGAATGGTGTAATAGCAATCTGCAGTTTAACAAATGGACAATGGAGACATCAACATCGAAATCAACACCATCTTTCCAAATCTATTATCAACCAAAAGTTTGTTGACACACCGACTGAGGTCTCCTTTCTTGGGAAGATGCCGTAGTTGACATTTAGTAGAAATTAATGTCCTAATTTTCCCATTTTGAGAATCTTGTTGCCAATAATTGTCTGTTCAGTGCTTCTGTTTTCCATGACAGGGATTTCAAATTCAGAAAAGTAATTTGTACAGCGATTCCCCCAAAATTATACTTGAACTGGTATTAATTTAGCTACCTTTTAGGATGCAAGGCAGAGATAGCACTGCCTGGTTGGTTTAAAGCATTCATGCCAAGGCATTCTGGCCTCCATTGAGGGCTTTAACTCATGACCTCTGGAGCAGGAAATGTGAATACAGGGCAACTGAATAAACCACTACGCCAAGGGTGGTGGAAGGAACACTTTACACCATTCAGTCTATAACTTCATAGGTATTAGCTGTAAATGTTATGGATCATGATGGTGGTGATACAATTAGTGTGTGAAGGAGTATTTAATGTTAGATAAGTAAATTGATAAGATAAGTAAATTGTGTGCCACAGGAAGTAAATATTGGGTGATACCAGTGTGTGTTACAGGATACTTTTAAATATATTAATTTTATTTTACTTACAGATGCTGCTTCTAATAGTGAATACGAGCTAGTCTCTGTCGACAGGAATGAAGTCGACACAACAACACCAATAGCCATTAATAATCCAAATAATAATTCCTAAAACAATTAATTTATTTACAGATGTAACATGAGAAACATGAATTTAATATCTCAAAATACATTTATATACATTAATCACATAGTTTTAAAAGTACACCAACTGACAGCTATTAATTTAATAACCTCACATGTTACCTTTGTATTTACTTCACAAATATATATAAATCAATATTGAGTTAAATGTAATTTCTGATCTCCTAAAAGTGTCTCTTAAGCTCTGGTTCATGCTGTAACTCCTGTCATTACGTATTACTGTTACTGTTACTGTAGTTTATATTAGTAATAATTATACCAGTGGCAGAATAAACTTTACTAACATTCATGTAAGCTAGTATATCGATGGAAACGGAACCTAATACATAATACAAATGCTTTCAACTTGTTTTCTACAATATTCCTAATATTTACAATAGTTTTCCATATTTATTTATAAATATAAGAGAGGGCTTATAAGAGAACAATAGATAGAGTACACTACTGCTCTATGATGTTGTACTGATGGTACCGGTACCGGGCATGCTGCCTACTGGAATACAGTAATTCTGTAATAAACACCCTCTATTTTAACTATCTCAGTGGAATATGGCCTCTAAGAATCCCAATAAACATTCTGGAGGTGGACATCGAAATAAATCGCACTCCCATCACCCGAACGATGACAGCTCGCTTCGTTCCGGTTCCCAGTGTTCCCCCATTACTACTGTAGATGCGGGGGATGCTGACTCCGACGTGTTACCCGATTATGACACTGATTTAGGAAAAATTATCTCCGCTATGAATAGCCTCAGGGATGACATGGAAGGTAAATTCGACTCAGTCTTCCACGAATTGTACACCATTCGTGATTCGGTTACGGATCTGAAAGAAAACGTAAGTAGCTTTCTTCCATCCTGGAAGGTAAGATTAACAACCTCTCTGAGCGAATAACATCCTCAGATAGGATGCATCTGAGTGATCGTGTATATAGCCGCCGTTGGAATATTATTCTGTATGAAGCACAAACCATTTCTCTATCCGGTAAGGAAACAAATGTTGAAACGAGGAAAATCGTTACTGATATTGCGGTCAGTATTGGCCTCCCCAACCCTCATCTTGCCGCCTGTCATCGCCTTTCCCCAAAGCCCCTATCATTCTGAAATTTGTCCAACTAGAAGATACCTCTAGTTGGCTATCTAAATGGAAACAGTTCAGCGAGAAGGGTTTGACGATTTCTCAAGATATACCCGCTGAACTACAACCTATATATACGGAGGGATCTCCTCCGTATGAAGAAGACGTTCACAGCGGATATACGGTCAATGACACGGCTAGTTATCGACTACAAGCACTATCCCTTTATCTATCTACGTCACCGCAACGGAACTGTTACTACCTCCACCATTGTTTTTTGATCTGCCCTTCATGTGCCCGTTTATCTGGTGTTAGTAAAAATAGTAAATAGTAGGTACGCCTAAAGATAGGCTTATACACAAAGAATTTAAGGGTCCTACTTTAATTGTTCACTATGTTATTATTAAGTACTTTGTTTTAATCACCTAGAGGGTACCAGAACCGGATGTGACATTAATAAACCCGTATTTCTTTTCGCTATGGTTAGATTAAATACAAACGATCTTCTGTTGTTTACATCAATGTTAAAATAAATATACCAGTATCTTGTTGCAGCAGTTTCCATTTAAGCCCCCCCCTTAACAATTTAAATATTAAATGAGGTTGGTTGTAAATGTATGTATATATAATAAAAGCCGGTTCCAACACACAAAGTCAACCCGGATTCGCCACACCGACTCAACCCAGTTCCGCCACACCGACTCAACCCGGTTTCGTCACATCGACTCAACCCGGTTCCGCCACACTGACTCAACCCGGTTCCGCCACACCGACTCAACCCGGTTCTGTCACATCGACTCAACCCGGTTCTGCCACATTGACTCAACCCGTTTCCGTCACATTGACTCAACCCGGTTCCGCCACAACGTCTCAACCAGGTTCTGTCACTTTGGCTCAACCCGGTTCTGCCACACCGACTCAACCCGGTTCCGCCACTCTGACTCAATCCGGTTCTGCCACACTGACTCAATCCGGTTTCGCCACACCGACTCAACCCAGTTCCGCCACACCGACTCAACCCGGTTTCGTCCTATCGACTCAACCCGGTTCCGCCACACCGACTCAACCCGGTTCCGCCACACTGACTCAACCCGGTTCCATCACATCGACTCAACCCGGTTCCGCCACATTGACTCAACCCATTTCCGTCACATTGACTCAACCCAGTTCCGCCACAACGTCTCAACCAGGTTCCATCACTTTGGCTCAATATGGTTCCGCCACACCGACTCAACCAGGTTCCGCCACTCTGACTCAATCCGGTTCTGCCACACCGACTCAATCCGGTTTCGCCACACTGACTCAACCCTGGTCTGCCACAACGACTCAACCCGGTTCTGCAACATCGACTCAACCCAGTTCCGCCACACCAACTCAACTCAGTTCCGCCGCAACAACTCAACCCGGTTCCGCCACACTGATTCAACCCGGTTCTGCCGCACCGACTCAACCCGGTTCTGCCACTTCGACTCAATCCGGTTCTGCCACTTCGGCTCAACCCGGTTCCATTTCGCCACCTGCCCTCGGTCAGACCCAGTGTTGGTATGCAGATGATGCTTCATCTGCTGGTTCTGTACCCAATGTTTGGTGTTGGTGGACTGAGCTGCTACGCCGTGGGCCTCGTATCGGATACAACCCTCAGCCAACAAAGAGTTACTTGGTGGTGAAACCCGAGTTCTCGCAGAGGGTGCAGGAGGTGTTTGGGGACTCGGGAGTGCAAATAGTTTCTGGACAGCGCTTCCTGGGTGGGTATGTCGGGGAGGCTCAGGGTCTCAGAGACTTTATAGCGGAGAAGGTGGAAGGGTGGGTCAGGAGCATTGGGTGCCTGGCAGAGGTGGCAGTGGAATACCCCCAGACTGCCCATACAGGTATGACCCGGTGTCTCCAGGCAGAGTGGGATTTTCTGCTTCGTGTGGTGGAGACAGAGGAGAGAGACCTGGCGCCGATCCGGGAGGCTTTGTTGGCCAAGTTCATTCCGGCTGTGTTCGGAACTCTTCCGGGTATGGTCGACGAGGAGTTGGTCCTTCTTCCGGTTCGTCATGGCGGCATCGGGATCCGGGACCCGTTGATGCGACAGGGACCTGCTCGGGAAGCTTCGATTGCAGGGACTGTGGGGGTTGTGGACGCTTTATTGAACGGACGCCCACTTCAGGTAGCAGACCACGCCGCGTGCCTCACCTCCGCCTTGGCTGCGAGCCGCATCTTCCTGGACGCCTTGTACAAGGCGAGGCAGGAGTCCGCTCTCCTTGGCGTCCCAACTGAACGGCATCGTACAGTAGAGAGAACTGTCACCCACAAGACAGGTGGGTGGTTGTCTGCGCAGCCCTCCATTGTTGATCACACTGATCTGGACCCGGAGGTGTTCCACGACAACCTCAATCTGAGGTACGGAATGACGCCACCTAGTCTGCCAGCGAGCTACGAGGGGTGTGGGGGACCTTTTACGACCTCGCACGCCCTGAACTGTAAGTCGGGTGGGCTTATTATTAGGCGTCACAACGATGTGCGGGAGGTGTTCGGGGACCTGATAGCAACTGCGTTCGGGGAGTTGGCTACCTGGATAGACATGGCCGCGAGGTGGGTGGACCTCCTGGCGAGGGGAGTCTGGCCCGAACAGAGGGTGGTGTCTTTCGACATTGCGATTGTTAACGCTGACGCCCCCTCATACGTTAATCGGTCTCTAGACTCCATCCTCCAGCAGATGGTCCACGCTAAGAAGGTCCACTATGGCGCGGTGTGTGAGGATCGTCGGATCTCCTTCACCCCACTAGTCGGAACCACCGACGGGGTGTGGTGCAAGGAGGCCGAAATCCTTATTTGCCACCTCGCCGAGACCTTAGTCTCGCGACGGCAAAGCATGAGGGAACGCGGCCTCGCCTGTGTCTTGGGTGGAGTTCGGAGGCGCCTCCAGTTTTCCTTACTCCGTTCCAACTCCCTGTCTGCGGGTGGTCGTCGGCCGTGGCGGGGTCTTGGATTTGGGGACGGCGCAGGTGTACAGGGATCTGACCTCCCGGATCGGTATTGATCTCCCCCCCACTTGGTGTTGGGCCCTTTAGAGTGGTGCAATTTGTACTTTGTGCTATATGGTGTTTTATATCTACTATATTTAGATAATATACGGAATATGTATATATAATTAATTGATAAATTAAATATACCCATATTTTGTTCACCGCTGTATTGCAATTAAATATTTAATATATACAATTGTCGGTTATTTAGATGTTAAAATGTTAAGGAATATTATGATAATAGTTAAATTTAATACACCCTTTTATCTGTTATCTGTTGGTCGCCAACCCAAATAAATAATTAAATATGGTAGAGTACAAAATAAAGACCAAAGACCCAAGACCTGTACAAAACAAAGACCCCCCCATGTACAAAACAAAGACCCCCCCATGTACAAAACAAAGACCCCCCCCCCATGTACAAAACAAAGACCCCCCATGTACAAAACAAAGACCCCCCATGTACAAAACAAAGACCCCCCCCATGTACAAGACAAAGACCCCCCCATGTACAAAACAAAGACCCCCCCATGTACAAAACAAAGACCCCCCCATGTACAAAACAAAGACCCCCCATGTACAAAACAAAGACCCCCCCCATGTACAAAACAAAGACCCCCAGCCTACCGCTACATATACTGACACTCGCTCGCTTCACGTGCCTAAAAAATCTATCCCCCAAAGAGAATTACAATTAAACCCTGGATGACTGACAGTTTGTTAAACTGTACCATTAAAAAAAATTACCTTTATCGCATCTATATTAAACACCCATCAGAGGCCAATCATAATAATTTTAAAAAATATCGCAATAAATTAACTTCTACTCTACGGGCTGCGGAACGTAACTACTACTCCTCTCAATTTGAATCTAATTCTAACAACACTCGCAAAACGTGGCTTATCATTAATTATGCTCTAAATATATCTACTAAATCAAAGGCTCCAAAAAAATTAATATTATGCACCAATAATTCAACTGAAACAATTACAGACCCAACCCGCATTGCAAATGTTTTAAATACTCACTTCACTACTATAGGTCCTACTCTTGCTAATGAAATACCCACTTCTACCTGTTCTCCCCTCCGCTATATTAATCACACTAAATCCAACTCGTTCTCTCTAGTAGAAACCTCCCCACTAGAAGTAGAGTATCTATTGCATAATCTAAACCTTAAATCTTCATCTAATGACAACTTTCCAACTAAATTATTAATTCACGCTGCTAAACCTATCTCGACTCATCTGAGCTACCTAATCAATTTATCGATCAAACAGGGCTTCTTCCCTAAAGTTCTCAAATTAGCTCAAGTTATTCCATCTTATAAGGGATAAGGGAGAGAGCCCCTACGATCCTAACAACTTCAGACCTATATCTTTGCTACCTGTGCTATCCAAAATATATGAACAAATAATTAATCTACAACTTATGACATACTTAAACAAATATTCTATTCTTACATCTTCACAATTCGGCTTCAGACCGAAAATAACAACTACTCATGCTCTCCTATCGGTAATTGAACGAATTCATGACTCCTTAGACACTAAAAATTCTACCTGCGCTATATATATAGACCTGAAAAAGGCTTTTGATACCCTAAATCACAAAATCTTACTTAAGAAACTTGAATCCTATGGTATCAGAGGCCTCTACCAAATAAACTAATAGCTAGCTTTCTATCTGACCGAACCCAATCTGTCACTATTGACAACCACACCTCCTCTCTAGAACCGCTAACTTGTGGTATCCCTCAAGGCTCCACAATTTCTCCAATTCTATTCTTACTCTATATTAATGACCTCCCAAACGCTTCTCACATACTAACTGCACTATTTGCAGATGATACTACTCTTTTTCAATCTAATCATAATGTTAATAACCTAATTAGTAATACTAATCTAGAATTACAGAAAATTTCTGATTGGCTAATAGATAATCGGCTCTCTCTCAACCTAACTAAAACTGAATATACTATCTTCTCTAATACTGTAAACTCTGATAGCCAGGTTCCACCAATCCAAATAAATTCTCGTAATATTAAACGTACTGTAAGTACAAAATTTCTCGGAATCTGGGTAGATAACACCTGAATTGGAAGTCTCATGTAGGGAGTGTATTAAAAAAAATATCTAAAATATCTGGCATATTTTATAAGCTCCGCTATATTTTTCCTCTCCGTATTCTCCGTCTACTCTATTTCTCTTTAATTCATCCCTATCTACACTATGGTATTCTACTTTGGGGTGGTACATATATTTCTACTTTAAGGCCTCTATTCAAATAAACAAACTCATTAGATGCATCACCTTTAGCCACTATCAAGCTTCCTCTGCCCCTTTATACAAATCTCTAGGCATTCTCCCCCTGGACTCTCTATACAAGCACCAAGTAGGCTTATTTATGTACGAAATTAATTCTAAATCGATCACCTCATCTACTGCCACTCTCCGTTTCGCTAAAACTTCCTCTATTCACAACCATCCTACCCGCTCAGCTACCCAAGATAACTACTATCTACCGCTAGTTAGACTCACATCTACCCAGCAATCCTTGAGTTTTCAAGGCCCATCCATTTGGAACAGTATCCCACTCTCTATTAAAAAAAATAAAACAAAATTAACTTTCTCAAAATACTTAAAATCCCATATTTTAGATAGTCTTTAATTAATACCGGTATATAAACTATAACTACGTACTAACAGCACAGCACTAGCTTCGGTTGTTCCCATCACTCAGGACAGGTGAGTGGAGCAGGACCGTTGGAACAAAAATTAACATTAATACGATCTAACCTGCATTTCCCCAATAATTGGATAAATTATTATAAATTTGTGCGTGCATGAAGCTACAATTTCCCTGTTCTAAGCCCCACACCCCCCCTCCCCCTTCACCCATATCATTCCACCCCCCCCCCCCCCCCCCCCAACTGGCTGGTATCGCCATTAGCGTTGCTATTGATACCAGTCAGTTGAATCATTGCCTTGCACCCAAATATAATATAGCTTAACACAACCATGATTGTGCAAGTGCAATGAATTATAGTATAATTATATGACAAATACAGGTCCGGGCCTATCCCGTGATTGATTGATATTGTTTTTGTACCCCACCCCCTTATCTGTAACAAGTTCCTCCTCTAAACTGCATAATTTGTAACAATTGCCAATTGAAAATCAAATAATAAATTCGTACAATACAATATTTTTGATGGCACTGGCATTACTATTATAATCCAATACTAAGTTGAGCTAGGACTATTCCTACCTCCTATGATGAAATTTGGAAAATATTACATAATAAGATCTCTACATCTACGCAATTCCAGCATCAATGTCTCAGAATTGCCCAAAGCAGGGAATGCCTCCTGCATAATGGAGTCATTCAACTTCCCCGAGAACCGTTGCTACCGGTAGACTAATATGGCACTGTAGTTATCCCCCCACCCCCTCTATCGCTATAATTTACTTCGTCCTTATGTATAAATTTTGTCTAATTTGTAAATAATTACATGGTGACAAAAGGCTGGTCAGTTCAGTCAACCTACCTTTGTCATTTATATGGAATGAAAGATAAGCATTAACGATGAGAGCATAACTTTTGCCATCATCATGTTAGGTAGGTTATTGGGTTTCAGAGGATACCAAGAAATTGTATTTTGGTGCATATGTCACTGAGTTAATCAAAACTGAAATCATATCAAATCTTACGGACACCCTACTCTGTATTGTATTTAATGAATTATACTAACCACCATGTTTAAATCAACAAAGTCATCCATGACAATATCGAGTTTAATTAGATAAACCAACACAGAAAGACCAGCTATGACTGTGGCAGTTCCCATAACGGAAACATGAAGTAGGAAAATGTGGAACTTAATACAATCCCAGACACCAGAACACCATGCCGACTGGATGGAACAACAGAGAAGAGAAACACAAGAAAAAATCTAAAAAAGCAGGTAAATATCACTGTGGAGATAATTGTATAGAATAAAGGAATATTATTCGATGAAAAAAAGTAAGCGGAATACACCGCTTTTTTTCACTCATTTTCAATTTAGCGAAACTCAACTATTCTGTCCGAGTGGTTGAGTTTTACAAGAGTTGGCAGGTTTTTAGCATGAGCAAAGAGAAGCAAGTGTTAAAATGCCAACGTGTGGAAAACTCATAACACAAGGGCAGAATAACTGAATTTTGCTTAAGAAAATGAGTGGAAATAGTGTTTTCCGTTACGTTTTTATATCCAATATATTGTATTTGAAAAAAAATATCACCAGGGTTATCATTGTTTACGACGACAATACTCTATTAATGCTGCCCACGCTTTCAGAGAGATATCCTAAGATTTCTGAGTCAGTAGCTCCAAAAACATTGTGTCATCTTGCTCATTCAAATTTTCGAGCACGTATAGATTGTCAATGTTTAGGCCTACCACCAGGTCTGGTACTGCTAACAGGGGAACAGCCATTCTGTAGGATCTGAGGATGAGTCAGGTCTATCCACTATCGCCAATTTCAGTATTCGAATTGTACTGGCTGTACTGTACAATTATCGATACCAGTACTGTACAGACGGAAGATTGTTTGAGCTAGCTGTACGTAAAGTAAGCTAAAATTAGTTTTAAAAAAATACTTTTTTTAACTAATTTTTTTCACAAAATTAATTAAAAAAAGTCTTTTTAACTAATTTTCTGGAAATTAGTGAAAAAAAGTTTGATTAATTAACTCAATTTTAAAAATATTAGTGAGAAAAGGAGACTTCAAATAAACGGATTCTTTTGTCCAATTCGCCAATATTTTATGATTACCAACTATTAATGATAAAGTACAATTTTGGCTGGTATATTTCGCAAGTTGTGCTTTTCATAATTCTTTTATGCTTTGTATGAATGATTTCCACTTTTGGATACTTATTAGTATTAAGTATGATTATTGATTAGTCCATGTGCTAAAGCAATACTTACAAGAGTAAGAAGTTGTGTGAACCCTTGTTGAGTAAGAAAGTGAATGGGATTCCATCCACACGAAACTACTCCTCGTCTGTGGACCTTTCCTTGGTTATCTTCATCAGTGACCCCCTCTAATTGTCGTGAATATGCAGCAGCCAACATATCGGCAATCTACTGACATTGTGAAACCATATTACTCCTCTATAGTGAGTAACGTTGATTATTCACATTACAAACTGGAGAGTAAACCTACTAGTATTGCTAGATTCTAGCTATGCACAATTAATTAAGTACTGTCTGGAAAAGTCTCTGGAGGACTATATGCATTGGTACTGACTGACAGGGTGTTACAAAAACATCAAACCAACACCAAATCCAAACATCAACAACAACACATCAATTTCAGCTCTGCAACATTTGCTGTGCCTTACTCTCCCACATTATATATACCTCAAAAAACTAAATAACTACATAGGGGGTTTAGATACGACCAACCAGAGTTTACTATAAAGTTTGTGCAATACTTACAATCTAATATACCACAGAGTGTATAGGGACATATTATTCCATACAATGTATTTATGTTATAATATAAGTATTCAAGCAAGTTATTTCTCTATATAAGCTAAGTCTACCATAAGATATGCGATAACATAAAATATTATTAAGCAGAAAGGCAACCTCAGAACAATATGGCACAGACTTGACTTTAGCTTCTGTAATATATTAATATATTTTACCATGTGGATGGTTAAAGCATAAAGCCAGTGCTGCTGTTACAGCTCAATAAGGCAAACACAGCATGAAATACATTATGGGTCATCATCACGAAATATCCCTGTGGGCTATGTGAGTGCATAGGAACAGCTTGGGCCATAATGCATCATTCCCCTCAGCTCACTAACTTCAATTCTAAACCAATCAAACTCCATATTAAAACAGCAGCCCCCCAATACCCGTTTCCTGGCCAACAAAGAATTAGCATGCATTATTTGTCCAACTATGTAATAAGACTAAAGGGAACACTGAAACACTGTTTGATTGTAATCAAGCTGTTATGGATTTCCTGACATTCCTCTTGTGGTGGGATTGCCACTGAGTTTCCTAATGAATTTATTTATCATTTACACTTTGCAGCTGTGTTAATGGACTCATTGAAATATACATGGAATGCTTGTCATTTACATACTTCCAGATCAGCTGTGTTGGTGGGAATCTTGCAAAACATTTGGAAGCATGTTAGGTCTGCCTAATCTAAATAATACAATAATAATATAAAATAGTTTTTAATTATGAGAATAATTCTAAAACTCCTACTTATTTTATATTTATATTGAGAGTACAAGGAACTTCATTTAACTTCCTCATTCACATAAGCTTCCCATGGTTACATCCAATATCTATCTATCTAGAATAATCAGCTACAAAATATTTGTGCCGAATCCACAATTGGCTTGCATTGATGCAGTGTGCATTAAGAATGCTATGATGGCTTGTCGACAAAATTCACTTCCTAAACTCCCTATCCCCCATGACTTCCGCGAGACTATCCGCATATTCAAGGCCAGTCTCCTTAAAGAGGCGTCTTAATGAAGTCATGGGTTGTACACCATGCTTATTTTCTCCATGAGGCTGCCAAAGCACACGATTGTGTCACAGGCTGGGCTTTCATCATGGTGAAAGCATGTCCTGCAAAACGGAGGCAGCTCTGTTCAAGTCTCAACCTTGGTGGGACCAATGGAACACCTCCAATAAAATATAGTGTCTGGTTGGTGATAGATGTGTGCATTAAATAATAAATTTTTCTAATAAATAATTCACAAAATGCAATAAACAATTAAAGTATAATAAATGCATTAAACATTATGTTAATTGCATTTATTATACTTTAATTGTTTATTGCATTGTGTGATTTATTTATTAGAATAGTTTATCGTTTAATCAGTTTCTTATATTGCATTTGTAGGTTTCTATAGGCTAGGTTATCGACATCATGAGTTTTTCCGTATGACTAAACCTGCACATAGTAGTAGTTTTAAAGATTTCCAATCTAAGTTGTACAACAGTTTACTGGGGCAGTTTGTCGGTGGGGCACGGCTTGAGTTGGCATTGGCCTCAGTAGCCTTGTCAGAATCAGTAGCTAATTGAAGCTGGAGAGGAATAGTTTGAAGATGATAGAGGGTTATAAATGTAGTTACATTCAGTTTCCTTGGTACAGTTGGGGTGAGTTGCTAATATTCCTGCTGATGTCCAGAGTATGTAGGTTGAACTTCACTAATACTGGTTGGTGTTTTCGAATTGAGTTGGGTTAGACTGTGTGTTGGTAGGGGTACTGGGACGTTGACTGGGAATTTAATTATTCAATTTAATAGTTTAATTTAATTACATCTATTACGCTGTCGCCCTACAGTGAAATAGTGTTAAGAGCGACCCTAGTAATTGTTACTGTATATATTGCTATGACATAATCTTCCCCTTCAGTTTTGTAAGTGATAATTATCCTGATATTTTTCTTTCTTCTTCTTATCATGACCTATTAAATACATAATTTTTTTTGGAAAGCTGCGAAAATGTAAACAATGAAGCTTTGTCTCAAATAGATCCTGACTCCAACTTGGAAATCAATTTTTTTAGAAATAATTACGACCCAAATACAATTTCACAATTGTCGCAAACCTTAAAATGAAATAATCTCATGTAGCATGTTTGTCAGAGATGATATGGAGGCAGTACAGCATTCCGATTTAGTAATGCCTGATATTATAATTTATGGGTGGAAATAAATTTCAAGATGCATAATATAAATTAATGGTAGGCACTATTTACAGATCCTAAAGTATACAGTTGGACAATTTCTTCAATATTTTAGATTATCAGTTTACTAAATTAAACCAATTAAACTGCGATATTATGATAAATGTGGTGACTATAATATAAATTTAGTAAATTTAAAATCAAAATTTACTTACATGCAAATTCTCAATTATTTCGGTTATCAACAATTCTCATAATCTCTACTAGAGTGTGTATAAATACTAATTCTTGTATTGATCATTGATTCATTGTGTTAAATAAATGTTCGGAAATTATTTGAAATTGGATTTTCCCTCTTGATATTGGTACCACTCACCATTACACATTGACCCTTTAAGTTTAGTGATAGTGGTAGGGAAATGGCCAGCAAACGCAATACCTAATCTATGCTATCCTATTACATTCCATGCCATCACATGATTAATATTTCAATATGGTTAATATATAGTAGTAGAATCAAGCAGTTAGTTGGTGTGAAGGGAAGCACATTTCAATAAGGTGATTGAGATTTCGGTGTAATTCGAAAATAAATACTACTAGTACTATAATCGGCCTGCTGGATTGAAACTGCACATTGAGATGCTAAAAAATACAACAAAAATATTTTAGCCACCACCACGCAATCCACGATTGGCATTCCCCAATTGGCATGCCTGCGTATCGACAAAAGTGCACCGACACAGCTCACTATTCCGCATGTCTGTAGCGAGATTATCCGCATTTTCAAGTTCAGTATTCTCTGAGGTATCTCAAGAATCCAACATAAGGATGATGGATTCACGCTCATCATAAGCATGATGGGATGTCCCCCAGCAATGTTCTGCAATTAGGAGGCGGCTTTGTTCTAGAGTTCAAGCTTGGGGGATCCAATGAGACACCTCCAATGTTATAGTGTCTGGTTGGAGATGTGTGGATTATACTTGACACAGTGAACCCGATGTAGCATTCTTGTGAATGTGCCATCCAGAGATTTGGTGTCCTCAGCATTTAGGGCATCCTCAGTATGGTCTCCTATAGAGGAGTACTGGAACTACTGCTGCTCTAAATAATTGGATCTTAAGTTTCCGATGAATTCTGTGTGACTTCAAAATCCCGGAAAGCCCATTTAATGTTGCCCTTGTCTTTTCCTTACGTATTCGAAGGTCCTGACTTCTGGATCCATGACCCTAGATAACAGAAGTCATCATATGCCCAAGCCTACCATCCTTTAACCCTATCCCGGGGGGGGGGGGGGGGGTGGGGTAAATTTACCTGATGCCATAAAACAAAGGGAAAATGTGGTAAAAAACAGGAAAAATTTATTTTCGGCCTCATACATGATATAAGCAAGGAAGTAACAAGGTATCGCTTATACATCAACACATTTTCCACATGTTACAACAAAATGGCCCTCATATGTTGTGCATACAAAATTGCCACATTTATCACATTTATTTCTGATTTTATTGTTCCAATTGTTTCTTTTCTTGAAGCCACGATCTACATCCTCCAAACACATGGCACACCGACCATATTCGAATTCGTCTTTCCTCTTCTTTGGAGCCACACCCTCATCACACTTCAGCACACGTTTCATTTTATTGACTACATTCGTTTGGAATTATGCATAATATAAATTAATGGTAGGCACTATTTACAGATCCTAAAGTATACAGTTGGACAATTTCTTCAATATTTTAGATTATCAGTTTACTAAATTAAACCAATTAAACTGCGATATTATGATAAATGTGGTGACTATCATATAAATATAGTAAATTTAAAATCAAAATTTACTTACATGCAAATTCTCAATTATTTCGGTTATCAACAATTCTCATAATCTCTACTAGAGTGTGTATAAATACTAATTCTTGTATTGATCATTGATTCATTGTGTCAAATAAATGTTCGGAAATTATTTGAAATTGGATTTTCCCTCTTGATATTGGTACCACTCACCATTACACATTGACCCTTTAAGTTTAGTGATAGTGGTAGGGAAATGGCCAGCAAACGCAATACCTAATCTATGCTATCCTATTACATCCCATGCCATCACATGATTAATATTTCAATATGGTTAATATATAGTAGTAGAATCAAGCAGTTAGTTGGTGTGAAGGGAAGCACATTTCAATAAGGTGATTGAGATTTCGGTGTAATTCGAAAATAAATACTACTAGTACTATAATCGGCCTGCTGGATTGAAACTGCACACTGAGATGCTAAAAAATACAACAAAAATATTTTAGCCACCACCACGCAATCCACGATTGGCATTCCCCAATTGGCATGCCTGCGTATCGACAAAAGTGCACTGACACAGCTCACTATTCCGCATGTCTGTAGCGAGATTATCCGCATTTTCAAGTTCAGTATTCTCTGAGGTATCTCAAGCATCCATCATAAGGATGATGGATTCATGCTCATCATAAGCATGATGGGATGTCCCCCAGCAATGTTCTGCAATTAGGAGGTGGCTTTGTTCTAGAGTTCAAGCTTGGGGGAACCAATGAGACACCTCCAATGTTATAGTGTCTGGTTGGAGATGTGTGGATTATACTTGACACAGTGAACCCGATGTAGCATTCTTGTGAATGTGCCATCCCCAGATTTGGTGTCCTCAGCATTTAGAGCATCCTCAGTATGGTATCCTATAGAGGAGTACTGGAACTACTGCTGCTCTAAATAATTGGATCTTAAGTTTCCGATTAATTCTGTGTGACTTCAAAATCCCGGAAAGCCCATTTAATGTTGCCATTGTCTTTTCCTTACGTATTCGAAGGTCCTGACTTCTGGATCCATGACCCCAGATAACAGAAGTCATCCATATGCCCAAGCCTACCATCCTTTAACCCTATCCCGGGGGGGGGGGGGGGGGGGTATTTTTATGACGTATCCCGGGGGGGGGGGGGGGGTGGGGTAAATTTACCTGATGCCATAAAACAAAGGGAAAATGTGGTAAAAAACAGGAAAAATTTATTTTCGGCCTCAAATACATGATATAAGCAAGGAAGTAACAAGGTATCGCTTATACATCAACACATTTTCCACATGTTACAACAAAATGGCCCTCATATGTTGTGCATACAAAATTGCCACATTTATCACATTTATTTCTGATTTTATTGTTCAAATTGTTTCTTTTCTTGAAGCCACGATCTACATCCTCCAAACACATGGCACACCGACCATATTCGAATTCGTCTTTCCTCTTCTTTGGAGCCACACCCTCATCACACTTCAGCACACGTTTCATTTTATTGACTACATTCGTTTGGAGTCCAATAGGGTGTTCCAGTCGCAACACCATGAAAGGTGTAACCAACTCCTTCCCCAGGAGCCAAGTGAACTCGAAATTGGAATGATCTCATCTGCATAGGATATAAGCATCTTCTTTTCGTTGTAGCACCACTTCGTTGATTTTGATTCTCTTCCTGTGCTCTCCTTCGATGGAGCCTTCATCTCCTTCGGGATTCCTTTGCGATCGGACTTCAGGGTGCCTGTAACAGAGATTTTACGTTTGAGGCACCAATCGGCAATGCTCATCGATGTAAAGTACCTATCCAAAGCAATGTTTCTCCCACTCAAACAATCCATCCCACCGACTTCAATCGCATTATTTACCAAGTACTCCGTATATTTGTCTGTTCCGGTTACGTAGTAGTTATCGGGTATGCCTGTTGGTTTCCCAGCATATGGCAGAGAGATGTAGGTGTATTGAACGGTTGAATCACAGAGGCTTCTGAAAAGCAAACCATACTTAGCAGGCTTGCTGGGATTATATTGTTTGAAGCTAATCTTTCCACGATAAGAATAAAGCGTTTCATCAATAGCCAAGTGCTGGGATGGTTTCCTGAGATGCAAGAACCGACGATTCACACTTTCAAAAAAATGTCTGAAGGCTGCAAACCGGTCTTGACTCCACCGCTCTGCTCTTGTTTCTCCATCGTCAAACTGAACGATTCTCATGAGGAAAGTAAACCGTTTCCGCTGCATGGTGGCAGAGAAAATGTCATTGGAACTTTCGTGGTACCACACATTGTCTATGTCTGTAGTGTTCAGCTTCAATGCTCCTCGTAGGTATAGTAAACCGAACCATGCTTTCATTTCAAGCAGTGATGCCAACTTGTATTGTGTCTTCTTATCGTTTTCCGTCAGTCACTCGCCAAGTAATTCGTGGAGCGCTGATATTTTTCTGTTGGTGAACTCGACAATTTTCATCACTTCATCATCTGGAATCATTAGGCTCCATGTTTCAGAAGGGGAATTCGCGTTTCTCTCAGCTGTCCGAGTGGGACCACCACTGTGTGAGATGTTGATGGCAGGCGCCCGTCCACGTCGCGATGCATTCTCTGCTTGCCCTGGCTTCAATGTACACCATTCGTACCTTTCTTTAGCTTTGTTCGTCCACACAAATGTTTCTTCGGGTTGGTCAGGAAGCCGATCATAATTACTAGAATCAATGACTTTTGTATAGTCTGAGAAGTTCTGTTTCTTCTTTGGCGTTGCTGCTGGTTCATCGTTGTCCTCAGGTTCTGCATCTTGGTTTGGATCATCCTCCACGGTTACATCATCAGTGTTGCCATCTTCGTCCAGAACTTCTTCATAATCGGAATCTCCTTCATCAGGGAATGCCGACACGCCATCACCAGCAAAGTTCCGATCTTCTTGATAGATTTCTTCATAGAAATTAGCGATTAATTTATCCACTTCAGCGGCAGTGAGTCGGCGACTTGTTGATGCCATGGTGTCAGATAATAAATAAACTATTTCTTGACACAGCACACAGAAATATAGAACTATGTAATAATGACAACACAGAAATAATAATAAAACTTCAGTTTATACAAAACTGCTGTATTTCTGCATTACAGTTTTTCTGCAGTTGGTACCGTAATATACAGTATGCAGTACTGGTACTGAGGATCATCTAGGCCTTTGGGATCTAAGTTGCCCCCCTGGTCCGGTAAACCAGTGTTTTTTTTAAAAAAAGCAGTATGGTTTGCACCGGCCTAAAATGTTGAACGGGTCGAACCCTAATATGGACTACTTATAAAAAACCTCCAACCACATCCGACAAAAGTGCCACCATTTCGTCATTTTTTGGTCAATTTTCTTGAAATTCGCAGAGAAGGTGCCTAATATATAAACAATAAAAGTCACAAAAAGCAGGAATGAAAAAATAAGTTCTTCAAGGTGAAAAAATGAATATTCTGCACCTAAGGTAAATTTACCCCACCCCCCCCCCCGGGATAGGGTTAAGCTTATGCTCATCCGATCAGAGATTAGATTTTCTGAGGACTTTCAAAGTTAAGTGTCAAACTTTTGGTCTTCTTGGAGTTAACAAAAATATCAACACTAGAAGCAGCCTGTTCTTATGAGCTGAGGAGGAGTGGTTGGGCTCCCTCTAGTGATTCTGAGAATACTAAGTCATAAGCAAAGTCTAGATCAGATTTCCTCGGCTTCAGGGTCTAGTAGGTGGAGTTACCATCACCCCATCATCATTATGATGATCTAAGGACATGCATAGAATATAGTCAACACAATTATGAACACGAATGGTGCAAGTGTGTCTTCTCATTGGAGGACTCCCCATAACACTTCGAATTGAACTATGTCACCATCAACTGTAGACACAAATGTGTTTGAACCATCATATACTGATCTGATTGCTGCAATAATTTCATCAGGAATCTTATATATAATGAAAGTATGCTGTTCATATGAGAGTGAGAGACTGAATCAAAGGCCTTGAAGAAGTCAACAAAGATAACAGCCAGATGCCTGTCTTTCTTTTTTGATAACTCTTCAATTATCCCTATAAGTGCCAAAATGGTTTCCATGGTCCCATGACCTTTACGGAACCAATTCTGATTTCCATGTAGCAGTCTCTCAATAGGATCCCTAATGTGATTTAAAATAATTCTATTGTATAGCTTTGCAGCAATCGAGATCAATGATATTCCCCGAAAATATCCATAAGAGTGTTACATAGCCCTTCTTGAGAACTGGCACCAACTTATTTGTTTTAATTTCTTGTGGGACTATCATCATTCTGTACATGTCTACTATGACGGGGTAAATGAGCTCCAAACACTCTTGAATTTTAAAGACCTCTGGGGGACACCATCTCCTCCACAGGCACAATTGGTCTTAATGCTCTTTGCAGCAGCCTTCACTTCTGCAGAGGAGATATTGCCAATGGGAATATCTGGGAGTACAGACTCAGACACTTTCAAAGTGTCTTTTCAAAGAGGAACTTCTCAAAGTGGGCCTTCCAACCATTGAGGCAATCGGCTGGTGATTTTGCCTTAACAATAGTGGTTGGTTGGCTTTTCCACCCAGTCAGCAAGTTGATCAATTTCCATGCCTGGGATGATTGTCTGCTGTCATCGGCATCATTGATGGCATCACCTTTTAGTTTAAAATTATATTAATAGAATAGTGCCTGTTCGTTCAGGGACCTAGATGCAGCCTTAACTGCATTCTTGACCTCTGTAGTCCATTTCAGTCCGGATTCTTTCTGCGCCTTATAGAATTCATTTGATACTTCCTAAATCTGTGGTCAGTCCAGGGAGTCTTTTTCCTGTTTCGAGGGTATACAGGAACTGTTTTTGCAGCTGCTAATATGCTCTATATCTAATATGCTATTCTCTATGAAGGCAGTACTGCCCTTGCAGTGATTTGCGACCTCAGAGGCAAGAGCCTCATACCTGTTGCTCAGCTGGGGTGTGAAGCTAGATCTCACACTGGGCTGTTGCAACAGAGAAGACCAGTCATGCAAGACAAGTGCACAAACTAAGTCTTACCTTAGCCGCAATAAGGTGGTAATAACTGGAGAAGGGTCGAAGTATAAATAAATGCAATACAGTCTTGAATAGAGCTCCTGTTTTACTGGAGCAACACTAGTTGGAGAGTAGCACACAATCAGAACCACCTCAGGAAACTTCTTAGCCAGTCTTCCACAACATGAGAATTGGCAATGGCAGTTAGACATTTGGTCTATTTTGTCCAATACTGCATGTGCAGTTGGATTCATCAATAGACCAATTCCACTATTGCCACTATAATCTGCTGATGCCAGGGCAAGTCGCCAACCACCCCCCCCATGTCCTTTATCAGAACCTCATAATCTGTCCAGCCCATATTCAGTGCTATTGAATACCCACTGCAGGGAAACTTATCTGCCAAGGCAGTCAGCTTGCCTCATCGCATTGGGGACCCAAGTGTTAGGGTGTTAACTGAGGCTGGTTAGGTGACTTACCTCAGGTTCATCAATAATGGCTTCGTTGGTTGGGGTGGAACATGAGAGTAGCGTCCAACTCCAGAATCCTTCTCCCTCACAAACTGGCCTTCCTGGTGACCCAGGGTTAGGGCCAGAAAGGTCATCAGGAAAGTGACTCCCAGAATTGTTGGCTACTCTCTCTCTCTCTCAAGTAGGGGGTAAGACAGGCAGCCAGTCAAAAGATAATTTATGCCTGTGAGGCCAATTGTGTCCAGTAATTCCACTGACCTCTAGTGGCCGACCTCGGCGTTACTAATGTAATCCATAGTGGGGGTTGGTGGTGCTTTTTTGCTGAGTCAACTCGGGGGCAAGTACAACACCCAGGTTTGTCATTCATTCCACAGGGTGGGTGTCATAGTGGAGTCAGATATGGGGCCTATCACCCATACTTACTCTGATGCACAATTATTGGCTATGCAGCTCATCTGATGGGCCAGCTTAGTGCAGTAGTGCACTGCACTACATTCAGACATTGCAGCATTTGAAGATTGGTTGGTGTATTATTTATTAGGCCTACTACAGTACTATAATCAGATAATATAACAGTATGGGCCTAATAGAATAACTCCGTTTCTGTAATTAAGAACTAGCCTATCAGCCTATGCATATGATGGATGATTACCTATTAATATTATAATGATATTACAAAGATTATTATCCATTCGATTCAGCCATTGCTGTACAATGTAATATTTTTAATACCAGAAGACCACCTTCTTTGCTATATGTGCTCAGTCAGACTGTATCGCTGACCAGGATGGTTGGATGCCAACATTGATTGTTGTGATTTTACTACAGTTACGGTACTGTAATTGCAGGATTGGATTGGATTGATGGAAGATGAGGACAACCAGAACGAATCGTATTCATTTTCAGATAATGAGACCTTGCCTGCGCAGTCACAGACTACAGGTACCTATAGAATTAGTGAAGATGAACCAGAACCTGGAGGTGGAGAGGCAGAAGTGGGAGTTATAGAAGAATTGGAAAACCCTACCGCTGGTGGGCCTGGCACTGACCCTGAAACAGCAATTGTTAATTTGAGGGCCATACACTGGTATTTGGTCCGCAGACCAAATACTTTTTCAGGGGGTGGCAATGTTATTAAACCTTATAGCAAAGATTACCTGCTTGCTGTTTACTGTCCACTTACTGTAATTAATCTTGGCCACATATTCAAACTGTCAGGACCTGTAATAAATGATTTGATCCAGCTAAAAATTACTGGTAGTACTGAACATGAATATAGCTAGTGCCAGATGAACTGCACCTACAGTACTTCAAGGCCAGCTGTTTGGTCTTCCAATCTGCAAATACCACATCTGATTTCCTCAACACACGAACTGTATGAAATCAATTAATTAAGCCGTATTAAAACACAAACAGAAAAAGTATTTGGTCCATTACAGTACATTCAGTATGACTTACAACCAACTCATTGCTTAAGACCAGACCAAATACCAGGAGTATGATATACTACCGATAGTTGGTCTGCTCCTATATGCATACATTACAAATTTTACATTGAAAAGCATTAGGGCAGACCAAATACCAGTAGTATATATATAGGCAAATCAGTCAGTCTGTATACTACAGTACACAGTTGTATGGGACATCAATTATCAACATAATACGATTATTGGAAATCGTCATCGGAAGAAAAGTTCCAAATATATGCAGACTTGGTATAACACGCAGACCTATGCCTAGGGTCGATTGATTTGCTTGCGAGATCGTCATCAGAATCAACAGGGGAGAAATCCTTCGGACAACAAACATTTGTTGTTTTGCCTCTTCGGCGCTTCCGAAATCTCCTGTTATGTTCTACAGATCTTTCATTTGAAGGCAATTATAGGCCTAGACCCTCCTGTCTCAAGATATCCCACGGACCGGTGGATAGCAAAGTATCGTCTGGATAGTCCACAACGTAAGACCCAAGAGATAAATGTTGTTGAGCTGGGATTGTGACACCAGAAAATGAAACAGTATTATCAAATTGAATGGCGGGAATGGTTTCACCTAGATTCGATACAGAAATCACTTTTTCATCTACGACATATATACGCTTCTTTGTGCGGTTACGAAGGCTTGTTGTTTTTACAGAAGGTATGAGAGAAAGCGAAGATCGCGAGGATCAGGAGAAGCTAAAATCCGGTTTCTCTGGTTGCCAGGGCGTTATAGATGAAGTGCTGGCATCGATATTGGGCGATTTAGCAAGTCGGTTATCAGTAAATGGAATTGAAGATAATTCGCCTTCCCTAATAATGGTTGTTTCATCATCAGATTCCATCGGTGTCGAACACAGGATGGGTGAAGAACATCTCTGTGGCGCGAAGAGCTTATCAGTACTTTGCTGCAGGTCTGCTGCAATTACCGGTTTACTATCTGCACTTGTTGGCATGGTTGCCTCTTCTGTGGTAGACTGGGATTCTGCGTCGCTAACCCACGGATAGATTCGGTCATCATCGGAATTGCTGTCACATGTAGGATTCCGAATATCCTCAGGGGGCCACCCCAGGAATCGAAGAGTGGAGTAGTATATTGGTAGTTAGGGTGGCATCGAGGGTGAAAACCTCCCGGATTAGGTTGAAAAACCTCTTGTACATTTGGTTTTTTGCGATGCTTCACCACATCACTTCAGCCAAATGGCCCTCAAAGTGTGGGGCTTTGGTACCAGAAATACGCTGGAAGTGCTTTTTGGCATATTGCCAAGCCCCCTCGATGGTATTGGTATGGACGTCGACGATCTCTCCGGTTATAACATTTTTATATTGTTTTTTGAAAGCATACTTGTGGATAACGGAAAAGTGTTTATAAACGAGTTCGTTTAGGGCGATGTATGCCGACCACCCATCACTGTAAATCTCGCTACCAGGTGCAACGTCACATTGGATAAGAGGAACCAGAGTGTTGGCCGATCGATCACTAACTGGGTATATAATAGCTGAGTTTGTCTCTCTCTCGATCAAACCAAAGATCCAAACTTTCATCCCATGGCGATTCCCCCGTTGGTGCTTCACCCGCCGACTGAATAACGACTCATCTATTTCCACTGTGCCGCTCATCATTCTGTTTTTTTTAATATGCCTACAAAAAAAAAATATTTAGGAACCGTATTCACATTTAGCTATGTGTGAATTCATTTAATTTTTAATATATTATAGAATCACTTAAGATAGGGCGCAAATTTATTTACATATTAATTAATTTAATTACAGTACTGTAGTATAGGTACAAATAATAAAATTTATTAAGGTATTAATTATTAAGTTATTAACGTTTTTAAGATAGATTTTTTGGCCGCCATTACAAAATAATCAAATTTTAGGATTTATCAACAGTCATCATGTTAAATTTTAAGTTAAATTTTAATTTTCATGTTAAACAGAATAAATTTTAAATTTTTCTAATGTAATTAAAGGGCAACAATGATCCACATTAAATAATAAAGGCGTATATCAAATGTGCTTTGTGACTCGACCTTCGAGTTGGCAGTATAGATCCCGACCGGTGTGTGATGAACGCATCGCCGCGTCTGTGGGCTGCTAGGCTGTTCACTGGATATACTAGGCCAAAGGCCGTTCAAAATAACTGAGTTACTGAATAACTAAGTGTTAATAACGACAGTAATTGGTAATAGCACAGTCTGAATATAATAGCATGCAACATAACGTTAGTGACGACGGTTAAAACTATTCCGGTCTCACAACTGTAAGGAAACCAACTAAACCGGTAATCAGTAATCATAACGGTTATATCATTGACACATATTACATTAGCCCTACACTACAGGGTGGCCTTAATATCCAATAGATGCGCTCTATTCACCCCCAATGTGCTTTCCCGCCCACTATTGGCTTAACCTTATTAATTGTCACCTCGCCACTCCCTGTGCCCATTAACCAATCCCAGGTGTTACTGCAAGAGGTGTTCCTAGTAGTATAGTGTGAGGATTGGGAATACACGCCTGGCTTAATTTTGTAATTAATCTGTCTGTATCTTTGAGTAAGGTTTGTTTGGGAAACCGAGATTTTGTGACTTTTCCTAAACTACAACTCAATGCAATGATGTTGATGTTTGTTTTGTAGGCAGATACAGAGTGAGTACAAAACAAAGACTCAACACCCAAATATAAAGACCTGCATAATCATCTAACATGTGTTAACTTTCGTTTATTGTTTTGGTTCCCCCAACACGCCTCAGTAACGTGCTCCTTTACTAACCTGCTCCTTTAAATAACAATGGGACTTATCGCTCTTATGGACCTAGCGCGACTTCACACTTCCCTCTTTGTTTTGTACAGAACAGGCAGAAAAGTCTTGGGTCTTTGTTTTGTACTCAACCGGCAGATACACATGTTGGTGGTTTACAATTGCAATACAGCAGAGATAGAGAGAGAGAGGATAGATTATGGAGCTGGTAGAATATGCATCCAATCAGGTATTACCATATCCTCCCCATCTAACAGCCATCCCAGACCTATGGGAGAAGATACATGATGATGGGTACTAGGCTTATATACGATTGGTAGTTGGCTCTGGATAGATGTCTCTCTAAACAAAATTTACAAGGTGGCAGCAAGGTTGACTCGATTTCTCCATGTTTTGAACAGAAAAGACGATACCGAAGCTCGCTCGTTCACATCATTAACTTCTGACATTCATGTAAAGCAATAAGTATTATGCATAAGTCAGGTCCAAGATTAGCTGAACACTGAAAATGTACCTAGGCCTTGACAATTTGTGGTAAGATTTTATGCGAATATGTTTTGGATGGTGTTCTGAATCTCGCGTTGAGGTCCCAAGTCACCCTCATACTGTGGTCACCAGATACGGCCTGTGATTGGCCAATTCTTTGAACGACGATATCTCGAGGAGTTTGCTTCATATTGGGATGAAGTTCGAAGGCTAGGAATATTCTCTGGAGTATGCGCTAACTCACTGACGATGTTTTATAGCCGTTGGATTGCCCTGTTTTGCTACATGGTCTAAGATTGGTTGATTTTTTGAAAGGCTATATCTCAAGAAATATTCACTTTGGAATGATGAAGTTTATTTTTAAATGTTCTCTAAGGTGTTTCCGATCCCACTAAAGACATCTAATTGCTGTGTGACTACCGGTTTCACGCTTTCGATTGTTTTAATATGTTTGAAAATTTTGCATATAATAATATATCAAGAAGAATTAATTTTTGCAAAACGAAAGAAATTTCAATTTCGTTTCATGTATGTAGTAATTTACTATCAGTATTGCCTTATTAGTAGTGCCTTACAGTATTATTGTGGAACGGGCAGCCAGGCACTAAGCTATTGCATTACAATAGTACCAGTACCGCGTTTTTCATTTCGTTATTTTCATGTATTTTTATTTGGTTTCATTTTACATTTACTTTCAAATGGATTTACCGGCACCCCCCCCCCCCCCCCCCCCCATACGCACATTGGCGCTCTTTTTGAATCTTATTGTAGTCTTATCTTAGTCTAATCTCTCTTTCAATCGTATTGTTATTGTAATAATTTATGCTAATAAATGCAAATTATTCTCAATTTACTTCATAGTTCAACATCTTACTTTGATATAACTATTAAAGATAAATATATAAGAAACAAAACACTTGTAATTTTGTAGTAATTTTTAAACTGTTGTAATTTTAGGCAGACATGAAAGTGAACAACTTTTTGAGATAACATAAATACATTTTGTTTT
Organism: Nemertoderma westbladi; assembly: GCA_032718475.1. Classification (NCBI taxonomy): domain Eukaryota; kingdom Metazoa; phylum Xenacoelomorpha; order Nemertodermatida; family Nemertodermatidae; genus Nemertoderma; species Nemertoderma westbladi. The sequence continues at coordinate 228,869 of JAUCBJ010006842.1, read as the reverse complement.
TTTAACATTAAAATAATTCAATTTTGATTTGCATAATTCACAGAAATATCGACTAGTTTTTGTAAACCAAAAATTGAATTTGATAGTAAGCACAGGTCGTCGGCATAAAGAAGGTGGTTGATTCTAATAGAATCAATCATACAACCTACACCGATTTCCGTCAAAGCTATACTGAGACCATCAATGTATACACTATAGAATATGGGTGATAAGATCCCACCCTGTCTTGTACCATTTGTAACCTGGAATGAAGCAGAAAGCACCCCATCCCAAAGGACACGTAAAGATTGATTACGATACCAGTATTTTATTAATTTAACTATATAAATAGGGGTTCGAGAAGCTTCTTGAAAAGATTATAATGGTTGGTGCGGTCAAATGCTTTGGAAGCATCAAGCATACAAACGTAAACACAGGAATTCTGCGTGAGATAATAATTGACTATTTCTTTTAGGGTGTAAATACATGTTTCTGTACCATATTTAATTTTAAAGCCAAACTGGTTATCTGTAGTTACAAAAAATTATACGCACCGTTCCAGAATAAAGATCCTCAAAGTGGGATTCCCACATTTTACAGATCACTTGAACCTAAGGTTCAAGTTGTTGGAATGGGATACTATATTCTAGCACATTGTGTAAATTATATTTAATTTATAACCGTGCACTGATTTACTACATTCGAACTACCACCTCTAATTAATTAATTATTAAGTAAATTTCATTATGATATTTCAGCTGTTTTGTTACAATGCGTTATTCTACTTAGAGATCCACACTTTTGATAAACCTGGCATTTCAGGACATCGTTTCCATCCCTTGTAATGTGTTTGAGTTGGTTGAAGGTCATGATGGCATTGATTTCCATTTATTGCAGACACCCTCATTATCATCTCGAATATGAATGTCACATACTCGATCTAGTCTTTGACGTTTGCTATTGGATACTCTCTATTGGATATCTCTCTGCTGTATTGAAATTGTACTACGTCATCTAAACCACTAACGTATCTGCCTCCAAAATAAACTTCATTGCATTGAGTTGTACAAATTCAAGTAATGCACCAAAATGGAAGGAGGCGGAATTGGAATGAACTGATGCACTTGACACCTCAGATGATGAAGGTGATCGACTAAGAATTCTCTATTTGCTGGGATGACATCATCGCCTACCAATTAAGAATACGTACATACACATAATTATGTATTTATTATTAAATAAAGAGGATTTAGTATTCAAAAATGTTATTATCGATGGAATCATCTTTGCAGAAATCATCTAGGAAAAATTATGATAAATATATAAATTGAAATAAATATACTAAAAGAACTAACCTCTCTTTTGTTCAAGTCATTTGTTTGTGTCATATCGGAGTCATCTTCAATTGCATCTGTAGTGGTAGTCATGGTAACCTGTGAAGAAGTGTTGTCTGAAATGCCATTTAGATGTCACTTGTCATTTTAAAGTGATTTGTAGTCACATCTTGATTGTTTTTTATTGACATGAATATTTGTTAAAGTCATTATTTTGAAACAGAGTGGAATGAGATTAAAATGATGAAAAATAAAAATATTTCAAACATGGGTATATGTTTGGAACCATATATCACCGTTATAACAAAACAGGTTTAGCTCTCAGTATACCAAAATTTTCCAAATCTAATATTCAATAAAATGTGGTAATTTGTTTTTAAAATAATGGTATTGTTCTAGAATGGTAGCTATTTTTCTAAAATATGTCAGTTTTCATTTAGCAGCATTCCCATGGTAACAATAATTATATTCCAGAATTTTATGTCGCATTTAGAATTGTTAGACCAGTAGCTATCTTTTTCAAAAGATGTGATGAATTTATATTGAGTTATTAGAATACTACAGCATGTTTGTTGTTTTACCATTTCCATGACAACTGGTGATAACACCAAGTCAGCTACCGATTCAGATTTGTTATCATATCAAAATGAATGGCCAGAAGCCAGGTCTTCCCAAAAATATAAGTTCCGGGTGGTTACCAAAATGTATCCCCTATGCTGGCTGGCCCATGGACTATTATACAAGTTCTTATTCTTACTATACCATACATGTTTTTCTTACTTATATACACCATGTCCCGTAATATAGTGTCATTTTCTGATGACACGGACCCCCCCCCCCCCAGATTTTTCTACAAATTTTTATCATATTGCTTGAACTTTGAAACACAACTAGTTCCACTCACCGTGGTTGACCCCATGAAGCCGGAATTTTTGATTTTGCCTTTAATTTTTTTTATAGGCGTTTTAAAAAAGTGTCTTTTGCGAAATCGCACCCTCCGTATCTTGGCCATTCTTCGCATTAGTCGTAATTTTCATATCATTAGAAAGCTTGCATTGCAAGGATTCATAATATGTAACAATATCTGAATCGTTGAGAAACAGCTGAGATATAGGCGTTCAAAGATTGCAGAAGTAAAGTAGTATAGTACTATAAAGTATTATAAAATCGGATTTATAACTATAAAATATAACCACAATAACATTCTCACTATCATGAAGTGTAGGCATAGTAGGAGAAACTGGGGCAATTCCGACATTTGGACCAGCTCGTTTCTATATAGATATAAGATGTATACGATATAGATTGTTTTTATTTATCTCATCACATCCTTATAACATTTTACTGTTAAACTGAAATAGGAATTATCTCAAAATGTGTCACTACGGCCCCGATGTACTCTACTCTATCATCCAGTTTTTTTTATTTATTTATATATGTTTGTTACTTTTGTTGTGTTATTCACTTAACACCTTTGTCACACATTAACAGTATATCCAAAAGTTGCTGACGAACTGCCGCCGCCACAAGGGTTCCACCTTGGTGTAGTGGTTGCATTGAATTCATATCTCCTGTAGGTCGTGGGTTCGATCCTCACATGGGCCAGGGCAGTTTTCGTTTCGGCACGAATGCTTTAAAGGAACCAGCCAGGGCGCATCTCTGCCTTGCATCCTTATGTGGTAGCTAAATGAGTACTGGAGTTTCCTCTGGGGAGTAAAGTTCTGGGGGGACCGCACTGGAAATAAGTCATCAGACTTTGTGCGTAATCCCTGGCCTAGCGGCCAAAGAAAATTTACTTTTTGCCGCTGATGGATTATCCTTTCCTCAGCATTATCATCATATCATCAATGTGATCTTTAGGAGCATGCGGGACTGGGATGTTTCATCTTGTTCTAATGTTATGAAAAACACACTGTCATTATTACAGACCGTACCCTATCCAATTTGACCCTATCGCATTGTATTGGCTGTGCAGGATATCAAGGGAAATAGTCTCATTGCTATTCCGCATGTAGTTAGTTAGTGAGTATAGTTTATTGTCAATAAAAAATAATAATATATCATATAATTATAGACCAATAATAAATTAAATTAAATTTCGACCTACAGGTCAATAGATAAGTCAATAGACATAAGGCCAAAACGTGGAATAAACATTACGACCAATATTATATTATATAGACCAATCTACAGTACGTTAAAGAGACTAATCTACAGTATGTTAAAGCAACCAAACGTACAGCATTCACTAAACATAATAAAATAAATATATTTATGAACCTAAATCTTTAACGATATAAATTACAACCGAAATCGCAGTAAAAAAAAATCAAATTAACCAACAAACTCCCGGTTTAAAAACGGTCCCAACAAAAACTTTTGACACCAAACCAGAATAATAATTAAATTTATATCGTAATATTATACACAAATAGTAATAAGTACACTGGTTTACTATATTACACCTTTTCGAACTCCTTTAGGTAATCACTGCCATCAAAAAGTTCGGATATTGACATTGTTTTTGGTTCATAACGTTCTCTAATATCTTTTGTGCGGTCGCATAGGAATAGCGCGTGGTGTTCATCCTGAACCCGCCTATTGTACAGTTGCAAACTCGACTTTCACTTGGTAAGCGGGGCACATCAACATTTTTATTTATAAAAGCAGCGAATTTCAAAATATCTTTGTATTTTCCTTTTAAATGTAACTCAAGGGCAGACTTCAACTCCCCATCCTGAGTAAAGATGGCCCCTAAATAGCAATTATCATTTTTGTTTATTATCATCAAATCATTAAAAAACAAACTGGCTCTATCAGCCGTAATACCGTTAATAACCATGAATTGGGTTTTCTTTTGATTAATAAGCATACTCGTTGTATTACAAAATTCCAGCATAACACAAAATTAATCTATATTACCCTGGCGCGAAGTAGATTATAGTACAGTATCGTCCATAAGCAGCAAACATTGCAGGACATTCAAAAACCCGTCAGCTGCAAACCTTTCTTTAAAGCATACGTATTAATTTGTTTATGTAAAGGACAAACAATATACACGACATATAAGCACCCTGACGCAACCCAATTGCGACAACAATTGTAATTTTTCCTAAAATGAGGTAAGACACAGCATAAGCAGAGGCTATAGCAATCACACGGCTGAATATATTGTCGGAGTTGCAAATGGCTAACATTTATTGAGAAGTACTTCTTTCTATTGTTGTAAGCCACAACATTCTCAATGGGACGTTGGATCCTAACATCGTTGCAATCAATTGCACCTAAAACTCCAGGTAATCCATTATGAAATTGAGTTATATGCCAATGGGCATCTTGAGCATCAGGAATGTGTGCGGCAGTAATATCAGGCCTAGTTCACCAGCATCAGTAGTTTCTCTGACCAAAAATACTTGTTCATGGAAATACAGGGTGTCCCACAAAATTTGATACTTTATGCATTTTGATTTGTTCAGCTTCTTATCAATGATTTCAGTAATTATGGTGTCTATTAATTCGCCAGGCGGGTTTTGCGTCCAGTTTCCCCCCCTGTCTCACTAAAGCACAATATTTTGCTCAGCCCGTTCTCCGATGAGAAACCAACCGCCTTATTGCCGAAGCAATTTCCGGCAAAAAAGAGGAGATGGCCCTGTTTAAGTGTCAAGCTTGGGAAGACCAATGTGACACCTCTAATGCTGTATAGAGTGTGTTGGATATGTGTGCATTGCGATTGACACAGTGAACCTGATGTAGCATTCTTGCGTATGTAGCATCATTGCATTTGGGGAATTTTGAGGGTTTCTGTACTTTTCTACTTTATATTAACGATATCACAGAATGTTCATACATACTAAACTTTGCTATTTTTACCAATGAAACGAATATTTTCCGCTCTGGATTTGACAAAATGCTGGAATATCGTGTCACTAATCAGGACCATTTAAAAAATACACCTTATTCTGGAATATTTGCAACAATGCAATAAGCCTACATATAATATAAATTACTATTATTATATAATTGCATATAATATGTATATATTATATATATATACATCATTACGAATGAACAGTATAATTTCGTAACTAATAAACAAACTCCTTGTGCCAAGTGGCTGCACAATCAATGCATAAAGACGGTTTCGTCGGACAATCCGGGCAATAATAACGAGTTAGTTTCCGTTTTTGTCATTTTTGTAACAAACACCGTAACGGTGTCTTGGTTTTTGATCATTATCTGTGGGTTCAATCTCTGCTAGTGAATGAAAGGACGTCAATGGTTGTACTACAGCAGAAGAATAACGTGCGCGTTTCAATGGATGTTTGCATTCCATTTGGGTCAACCAGAGTATAGCAGACTTTGCAAAATCGAACAAGTGTATTTTACTATTCTTTTCCTCTTTATATAGTATATATGCATTGACAAGTAGGCGTGCAACATAATTAAAACCGATTTTCTTGAACCATGAATGGCCTTTTCGTACTGGGTTGTAATACTCAATCAGCTGGTCTTGAAGGTCTACTCCTCCCATATACTTATTATAGAGGTCGATGGATTTCGGTTTGTCGTATGAAATTTCCTTAAAATTTACTTTACTTCCTTGCCTCCACGTACATGACGCTTTTGTTCAACCAGTTCAGCTTTATCTACAGTGGATAGGAAGTAAACATCACGTTTATCTGTTAATTTCATTCCTAAAATAACACCATTTCTCATAAATGTAGTCGAGATTGGTTTTTGATTTTTCATTGACAATCTTCACGGAATACCCCGATTTTTATTGATAGTGCCCCTGAGTCCCGTTTTGTGAGAAACAACAAATTCTGCGAGTCGCACACTAGTATACCAGTTGTCTATATGTACAATATAGCCCATGTCTAGCAGACCACTATCTTGTAATAATAGGACTACGATGTGAGACAATGTACAATCTGCCTGTGGTATGACACTTTTAGCACCATAATAAATCCTAGAATGTACTAAATAGCCTTTATAATCTCACAACATAAAGGTCTTGACTCCAAATCGCGCCCGCTTTGTTTTGATATACATTTTGAAAGTCAACCTACCTTTATGTAATAATAGTGCTTCATCCATAGAAAGGTTCGCATCCGGTGTAAACTTCTTACACAATGTATTGACAATATTTTGAAAGTCAATTAACCTGGACTCACGGATTTCATTATTAACCATATCTGGGTTGGAAAACCCAATAAATTTCAGGATCTTCAGATATCTATCTCTCGACGTGGAGTCCGTTTTAGTGAAGAAAGGAGTTGACATAAGATCGTCAGATGCCCAGTATGATCGAATTGTTGGTTTATGAATAATACCCATATAAAATGTTAAACCGAAAAATTTTCGCATCTCATCAACAGTAACATTTTTCCATTGGATAGTTGATCCTGCATAGAAAGATGTAGCCTGTATTCGTCCAATCTACCAAAGAAGTGAATAGCTCATCACAAAGAAACAACTTCATATAGTCTTGGTCAATATAGTCAGTAGTGTTTATTCCGTTGTTCCAGCCGTTTCTCCTGTTTTTTGCGCAACAGGGGTTTTTTGGGGTTCTGGTTTCGATGGAATATATATGAGTTGCACCAGGCATATCTGGAGCATATAAAATTTTTGAAAATAAGTGACAGCACTGGATATTTCAAACTTGTATTTTTTTGTGATGGGTACGAAATTTGTGCTAGCAGAAAATTAGCGATATTACGTCGAAAAATATGAGAAGCAATGATCTGGAGCATAAGCTCAGAAAACCAGAAAATATGAATTTATAACATCTTTTAAGTGAATAAAAAATTTTGTGTTCAAACTGAAAAGCTTTTTCGGTCGGATTCAGACTAGCGAAACTTACGTACAAGCAAAAAATCAGATGTTTGATGTTTTCGTTTAAATTTGTAGATTTTAGAGGGGGGGAACTTTAAACAAACTTTATATTTTTATATATTTATTTATACTTTTTAATTGCATTTTATAGCCCGATACTAATAATGTTAAACGCTTGTACTGCAACTACTACTACGACCAGCATGCTGCATTGCAGCTGCATTATATATTAATACATTATATATTATACATATATATTAATAATGCTGTTGAATTACGAATTATGCACCTGGCTGGTCCTCACGGCAAAAGCAATGACCTGCAAAGCGGAGATGGTTCCGTTCAAGTGTCAAACTAGGGGAGACTATTGGAAATCCTCTAATGTTGTATAGAGTCTGATTGGAGATGTGATCATTGTACTTGACACAATGAACCCGGCGCAGGATTCTTGTAAAAGTGTCATCCAGAGATTTGATTTAGTGTCCTCTGCAATTAGAGCCCAGCATATACTCGCATATAACGCTTGTAGCTAGAGAATGAATAAAAATACTGGGTCACCACTAAGGAGGTGGGAGGTAAATCTATCTATATTTATAATTGTATGCAATCTCATTAAGTTTTTTTTTTTGGGGGGGGGGGGGGGGTACCATAACGACACAATATTCCAGGACATGGTATAGTATATTCAATGACACGGCATGTAGTCATTCACACAACCGGGAATTGCAAAATATATTTAACTATATTTACAATGTCTCACTACAATGACAATTACATCAAAAAGAGTATCATCAAAAGTACATAAAAATTTCAAAAAAAAAGAATTCTGGGGACCCCCTACTAGCGGCCTACGTGAGATTGTCAAAATTTCACTAAAAAGACTACACCTCCGTTAGTTTCCATTTTTATTTTCCGACACCACATTTTATTGAACCAGCATGTTCATTTTCATCATATTATTCAACGCACTTTTTGTATTTTCGTTTTCTATTTCTAAAAATTGGCAATTTTGTAAAAAAAAATTAATAACGTTATTGCATATGTGTTTAACATCCCTAGATTGTATAAATTATTAAGTAATTAAACAGATAATTGATTAATTGATTTGATCATCAGATTAAATTGGATCATCCTTAGTCCTGTTTAATTACTTAATAAAAAATTAATAACATTCTTTTAAAAACTGAAAAACCTATGTTTTTGTAATTTTTCATAAAAAAATAGGAAATATTATTAAATTAAGAAAAGTGCATGAAATGTGCAAAAAAAACTACCTCTATGGGGTCTGTTTGGGTTAAAATTATATTTATGGGAGTTGTCGGGGTCGTTGATTTCATTTACGATGTCAGTTTATACAGTAACGACAGGTACCAGTAAGTATTGCACGAATAGGCTATCCCATAAATTAAGAAAAATATAGGACATTTTGTCCACCGAAAAGGTAAGTCTAAGTAATAAATTTAATAAAAATAAAAGGGTTTCGGAGATTTAAACACTGAAAACACTAAACAAGATTCCTCCAAGCTATTTTCAAGCTTTAAATTCTGCTCTAGATGCATTCAAAAAACATATTTCTAAAATTTTTAACACGGGGGGGGGGGGGGGGGGGTGAACAATAACAAAACTAGTACTAAATGTATGTTTAGGAATGGTAAAGTGTTTTAAGTACACGATTCGGGTTTAAATGACAAAAGGAAATATTATTTATTAAATGTTACATCCCGCACAAATACACAAAAACAGATCCCGGTTATGGTAAAACCATAGCATACACGGTATTAACCCTATTAGTACCGGGCTATAAAATGTTGTACAAATACCGGGGGGGGGGGGGGGGGGTCATATAGACCCCCCCCCCCCCCCCTCTAAAATCTACAAATATTTACGAAAACGTCTGATTTTTTGTTTGTACGTAGGTATCACTTGTCTGGATCCGACCGAAAAAAAAAATTTTCGAAAAAATGTACTGGGGTGGTTATATTGCAGCACCAAAATTACAAGTAGTGCACAATTTTCACAAAATTTGAAAGTTACATTTTCGGCTAATTATTTTTCAATGCAGGTTTTCTGGGGTGCAAAATACATTGGAAAATATTTAAAAATGATATGATTACTATAAATGGCTGTTTAGTCCGCTCTGCGTAGGAAAAAAATTAAAAAAACAAGTAACCAGCACTTTTCAGTTAGAACACAAAATTTTTAATTCAGTTATACGATGCTATAAATTCACATTTCCAGGTTTTCGAGGGCGCTGATTCTAATGGAATACATTTCTAATATGCCAGATCATTGCTACTTGTATTTTTCGGCGTAATTTGGCAAATTTTGGTGCTAGCACCAAATTTCGTACCCATCACCAAAAAGTACAAATTTGCGATGTCCAGTGCTGTTTTTATTGATTCCATCGGATTCAGGACCTTCATAAACCCGTATAACGCAAGAAACAAGGTGATACTATCTACTGATCAATTTGCATATTTTCCAAAATTTGGTGCTGGCACAACAATTTTCACCCACCGGCGAAAAATACAAGTTTGAGAACTCTTATGAAATTTTTACTGATTCCCTTGAATTCAGAACCATCACAAACCCGTATAACGCAAGAAACAAGGTGACACAATCAATTGATATATTTGATGGTTTTCAAAATTTGGTGCCAGCACCACATTTTGCACCCACATCCGAAAAATACAAGTTTGAGATGTCTAGTTCGATAATTATATATTCCATTGAATTCAGAACAGCCATAAACCTCTAAAACGCAAGAAATAAATTGTCACAAGCAATTTTATCTATGGATTTTCAAAATTTCGTGCTAGCACCAAAATTTGCACACAGCACCGAAAAATACAAGTTTGATACGCTTGGTGCAACTCAAATATATTTCATCGAATCCAGAACCCCAGAAAACCCCAATTGCGTAAATAACAAGTTTCAAACAATCAATTTACAAAATTGACATATTTCAAAATTTAGTGCTGGCACCAAAATTTGGCACCCACCGAAAAAAAACAAGTTTGATATTTCTAAATCAATTTATATGAATTCCATCCAATTTCTAACACCAAAAAACCGGTGTAAATCAAAAATAGAGATGTTACAATTCATATTTAATGAAATGTAATTTTCAAAAAACGTCTCAAAAAAAGTGCCAAAAGTAGGGTTAAAAAATGGTGCTATAACTCGAAAACTACCCAATATTTTTGAAAACGGTTTTCACTACTAGGAAGACAATAGATTTTTAGGAAAAGTCATAAAATTTCAGATTCCCAACTGCGTTTGTTTCAGAATTATAATAAAAAAACCACGGGGGGGGGGGGTCATATTGACCCCCCCCCCCGGGTTTAATAGGGTTAAGTTTGAATGCCATGGCAACAGACAATAATAAGAACAGTAATCATACTTACAATATACAGTATATTTAGGATAGGTAAAGCGTAAAGTAAACGATCAGTACACGTGAATTCCGAGTCATTAGGACCTAATGACACGGAAACGTTTGCACTAAATAAAAATAGAGGTAATTTTGATTCGGTGTTAGGATGCAATAATGTAATTCAGCCATACTATCAACTAAGCACATTAATAGTCTGAAGTAGCCCGGTTAGGGCGAAAGCGTTCACTAATTCAGTACCTTGGTATTTTCTTTCAGCCAGCTTAGACACCTTAACTTACCCGAACCTGTTTGTTGGTAATTTTACACTATTATGGAACAGCTGGCAATCGCCTACCGATTTATCTCTAATTTAAAATAAATTGAGCAATCACAATTTAATTATCTGAAAAATCTTTGCTAACATTAATGGAAATTGTGAAATTTTCTTGCAGTGCAATTGTATAATTTTTTTACAACAGTTACCTTTATATAGGCAAAGTTTTTCCAATGTAAGTATGTGAAAAATCTTTGCTAACATTAATGGAAATTATGAAATTTTCTTGCAGTGGAATTGTATAATTTTTTTACAACAGTTACCTTAATATATCGTGAAGTTTTTAATATATTTAAAAATTGGATGCGACTTCTAGTTACCAGATATAGCAATTAATGTTTAACACGCCAGTGTAAATATTACTTATTTCCCATTGAAGCACAGCTTATTGTAAAATTAATTAAATTATTCTGGAAGATCACCAATTTGCTACTTACATTGGCTTGTGTTATTAGAAGACCGTTAGGACTTCTTACTGTAAAAGTATTCACTACCGTCAATGAAAGTTATATCAATTGACGCAGCTCAAGCCCAGGATGTGGAAAAAAAGTTTCAAAAAGAATTATTAAAGTGTCTTTTTTATATTTCCAAAAATAGCCCCAAAACACGAAAATTGCCATAGACTCAATGATAGAAACACCAGCTGCTGTTGCTCGTGAGGGCTCGTAAGGGACTATTGATTGAATGGATAGGCCCAAACTGCACAGAAGTATATTACTTGCCAAGTTTAGTAAGGTTGTGTTTCTCAGTTAATCCCAGACAGTAATCAAACATAACTGAGTTTGTAACTATTACCTCACCAGCTGAATAGCTCTTCCCAGAGAATACTATGGGAATTTCTATAATGTTACTCACTGGGCCGTTCATATGTTTTATAGGTTAATTAATAATAATGACATGAAGGGGCTGGTATTACTTTCTCTCAGACTGTAAGCAAAACTGTTCATTGGGGAGAGACCCAACTATACTAAGTTTGTCTATGGACGGTCTTCTTATAGCCAGCTCGCTGGCATTACTAGTGCAAATTTACGCAGAATTTCCATGAATAAACATATGATCCGCAAAATAAAATTTTATAGACTTTTTTGGGCATTAACAAAGGTGATATAGAATCCAAAATATGTGGTTCGGATTGATTGCGAAATATTTACGGGTTTTTTGCTAGATCGACTACTGATGCAAACAAACAAATTAACGGATACCCCATTGAAAAAGTAGCTAAATTCAAATTTCTTGGAATTATTATAAGTAGTGACTTACTACTACTACTAGGATCGGCATGCTGCATTGCAGCTGCATTTTTAAGAATGCTGTGCCGGCTTGTCAACAAAATTGCACCGCCACAACTCCCTATCACCCATGACATTTGCTAGATCATCCGCATCTTTAAGTCCAGTGTCCTTTAAGATGCGTCTCAAGAAAGTCGTAGGCTGTCCACCATGCTTATTCACTCCATGAGGCTGCCAAAGTACAAGATTATGCACTGGCTGGTCCCCACGGCGAAAGCAATGTCCTGCAAAGCGGAGGCGATTTTGTTCTAGTGTCAAGCATGGGGCAACCAATGAGACACCTCCAATGTTACAACCACTATCAACTTGTATCATAGTATACGTGAATGCAAACTACGTTTCAATGGGTACTGCAGGAGAAGTAAAACTAGGTATTGGGTATTTCAATTGGGTCTATCTACCAGATCTACTTTTATGGCAACCAGCACAATAAGGTTGGCGTTCTTGTGGGCGATCGGCTATGATATATATAGACTACAGCCATGGAGAACCTGGAAGCCTAGAAGGATTCTCATTTCCATTGTCTGAGCTCGCTTACTCGCCCTAGTAGTATTAATAGTTCTATAAGTCCGTTACAAACATTACCATTCGGCCTTGTAAAAATGTTTATTTCCCCGAACTTGCTACTAAAGAGGTTTTGCATTCATTCCACTCGAAGTTGCGAACGCAATGATGAATGATAAATTACCATTTCTACGATTAAAGAAGAAAGAAGATGCCTTGGAATTATAAATGAGAATGGACATCATTAATAAACATAGTTATGCTTTGTAATCATCCGGCATTTATTCAAAAACAGATGCGGTTTAATTTGCTTTTGTGAAGAACACCATTTAGGTTGTGGAAAAACATTATATGTTAATGTTTCTTTAGCAATATAATACTTAGGCACATCCAAATCAGCGGTTTGGGAACTAAAATTTGCGTAATTTATTAATTGACGACATGTATCATAGTCGAAGGTATTTGCTAATCGAATGAATTAGATATATATATAATATTATTTTTAGGTCACTGTCCGTCCCAATAGCGTAATAAAAACTATTTTTAATATGATTTTTTTTCGGAAGTTAGAAAAACAGATATGGGTGACTCATGACGCAATCAAATTCATCCCCCTCCAGGGCAAATTCGATGCAAATAACAGCTGATTACTCACAAAAATAAAACAGTAATATATTCTATTGACTTTCGTTTGTTGTTTTGGATACAATTACGTGCCACTGTAACATGCTCCCTTCCCTTATTTGATAATATATCACTTGTAAATTCAGTGATAATTTTATTTAATTCAATAACAAGCGGGTATAAAACCGTAATATAACAAATAATTGAAATAAAACTTACACAACTTAACCGTTGCATGCAATACTGACTGTGAAAACATCACAGACAGCCTCGGTTTCGCCCAAAAAGGAGGGCTTTATCAGGTTAATAATACAATTAATACTACTATACTACTACTACTAGTATCAGCATGCTGCATTGCAGCTGCATTTTTAAGAATGCTGTGCCGGCTTGTCGACAAAATTGCGCCGCCACAACTCCCTATCACCCATGACATTTGCTAGATCATCCGCGCCGCATCTTCAAGGCCAGTGTCCTTTAAGATGCGTCTCAAGAAAGTCATGGGCTGTCCACCATGCTTATTCACTCCATGAGGCTGCCAAAGTACAAGATTATGCATTGGCTGGTCCTCATGGCGAAAGCAATGTCCTGCAAAGCGGAGGCGATTTTGTTCTAGTGTCAAGCTTGGGGGAACCAATGAGACACCTCCAATGTTATATAGTGTCTGGTTGGAGATGTGTGCAATGTACTTGACACAATGAACCCGGCGTAGCATTCTTGTGAATGTGCCATCCAGAGATTTGGTGTCCTCAGCAGTTAGAGCCCAGCATGGACTCCCATAGAGGAGTACTGGAACTACTGCTGCTCTAAATAATCGGACCTTAAGTTTCCGATTAATTCTCGGTGACTTCCAAATCCTGGAAAGCCTATTCAAGGCTGCCCATGCCTTTCCCTTACGTATTCGATGGTCCTCACCTGACTTCTGGATCCATGATCCCAGGTAACAGAAGTCGTCCACATGCTCAAGCATACCATCCTTTGAGCTTATGCTCATCCGATCAGAGACTTGCTGAGAACTTTCAAAGTTAACTGTCAAAATTTTGGTCTTTCTGGAGTTAATAAAAAGACCAACACTCGAAGCAGCATGTTCTAATGAGCTGAGGAGCCGTTGGGCTCCCTCTAGTGATTCTGAGAGTACTCCTAAGTCATCAGCAAAGTCTAGATCAGTTAGGTACTTGGCAGGATTTCCTCGACTTCTGGAGCCAGTAGGTAGAGTTATCATCACCCCATCATCATTATGATGATCTAAGGACATGCGTAGAACATAGTCAACCACAATTATGAACAAGAATGGTGCAAGTGTGTCTCCCTGGAGGACACCCCATAACACTTCAAATGGTTCTGTGTCAGCATCAACAGTAGACATAAATGAGTCGAACCATCGTATACTGATCTGATTGCTGCAATAATTTCATCAGGAATCCCATATAATGAAAGTATGCTGAACATACGTGAGCGGGAGACTGAATCAAAGGCCTTGAAGAAGTCAACAAAGATAACAGCCAGATGCCTATCTTTCTTTTTTGATAACTCTTCAATTATCCTTCTAAGTGCCAAAATGGGCTCCATGGTCCCACGACCTTTACGGTACCCATTCTGATTTCCACGGAGCAGTCTCTCAATGGGATCCCTGATGCGATTTAATAGAATTCTATTGTATAGCTTTGCAGCAATCGAGATCAATGAGATTCCCCGAAAAGAACCATAGAGTGTTAGGTTGCCCTTCTTGGGAACTGGCACCAACTTATTTGTTTTCATTTCTTGTGGGACTCTTGTTGTACGGTACATGTCTACTATGATGGGATAGATGAGCTTTAAACACTCAGGTATTTTAAAGACCTCAGGGGGAACACCATCTACTCCACTGGCACGATTGGTCTTAATGCTCTTTGCAGCAGCCTTCACTTCTGCAAAGGAGATATCGCCAATGGGAATATCTGGGAGTACAGACTCAGACACTTTTACTTCTGGAGCTTTTCAAAGTGGGCCTTCCAACCATTGAGGCGATCGGCTGGTGATTCAGCCTTAACCTTGGTGGTTGGTTGGCTTTTCCGCCCAGTAAGCAAATTGATCGATTTACATGCCTGGGATGATTGCCTGATGTCGTCAGCATCATTGATGGCATCAACCTGTTGGTTTATTAGCTCCTGTAGAATAACAGAGTACTGCCTGTTCAGGGACCTAGATGCAGCCTTAACTGCATTCTTGGCCGCTGTTGTCTGTTTGAGTCGGGACTCTTTCTGCGCCTTATATAGGTCATTTCGGCACTTCTGGATTTTGTTGTCAGTCCAGGGGGCCCTTTTCCTGTTTCGAGGGTATACAGGAACTGTTTCTGCAGCTGCTAACTTAACTGCTTCTGTGAAGGCAGTATAGCCCTCACAGTGATCTGCCGCCTCAGAGGCAAGAACCTCATACCTGTTGCTCAGCTGTAGTGTGAAGCTGGATCTCACACTTGGCTGTTGCAACAGAGAGGACCAGTCATGCCACGGCAAGGCAGATTTCGTTGTTCTGCTACTACTACTAGGATCGGCATGCTGCATTGCAGCTGCATTTTTAAGAATGCTGTGCCGGCTTGTCAACAAAATTGCACCGCCACAACTCCCTATCACCCATGACATTTGCTAGATCATCCGCATCTTTAAGGCCAGTGTCCTTTAAGATGCGTCTCAAGAAAGTCATGGGCTGTCCACCATGCTTATTCACTCCATGAGGCTGCCAAAGTACAAGATTATGCACAGGCTGGTCCTCACGGCGAAAGCAATGTCCTGCAAAGCGGAGGCGATTTTGTTCTAGTGTCAAGCTTGGGGGAACCAATGAGACACCTCCAATGTTATATAGTGTCTGGTTGGAGATGTGTGCATTGTACTTGACACAATGTACCCGGCGTAGCATTCTTGTGAATGTGCCATCCAGAGATTTGGTGTCCTCAGCAGTTAGAGCCCAGCATGGACTCCCGTAGAGGAGTACTGGAACTACTGCTGCTCTAAATAATCGGACCTTAAGTTTCCGATTAATTCTAGGTTTGTTCTGCTAGCACGCAGACTAAGTCTTACCTTGGCCACAATAAGGCGGTGATCACTGGAGAAGGGTCGAAGTGTAAATGCATTACAGTCTTGTATAGATCTCCTGTACTTCCTACGAAACAGAATATGGTCTATCTGGGACTTGTGACCACTGGGTCCACTATGAGTCCATAGCTTTCCAGTTCGCTTCTTGAACTGGGTTCCAGCCGAAAACAATCCATTTCCAGAGATAAAATCCTGAAGATGGACGGAATTTCGGTTGACACTATTGCTATAGATCCAGGGCGATGTAGGTGATTGATGCAGACTTGCATTAAAGTCTCCCAGGAATGTTAAAAATGCATGCTGATCCACTCCATCAGTAGCTGCTTGTAGATTGTGGTAGAAATTTTCCCCCTCCTCTACAGGGGCAACACTAGTTGGAGAGTATCACACAATCAGAACCACCTTAGGAAACTTCTTAGCCAGTCTTCCAGAACATGAGAAGTGGCAACGGATGATGCGGTTAGAGATTTGGTCTATTTTGTCCAATGCTGCATGTGCAGTTGGATTCATCAATAGACCAATACCACCATTTCCACTATCATCTGCTGAAGCGAGGGCGAGTCGCCAACCGCCCCCCATGTCCTTAATCAGAACCTCATCAGTCTGTCCAGTCTGCATTCGGTGCTCTTGAACACCCACTGCGCTAAGAGAAAGCTTATCTGCCAAGGCAGTCAGCTCACCTTGTCGCATTGGGGACATAGTGTTAGGGTGTTTACTGAGGCTAGTCTAGTGACTTGCCTCAGATTCACCAATGCCTTTGTTGTTCGGGGTGGAACATGAGAGTAGCCTCCAACTCCAGAATCTCTCTCCCCCTCACAATCTGGCCTCCCTGGTGACCCGGGGTTTGGGCCAGAAAGGTCATCAGGAAAGGGACTTAAAGAATTGTTGGCTTCTCTCTCTCCAGTAGGGAGTGAGACAGGCAGCCAGTCAGGAGATAACTGACGCCTGTGAGGCCGATTGTGTCCGGTAATTCCACTGGCCTCTAGTGGCCGGACCTCCGCATTACTACTGTAATCCATAGTGGGGTGTTCGGGGGTGCTTTTTTGCCGAGTCAGCTCTCGGGGCAAATACCACACCCTGGTTTGCCGTTCCACAGGGTGGGTGTCGCAGTGGAGTCAGATATGAGGCCCATCACCCATATCTACTCTGGCGCACATGACCCACCATTGGCTGTGCAGCTCATCTGCTGGGTCATGCCCTGTACCCCTGCTGCCAGGTGCAGGTCGCAGTGAAGTGCACTCAGAGTGAACATGAAAACACTCTACTCCTGACCAGCGATTGGTAGAACACCATCTGCCTGGCCAGGCCATATACCCCTGCAGCCAAGTATACGGGTCATTAATCCAGGACCAACGGCGTCCTTATCCCAGAACGAAGGGGGTCCTAGTTACAGGACCAGATTTGCCTTAGTAAGAGGGTCTATGCAGCTACAGGTGGCACCTCCTTTATGCTGCATGGAGGTGGCAAGTTTTCTTGATCAATGACCTAGAATACCTGACCTGACCATAGAATTAATAATCATAAAATTATTAAGGCTAATGTACTTTATTGAAACACTTCACTGGGGGGTTGAACCAGCCCTATAAGGTACCGACCGTGTCTGTGCCAGCCAATTGGACATACTCAGCAGCAGCAGTTCACTCTTCCATGACACATCCTTGCTTACGTTTATTTAGTTTAGTCAACTTCTGTCGAACAGGCAGTCTTAATGTAAATAGTGTAGCTAATACATTATTGTTATTTCATGACAGTATCTGGTACTGATTATAATATTTCAGATAACTAACTGTCTATAGTGTAAGTGCACTCTGTTAACTGTACTGTGTCCTTACTGTTACATGTTTGGGGTTATATTATTATATTAGATGTTGTTTATATAGTAGCACGCCGTGACTATTAAATAGATAATATGTTATCTATTGATATTATCAACGCTATCAATAGAATTTATATACTACCAAATCCATTTTTTCCCATAATAGTTGTAATAAGACAGTTAATAGAAATTATGCAATGGAAATAAGTAATTATTCAAACATTAACGACATTTAGCTCTGGCTTTATAAATAACTTTATAACTCGCTCTATAACTGACTACAATAGATTTTATCTTCTCATTTATTAGTTCATTATGAATCATTCGCTAATTTTTATAAATTTTATTATCAAACAAAACGCCCACTTTGAGATTCCAACAAGTTGTTTGAACTTAGTGGACTTTGTGAGAAAACGAGAACGCCGATTGCCATTAACAGCTGTGTTTGTTCTGTGGATTTAATACATTACAATGTCGAAATCGAGTACTACATTATCAATATGTTATCATTTAATTAATCCTTTGTATAATACTCTGAACGGATGTTAAAAAGATAAAGTTAGTGGGCATGAACAGAGAAGAGGTACTTGATACTCAGTGCTTAAATACACCATCCTGTCAGGAAATGATAGTAGTGCAACAATAGGCCCAAACACCATAGAATAGGGGAATCTGAATTACTAACGCCTGTCCAATAAGAACGCAGCCAAGTTAGAGAGCAAGGAAGTTCCCCTTCTTGCAAGGACTATAACTGCCTGGACTTTAAAAAAAGCTAAGCATTAGGTTTATTACTAATTCGTCCCCACGCCCATTAATTATTGTAACTAACACCATCTTTTTTAATCTTTTGATTAACAATATGTGTTGGTGTTAATGTATAGTTATTGTAAGTAGTTTGGAGATTAGCCATTGGAACAATAGGTTTTTAATTACACGCTAATGGTTCGAGATAATACTGTCCACTGCCGGTGAGTGTTTATCCATTGTAATGCACACATACTATTAAATTCATTTTTTTACAGAAACTAATTACTATTGGGATATTATATATATAATATATATAAATCATTTGGAATATGCAGAGGGTTTGGGAATACTTTGTTATAAATAATGTTGTCGAGTAGATGTATTGAATACCTAAATATATTGCCCTGTAGTGTTAGGGATCACTGCGGAATTTATATAAGGGGGGCTCTGGAGTAGGCAACTGCAAAATACTAGTAGATGTTGAATGGGTTTGGTGGCATTTGTCAAGACACCCCGAAGCACCACTCCACACACCCTCACATAACTCAATCACTGATAATAATCAGTCAGGCCAGGATTATTTATATTATACTAAATAAATCATTTATATTAGTACGAAATTTTGAAAATATTTTTGTAAATATTATATTATTAGTGTATTACAATATCTCTGTGAAATTCAATGACTTAACAATTGAATTTATTATCAATATTTATATATAGAATATAATTATTACTCCTCCATCAAGGCAATATCGTTAGGGCTATATGGTCAGAAAAAAAGATCACATCAAACTTTATGGTAAGTGAGAAAAATTACTATAAATTGTAATTCAATAAATTTTACGAATATAAAAATTATATAATACAATAATTAATAATTAAGGAGATTTTAACTAAAATTATTTAATGCTAGTTATAGTTTACAATAGAGCGCAACCAAAATGGTACAACATAAGAAAATAAAAAATGAAATTTTACATTGTTAATATTAATAACAAATAATTTTAGAAAAGTTTATTAAATGGCTTGAACTGAGAAAAAGACACTAAATCACCCACTATATGATCATACTATACAATTGAATTTAGGTCCAACAATGTAATAATAAAGCAGACTATTTATCTAAATAATATTATAATAATTTACTATAAAATATTATAATAAATTACTCAGAACAAAGGATGAGGACTTTAATTAAAGACATGGATTGAAGCTAATATAGTCTGACTACAGCTGATAAATATGGCAATAAAGCGTAGCGGTGCCGTCGAAATGAAAAAAAAAAACGCTGAGCCCACCAGCATAGGCACTTCGGGCCGCTAATAGCAATAGGGGTTAGGGTTACTTATCTGTTGTAATTATGGTATGAGTCTCAACCACAGACCCCAACACAAAAAAACAAACCAATCAAATAACATACATTTTACGTTTATTCGGGGGGTTTATATATGGCAGTTTGATGACTTAATTGGATCCGTGGTTTCTATGGTCCGTGGATCCTACATGGATCCGTCATTGTTTCTATAGGATCCGCAACAGGATCCGTAGATTTTGCGGGGATGCCCGAAGAAATATTTCTCATGAATGCCTGTTATAATTAGGTGAGCGGTCGTCTATCGACATGAAAACCGAATAAACTATAATTGGCTATATGGTAACAGAAGTCGCGGAAACGAGGTAATTGGTACATCGGGAAGGATGTAATTAAATTAAGCAATATTTTATCTTGTTTCTCTTTTATTTTTTTCCCTTCCACTCTTTGATACACCTACGGAATCCTATTCCCAGATAGGAGGGGAGGGACTTTCCTTTTCTTGTACCACCTTTCCATCCCTCGTCCCTCCATCCTATGAAATAAAATATAATTACTTCCTGATAACATAATTGAAATAAGGAAAATAATTATATAAAACATTATTTTAAATTTAAAAATTATTAATTATTAAATTAAAATATTATTTAATTCTGTAGGTAGGGAAATACGTATAAAATGTATAACTTTTTAGGGCAGGTGAGAATTTAGCCATAATATAACTAATAGTCAATATATACCATTACTACTTGACATGGTATGCTGATTAAGCCTGTATTCTAGAACTCTTTTTTTAAATTCCCTTCTTCAAGAAGGTGCTTCATTGTTGTTATGGATACCTGAATTATTTTATTTTGCTTTATATATTTCCTGTAAAAAAAATATGTAACTCTTTTAGTATCATTTATATATAAATACAGCACTACAGCAGTAGTAGCGGTAGATACAAACGAGTAAAATTATAACGCTCGCAACGCCCATTCGTTACTTCATAAGTGAAAGTTTGCTACAAAAGGCTTGTTTGCAACTTTATTGCTTTGCATATTCGTTCATAAATATTTTATTAGTGTAATTTATTATCTATGGAAATAAAATATACTAAGTAATGTGGTGTGTAATCCACCAACGTGTCCAAACAGGAAATGCAATTCCAACGTTTCACAGCTCCCACTGTATGACGTTAACAAGCTATACATAAATAATGTTTAATTAAATTTAAAAGGACGGTGGAGTAACATATTCCTAAAAATATTCTTAGTTGGAAGATGAACAGTTAGTTAGTGACTGCAGAATACAGATGGAGACACTGTACCGTAAATACAATTAATGTTCATTCAAGGCCCCTATAATATTTTCGTTGTTCGTATGCTCATGTAACAGATGAGTCATTGTATGTGCGTACATGTTTAATCTTGACAACATTTTGTTCCGAAACCAAGCGCTTACCTACAGGCACAACCGACCATTACTATCGTAGGAAAGATTGGCCGGTATGATCTTTTTGTGCAGCCAGCTAACTGGTGAGTGGAATGTGGCGTTGGGGACGCTAAACATCTATATCTGCTGAAATATCTTCTAAAATAATGTACCGGTACAAAACAATTTGGATTTTATGGCTGATCATGAACTGTGGCGATGCAGTGTTTCTACAGACACAGCCAACGACGTCAATGCATACTAACGATGTAGGTCGATGAATGTTTATCATTATGTACCTCCTTTTCCTCCTCACCTTAAAGTCTCATTTCTTATTGCAACTCAATCCGCATTATACAGTATATCAAATATCAGCTGCATCGTCTAGTTTGGGTGTATGGGCGAGGCTATTTTTTGAATTAAATAGGAAGCTTTTGGCAGAATAGATTTAATTACTAAGAAGCCCTGGGTAATAATTTACCCAAGGGGACGCATCACTACTACATTTTCACAGTAAATTTAATTAGAGCATCCCATCCAAGTCACCCTTTTCCTCAAATTCAAGGCACTCCTTCGCACCCTTGTTTTAGAAGAAGCCATCCCATTACTCAGTTCTGTACCAGTAGGCTTATACTGCATTTCGCCTGATGGACCGCTGGGACCAAGATAATGGAAGTTCGGGTGATAATTACTGTACATTAGCAAGTGGATGAAGTGAAGGTTTCTGAAAGGTTTATTCAAATTTAATTTTATGAACCTTATATTTGAAAGAGTTGTCTATAATACGCTTTAACTTTGACTGCCCTGCTGATTTGGTTACATGTCGTATCAAACATCGAAGTATCTGATTGCGTTGCTCACGATTCCTTTAATTAATAAATTTCATCCATTTAGACCTACTGATGGACTTCTAAAACTGTATAGTCGAGTAGACACTAACCTAAAACATTAAGAGGACGTGAAAATTTGGTACTGCTGAGATTTTTTTACAGTTTCTAGTCAATTCAAGGGTGCTGATTTCGAATCCGGTTGATGCCAAGTGTGAAAAGTTGAGCATTTTGTTCTAGAAGTATTTATATTCTAGAATACGACTTGTGATGGGATACCATTGATTTGGTTGATATAAATTGATTTATTTTAATATAATTGATAATTAAAATACATCATATGACAATCTGGACAAACGACGAAACAGACAAGCGTGGACCACGTACGAAACCTGAACTTGTCATTATGTTAAACCATCTAACCATAGCAACGCCAATTTCATTATTAGTTGCATGCAGACGAATCAATAGTAATATTAGGAAAAATTATCGGCCTACCTACATAAATTATGGTGTATCTCACATGTTAGCGAGCGGTGTTCTAGAATTGTGTTCTGGAATATTAATATTTTAAAATCTTTGGCAATCAAACATCATGGGGCAGTTACAAAAACACTAATTTAGTACGCCCATATTATATAAGCAATTCCTCAACCAACGTGTCACATTTATTAGGTTTGTAATCCAATTGAAGTTGCCTTTCTATCTTTATTAAGTAAGAACAATTAATAAAGTAACTATGGTCTTACTGATGCAACTCCGAAGGGGTGGGGGGGGGGGGGGCACTTTTTTCAAACTCTTTATAAAGAAGTGACTGACTCACTCTTCTTCAAGACGGGAGGCCGAACAATTCCTTCTTCAAAATTAATGCGATCTGGGGTCGTATGTATGTGATGTGAATTAAGACACATTATTCTGTCATTCAGTCACATACAAACAAGTTTGTTGTGATTGCCGAAATAATTAAACAGCAGTCCAGTTTCTATTGAATTTGGAATTCTAGAACATTAGTCATGTATTTATAGCGTAAGCGTATTTGCATTAGAACAAGTTATTATTTACTTTGGTTGCGCAACTTGTGTTGAGAAAAAAGTTCCTCGTGGGAGAGGGACTATTTGAATTAAGTTGCTGGACACTCTCAGTAACAATAGGTAACAAAAACTGAAGTTGCTGTATGTGAGGAAATCAAAGACTTATTGGTATCACACTGCTTTCGCACCTATGGAACTTAAGAAGATCATCTCATGTGATTGCTAGACCGAGAACACATGCTCAAGAGCAAACTGTTACTTCCTAAGCAATTCTATTTCCTGTTCCATGTTTTGCCACTGCATGGCTCAGGAAGTTGGTTAGAATCCTCATACAAATCAGGTAAGATTCGATACTGAAACCAATATCAGTGATGATGATGAGGTCAACTAATACAACAAACAATATTTCTCATAATCAATATCTGGAACTCAGAAGAAATTTTTATTTCACAATTATTTTCATATATTCGTAACTTTCAAGTTTCGCGGCTTTGCATGTTAAAAAGGTTAAAAAATATTCAAGTTTAATCTAAATTTAAATAGATGAATAAATATTATGGCCTCAAAAAATGTCAAATATTTTTTGTTTATGTACATATAGTCGTGCTTTTATACAAAACGTACTGGAATGAAGTATCTTAATTTAGTTAACCACACCTCCCACACCCTCCCCTATCAAAGATAGAGGTTACAGGTTACACCCCCTCCCCAAAATACAATAGAAACAAGGCTAATGTTTAATTTCCGCAATCACTACAAACTCGTTTCTGCTGAAATGGATGAGTCATATTTCAACCCCCCCCCCCCCTCCCCACCATAAATGGTCTACAAACCTTGGTGAGATCACATTAGATTTTAAGAAGGGATTGTTCTTTAGATGTCTTAGAAATATTTTTCAAATATAATTATTCCAGAACATAATTCTAGAACAGTCTAGAACATATGATATGCTTCCATCATATAGGAAGGCTGATAGTTGTCTGATAATTCCTCCATCACAATATTGATTCACCCAAGTATATATAACAACCGGTGACAAGTTCAGTTGTAAAACGTTAAGTCGTTAATCTGCAATGTCATCTGGTGTTTTCTAACAGTCAATTATATTTAAATAAATCTATTACATCAACCAAAGCAATGGTATCCCATCAAAAGTCTTATTCTAGAATATAGATGCTTCTAGAACAAAATGCTCAAATTTTCACGCTTGGCATCAACCGGATTCGGAATCAGCACCCTCGAATTGACTAAAAACTGTAAAACTCCCAGCTGTAGCAAATTTCCACCCCCAGCTTGTTGACTACTCGACTAGTAGGTCCATAATTATATATGCCTATTAACAGATTTTTGCATACTACTACTACTACTAGGATCGGCATGCTGCATTGCAGCTGCATTTTTAAGAATGCTGTGCCGGCTTGTCAACAAAATTGCACCGCCACAACTCCCTATCACCCATGACATTTGCTAGATCATCCGCATCTTTAAGGCCAGTGTCCTTTAAGATGCGTCTCAAGAAAGTCATGGGCTGTCCACCATGCTTATTTACTCCATGAGGCTGCCAAAGTACAAGATTATGCACTGGCTGGTCCTCACGGCGAAAGCAATGTCCTGCAAAGCGGAGGCGATTTTTGCATGGTCAGGTTCAATTCATGTAAAATTGCTGCATAATATATCATTCTATTCGCTATTATGCATTATACATTTTATGCATTATGTTTCATTTTCATTATTAATCTTTTGAAATTTATTAATCTTTCTTGCTATAATAGTTATCTTTTTGGACTAAACGTTGCATTATTATTTTAGGATTTAGAATTCATTGTTTATTAATCTGTTAGAGTATTTATTTACCGGGACTCATTGCTTCTGGTTTATAGCTTAAGCATTGTATTGTAAAATGTAATTTAATCCTATTACGCAAATTTAATTAAAGTTTCATTCATTTGTCTGTTGCAAACTCTGTGTGACGAACTCTTGAATGTCATTAGTAAATTAAATGTGATTTAATGCAAGGTAATAATTAATACTGTAGCACAATGAATTACAGAGGTGAAGTAGTATCCTAGGATAACTGAGGAGGTTTATTTTGGAGGCGTAATTGATATACTGTAGACTTTTGGAGGATTAAAATATCTAAAGGATTCAAGGAGTAAAAGCACTTATTGAAATAATTTAAGCAGAAATAAAGAGGGGCAGGCAAATGTCATTAATTTAATTAAAACAGCTTTGCAAATTCGGCAATAATGATGTCCAGGTGGGATCGATGTAGTGACTTCCCAGTTGGAAGTCTGACGCTCTAACCATTCAGCTAGCGGCTCAGGTAAAAGGTAGGCCTGGAAATACTACCTGATACCTTGTATGTCCGCAGTATATATACTATCAATAGCCCAGCATTCGAATCGACAACGTATTCACGCATTGTTTCATGATTCAAATGCTATTACTAAGGTGCTACCCGTTATAACATTCGTCATAGAAACTGATAGTTGCAGCTAGAAATGGCACGGTTATATCAGCAGTAGTGCCGGGGTGTTGGAGTGTGTGATGCTGACATCATAAAATACATAACGTATAAAATAAAACGCATAATAAATTGTGGCCGCAATTGAATAAGTTTTGGTTGAAGCAGTATTTCCCGCCCCCTTATCTTCCCCAGGTCCAATGGAGGTATTGTGAATACTTAATCCTGTAATTAATATTTACATTTACTTGTAATTTGTAACCACAACTACTGTAATTCTTCTTTCAAAACTTGGGGTAGTGTATTTGAATTGTGTAACATTTGACTCTCGAATTGTAACTTTCGACTCGGTATTTTGTAACCTTTGACATACCATTTTGGAAATATGAATTTTGTAACCTTAGGCACGTTATAACCTTGGACTCTTTGTAACCTTCGACGCGGCATCCTGCACAATCACATTCCATATAACAAGGCATCCCATCCCGCACAATCACATTCCATATAACAATTATTGTTTAAGAAGACCCCCGGGGACGTGTTTTCTCATTTTTTCCATTTCTGAACAAAACCATGATATACCAGCGCTATACGTAAATATTTATTTATTCATTTGTACTTCCCTCCTGTTCTCTAACATACTGGTTTACTGGAGGCCGTTAAGTCCGCTGTTAGAGATAGGATGAATATATGCAACTTAAGACTGTCTGTTGAATTAGGTGGGAGAGCAAATGTCAGGGGCAAGTGGCTGAACTGGTTAGCGCTACGGATGAGGCCTGATCGGCCGAAACATGCGTATAGCGCTGGTTCAACCCCCGGTGACGCGCTTCACCGGCTTAAAATAATGCCTATTGTACCAATACTACTGTACTTACTTACCAGTGGTGGTGAGAACGATAGAGTTTACCTACCCAGATCGGGAACACCCTTTAACCCAGATCGGGCTTTATTGCTAGGTTAATATATTGTCATATTGAATATTATATTGTTACTTTATTTACTCATTGTCTAATCATTACAACCACTAGTAAAAAGATCTTCCACCTATCCACTCCAGATTATTATGAAATATGGTTGCTCCGTATGGTTGCTTCTAAGTCATCCAAAACATATCATTTCTATACTTATTTAGGCATGACCGACAAACTGACATTGACGCGTATGGCGTAGTGACATACTGGAAAATAATATGGGATTGTGACAAAGTTGGAAAATATATTGGTAAATCAATTCGAAATTTCAATTACTGCAAACAAAAGGGGATTTTCCTAGCCTTCTCTTGAATTATTTCAGATAAATCTAATTTATTGAAAAGAAAAGTAAATGTGGTTACAAAGAATGAACAGGTTTCTGGTTATGGGTTTAACAATTTTAACGTAAAGAGGGAAACATTAAAAAATATGTATTGAAATACGGTAAATTATGAATATTGATTGCAGTTTGTGAATAGGGTGTGATAAATTTTAACAAACTGTCAATCTTTAACTACGAAACCATAGTAAATCTCGTTATAGATTTTCAAGAGGATTTAATATAAGCTTCGATACAGTATATATATATAATTACGTATTTGATGGCATGTCACATAGTTTCGACTGCAAAATTGTTGGTTATTTGTTGGCTCCGATCGGATCAGATGGCACTCTGTTGGTGAGCGGGACTGTAGGAGCCGAGCCCATGAGAACGTAAATTGCTGCTGACATGCATCTGATTCATGTCAGCTGATGAAAGCCTCTCTGACGAAAACAATCCAAGATTTTGGTGTAACCTGCTGGGCCACAGCGATTGTTACAGCATCGACTTTGGTCTCGCATATGAGGTCTGCAGTTTCACACATTTAGATGCGGAATACATGCAAAGGTTTCTCAGATCGAAGTTTACAGATGAGAGTCAAAGCATGGACTGTGTAATTATAAAAAAACAATGATTTGGTAACCTTTTGTAGTATATCAGTTCGCTGCATTTGATTACCAAAAGGAAAAGTAAAGTAAAATTATTTAGGCCAGCGATTAGGCACAAAGTCTGACAACTTATTTCCAGTGATCCCGGTTTTGTAACTTGGTATTCTGTATTATTCTTGAATAATAAACTGGAGAAAATCTCTGTTTGTATCTATCTGTTTAATAACATTCACGACTCTCGCCCATCTGAATGCTATTTCCAATTTGGAAACAACAATTCCATTAGTCTGCCAGTGTGATCCGTGATGCAATTGTCTAGGATATATGTAGTGATTCCATCCCAAATTCTAATATCTACTGACTAGTTAGTTTGCAGTACAAGTACAACCGATTCATTATTTATACACTCTTAACACAAGTATTGAACTGTAATTCAGTATTATTCAGTGTTATAAATTACTGTTTATTCTTTATGCAATAATAATGATTAACAATTCATTTATAATTTATTTGGTAGACAACAACTGAAATTTAATATCTCATAGAGCTGTGTGTGAGGTCTTGGGGGGCTTGGTGCACTCACCCTAACGTTTTAATTTGATGCCATATGGCGCATCTGCATCTTCTATCCAAGTCGACTGGAATGTGATTTAATGATCCAATATCGCTGCATTATTATTAATTCTCTAAAAGACAACTATCTGTTGGAATTATTGACACCATGGTGTGCAAATGACAGTAACACTGCCACTGATTACATTTTGAACAGTTCAATTCCTGACCAAAGCGATTGTAAACAAACAATGTGTGGTTCCAGATTCGATTGGAACCTATTCGCCACTTATAATATAATGTTTAATCAGATATATACAGTATAAATTAATGGTTTACTACTGTATTTTTCTTTAAAGCAGGGAATGACTCGCAATCTTTTGATAGCAGGATGCTACTACCTGAAAGTGAGCTCATGACACATTTTCAAATTCGCTGAGGGGAAAGATGTTCTTGCTGGCTGCAATTTCTTCAGAGTTTTCAATTGGGCAAGTTCCATCGCTGTGATATTACAATCGAGCAGTTTCGTACAGCAATCATGAGGCTCCAGTGAATTTCTGCAACAGATTTATCCACCTGGAGCTGAACCTTTTTCCAGTTGAATTTAGAATTCAGAACTCAGAGTGAAACAAGCCTGGGAAAAGTGCTAGCTTGAACCAGGTCAAAGCTACAGTGACTTAGATTTTATTGTAGATGCACCAGCTATGTACCTGTAATGCTAGCACGGAATCAAGGTCATCCTCAAGTTGACTAAATAACAGATTAAGGTTTTAGGCACTGGCATGTATTTGAGTACAGCATACTGATACACAGCTACACTGAAAACGTACTGTAGCAACAACACATACTACATAGCCACTCTAATCCAAGAACTTTTGCAAAATTTTTAAATATTTTGACATAGGATACTTATTGCCACTTAGGCATTAGGGTGTGCAGTTTAGGGTTACAAAATTGTAACTTAGGGATAGGGATACATTGCAGTTTTAATTAGGGTTTAGGCCGCCGTTAATGCATTACATATATTGTAACCTGAGATAACAGAAGTTAAACCAGCGCTTCAGATCAGATTGGTCATACTAAAAGGTAGAATAATATAGAATGACCGACCTATCAAATAGTGGAATGGTCTCGAATGACCTATTCGGAAGCAGAGTGGGATAATGACCTATTAAATAGAGGAATTAGCTAGAATAATGATGAGTAAGTAATAAAGATTGAATGAGCTCGAATGAACGAGAGAATGAATGGTAGGCCTACCGAAAGAGGACTCCTTAAAACAACTATAACTACAACTAACAACTATAAACACTATTATTAAATTTAAAGGAGTTATCGGGATGCCGTAAACCCTACAGTATTCAAACACCGGTCAGCCGGTACTTTACATTTGTATAGGGCTAACGCTCAGATTTGAATTTAATTCGCATTTTCCGGTATTTCGTAATCGCCACTAATTGAATGCCACCCCAAATTAGATGATTTAACACCAAAATAAATTATTTTCTACCAAATATATTTTTTTGTAGCACCAATTCACATCCCCCAATATTGAATATCCCTCTCACCAAAAACAATTATTCATCCCCCAAAAACAATTATTCGTCCCCCCAAAACAATTATTCATTCCCCAAAAACAATTATTCATTCCCCAAAAACAATTATTCTTCCCCCAAAAAACAATTATTCATCCCCCAAAAACAATTATTCATCCCCAAAAACAATTATTATACCCCCAAAAACAATTATTGATTCAAGTGCAAGCAAGGCCTATTGCTGCAGTGTATAGTATTTATTTTGGGGGATTATGTATTTATTTTGGGCAAAAATGTATTTGTTTTGGGGGAAAATGTATTTATTTTGGTGCTAATAATTGGTTTTGGGGAGCATTTATTTATTTTGGTATTGAATACTTTGATTTGGTGTTGAATAATTTTTTTTGGTTTTGAAAAATTTATTTTGGTGTTTGAATAATTTTATTTGGTGTGACTTTATTTTATTTGGTGTTGACTTATTTTTTTTGGGGTCACATTATTTAATTTGGTATAAAATATTTTTTTTGGTGAAATTTTCATCATTTTGGGATGATTTTAATTGGTAGCCTTTCGTAATTACGATCTAATTACACTCCTCATCTCATTTCGATGCGAATTTTTATTGCTTTTTTGCTCTGTGTGCAGTAGTGTGCTATGTGCTAAGTTGAAAAGCATGTATATGTAGGCCCTGTACTACACAGTACAGTAGTATCTCTGTAACTACTGTAGTCCATTTTGTACTGTAGAGTACTGGAGTGGGTTGCTGGACACGCTATTAGCGGAAAAGTGCTATTAGGATTAAAAGGGCTATTAGCACTAATACAGTAGTGCTATTAGTAAATAGCGACTTTAAAAAGCGTTGCCTGAAACATTATAGCCCTTTTTACTAATAGGATTATTAGTGCTACATAATAGGGCTTTAATAGCGCTATTAGTAATTAAATAATAAATAATACCATCTCATCACTATAGCTTTATCATCACTATTTCTAGAATTCAAGTTTGAGTATTAAATATTAATTGTAAAAAACAAAGTCCCTACAAGTAGTCCACTCAATCGAGGAAAAAAGGGGGGCTTACTAAAAGCGCTTTTAGCAGACTAAAGGCGCCTTTAGGTTAAAAGTGTGTCAACCAACCTTATTAACCTAATAGCGTTATTTAAAGTTTTTTAAAAGTGCTTTTACTAATAGGGGTTAAGTAGGGCGTCCAGCAACCCACCCCTGCAGGAGTTACTGCAGTTAATAGAGTTAACAATCGAATTGTTTCAAAATGGCGGAGTAGTTAGCGTCAAAATATATAATATTAATATTAATTAATTAATTAAATTAATTTAATTAAATAATTAATATATTATTATTAGTTGCGGTAGGCATTATAAAAATAAAAGATCATCCCCATAATAGTAAATACCATATTCAGGTAATGTAAAGGACAAAGGTGCATACCCATACGTCTAAATGGAGGAGTAAATGTAGAGGTCCACTTAAATGACCGTACCTAATAATTAATTGAGAACCATCCCTAGGTTATTCAAAATCAGTGAAGTGGTTCAAAAGTTATTGTAGCTTAGAAGAGGTGATATTTAGCGCCTCCTAGAGGCGGACCATTAAAATGCACGACGCCAAAATTCTGAAAACTTTCTAAACTTTTGACGTACTACTTGTGTACCACGTTTGGTATAATTTCATCACAAAGATTCGCAATTCGTGAGGTTGAGAATGGTACCCGTATTCTAAGCTCGCTAATTTTCGTGGCTCGCCCCACAGTGTTAGTCAATTTAACTGGTGCTTGTCAGTTCTGTCACTGGCCCTGTGTTACCGGATAGTGCCTCTGGTTGTTTTAAGGGCTTCCAAAATAGTGACTCTAGTATTTTTAAGGCCATTAAAATAGTCATTAAAATTACTAGAATCACTATTTCCTGTCGCCATATCAGCAATGGCATTTTGAAACCAGCTGATGGCGTTGCTAGGTACCCAGATTAAAACCAATCAGGAAATAGTGATTCTAGTAATTTTAACGGCTCCTTACCGAAAGAGCCAGATATGCATATGTGCAAAGCATCATTAAATGGTATCTAAAGGAGTTTCGTCTACGAAGTATAGCTCTGGGGGGACCGGATTGGATTTAAGTCGCCAGACTTTGTGCATAATTTTTAGCCTAATGACTGAATACAACTTTACTTTTACTTTACTTTTGGGGCGAGAACGACCTTCAGAGTGCAAAATATTAAACTGTAGAATGACTTACAGCCTTTTGGAAACATAATAATCTTGAATGACTATTTAATAGAGGGATGAGCTAGAATGGATGAGTTTAAATAAGTACAGTAGAATGACCTACTGTAGGTACCTATGTACTAAATATATGAATAACTATGTATTTTGCATGAGATATGCATGAGATATTTTGCAAGAGTATTTTAAATGAGATAGACGGTTTTGGCATAAGGTTAAGGGCCGATTGACTTAGCTGGTTTTTCAAGTTATTCCAAATTCTACTTAAAAATAGTAGGAATAGTAAAATAAAACTATGTCATTCTACTCTAGTTAATTTTACCTTTTACTGTTTTAGTACCGGTACCGGTACATCCTTTAGGCTTTAGCCATAACTCTTTTCAGTTCAGCAGTTGCGAGAAAGCTGAAATACTGCAGTTAAACAAGCAGACAAAACAGCAATAGGCCTATGTAAATTTGTTATTGAGCATTTTTATGTTTCCGCCAGTCCGATTAACAACTACACCCCAACTAAGGAGAACGAAACTGAACTGAATTAAATTTCTACATCAAGAAAAGATTAGGCCTAAGCTAAAAACCTCGAGATGAACAAGGAATACATTAATAATTACATCGGGATGGGTCTCTCCGACGACGAGATGAGAGTTATTCCGCGACCTAAGCTCGAGCTTACGATGCATGTAACGCAGAAGACTGTCCAGGCGGGCTGTCTGCTAGGTAGCGCGGTAGTCGCTCCCATATTCAGGGTGATTAAGGGTCCGCGAACCTTGCAAGCCCTCTCTAGATCAGCAGTTGTCGGTGGACGTAACGGTATGCTGGTAGGGTTGGCGTTGGGACCACTGATGACATTCGCTAAGATTTACAACGATGAAGAGGAACGTGTGTACGACAGGTGCTACCGGATTCGGTACAACCGCGGGCAGTGTCGTGTGGATCGCGGCGTTTTGTCGGGCGCAGTCGCAGGTGCAGCTTTTTCTTCCTACTTCAGAGGCACTCCTCTTCCCGGCACTGTATTGGGTATTTCAGTGGGTATAATACTAACTGCGCTCTTCAATAACGTTTACAACAAATCATGATTATTTCGTAGGCATAATTTTATTAATTTAGTTACCTACATTTGATTGTATATATAAGAAACAATTAGGCCTATATAATATCTACAGTAGTACTAAATAATTTTTATGCCTATAAGTCCATTTTCGGTTTATCCTAATGGTCATGGCGAGATGGTTCATATGCGTTGTGTAGACTACCACCAAAACCACCAAAGTTCTTATTAATTAATACCGGTTCCAGATACGTGTTTCCCTATACTGCTTTAGGCCTTAACCCTAGTTAAAACCAATAACAAAGTAACTGCCCCTAATTATTCACAAATCAATAAATACCGATAACGCGGTAAGAATTAATCTTAAATGTAAAAATATTATACTAAAAGTTGTTAAAGATAAAGAGTTGGCACGTTAGGCCTATTTATTCTAACCAAAACAATAAACGAAATTTAATATGAACAGGTTAGGCCTACAGTTTTATTTTTGGGAGTAATCAGCTGTTATTTTTGCTGTTATGTTGAGGGGAAAATAACAACTGATTACTCCCAAAAATAAAACTGTAGACCTAACCTGTTCATATTAACTTTCGTTTATTGTTTTGGTTAGAATAAATAACGTGCCAACTCTTTATCTTTAACAACTTTTAGTATAATATTTTTACATTTAAGATTAATTCTTACCGCGTTATCGGCATTTATTGATTTGTGAATAATTAGGGGCAGTTACTTTTGTTATTGGTTTTAACTAGGGTTAAGGTAAGGCCTAAAGCAGTAAAAGGGAAACACTTCTGGAACCGGTATTAATTAATAAGAACTTTGGTGGCTTTGGTGGTAGTCTACACAACGCATATGAACCATCTCGCCACGACCATTAGGATATATAATATATGTAGTACTTGGTACTTTACCGATATCTGTAATTATTGTCTGTTTGTTTTTTATTCTTAACTCAGGTTCTATTTTTTACAAGACTGTTTGTAGTTCGTCATAAACTGTTTATGTTGCCGGTTTTGTGTGAAAGTTAGTAGTGGTTCCATCAATGTTATTAATTTAGGCAGTCATTCATCGACCTACTAAAAACTATCATTTTTCACTAAATTTTAACAGGAAAATCATTAAAATATTGTTGCCACTAAATCTATTAAATAGGGTTGTTTGATTTAAATCAGCTTGATTTTAATATTTTAGATTAATGTGAAATGCAGTCGTCATAACCTACCCTAACACTATGTCCCAAATTATTGTTATTTTAGGACATGGTCTAATGTGTATTCTAAATTAAATTACACAATATACTGTACTGTATAGGATTGTGTAATTTGTACTACACAGTACTGTACTACTACACAGTACTGTACTACTACACAGTACTGTACTACTACACAGTACTGTACTACTACACAGTACTGTACTACTACACAGTACTGTACTACTATACAGTACTGTACTACTACACAGTACTGTACTACTACACAGTACTGTACTACTACACAGTACTGTACTACACTACACAGTAATGTACTACTACACAGTACTGTACTACTACTACACAGTATTGTACTACTACACAGTACTGTACTACTACACAGTACTGTACTACTACACAGTACTGTACTACTACACAGTACTGTACTACTACACAGTACTGTACTACTACACAGTACTGTACTACTACACAGTACTGTACTACTATACAGTACTGTACTACTACACAGTACTGTACTACTATACAGTACTGTACTACTATACAGTACTGTACTACTATACAGTACTGTACTACTACACAGTACTGTACTACTACACAGTACTGTACTACTACACAGTACTGTACTACTACACAGTACTGTACTACTACACAGTACTGTACTACTACACAGTACTGTACTACTACACAGTACTGTACTATTACACAGTACTGTACTACTACACAGTACTGTACTACACTACACAGTACTGTACTACTACACAGTACTGTACTACACTACACAGTACTGTACTACTACTACACAGTACTGTACTACTACACAGTATTGTACTACTACATAGTACTGTACTACTACACAGTACTGTACTACTACACAGTACTGTACTACTACACAGTACTGTACTACACTACACAGTACTGTACTACTACACAGTACTGTACTACACTACACAGTACTGTACTACTACTACACAGTACTGTACTACTACACAGTATTGTACTACTACATAGTACTGTACTACTACACAGTACTGTACTATTACACAGTACTGTACTACTACACAGTACTGTACTACTACTTTTTTTTTTTTTTTTTTTCTTTCTGATACTCCACTTTTTATTCAAAAGAACGTAATATTTTGCCGTAGTAGTAGCACAAACTGATAAAATCAACGTACTGTATTAAAGTTACAAAATTATTAAAATAGTTAATACTAAAAGAAGGTCCAATAAGTAGCATCAATAAGAAGTTATCATTTCTTTGTCCACCTTCTTTCTCCAGTTACACTATTGTTATCCATATTCACGGCCAGTTACCAGAACCCTGTAC
This sequence comes from Nemertoderma westbladi, assembly GCA_032718475.1. Lineage (NCBI taxonomy): Eukaryota > Metazoa > Xenacoelomorpha > Nemertodermatida > Nemertodermatidae > Nemertoderma > Nemertoderma westbladi. The sequence continues at coordinate 193,103 of JAUCBJ010006842.1, read as the reverse complement.
ACTGCAGAACACTGTACTACTACTACACAGTACTGTACTACTACACAGTACTGTACTACTACACAGTACTGTACTACTACACAGTACTGTACTACTACACAGTACTGTACTACTACACAGTACTGTACTACTACACAGTACTGTACTACTACACAGTACTGTACTACTATACAGTACTGTACTACTACACAGTACTGTACTACTACACAGTACTGTACTACTACTACACAGTACTGTACTACTACACAGTACTGTACTACTACACAGTACTGTACTACACTACACAGTACTGTACTACTACACAGTACTGTACTACACTACACAGTACTGTACTACTACACAGTACTGTACTACAACTACACAGTACTGTACTACTACTACACAGTACTGTACTACTACACAGTATTGTACTACTACATAGTACTGTACTACTACACAGTACTGTACTACTACACAGTATTGTACTACTACACAGTACTGTACTACTACACAGTACTGTACTACTACACAGTACTGTACTACTACTACACAGTACTGTACTACTACACAGTATTGTACTACTACATAGTACTGTACTACACTACACAGTACTGTACTACTACTACACAGTACTGTACTACTACACAGTATTGTACTACTACATAGTACTGTACTACTACACAGACCTACAGCAGCTAGGCCAATCTGATCGTGATAGTAACACATGACTGATAGCTGAAACTAGAAACTGAAAGTAATCTAGCTAGTTCTATTTAATAAACTTAACGTGGTAAAATTGTTTTGTTTACAAATTCTGGAACTATAAGAAAATCAATATGGCAAACATCTATATTTTCTTATATTATCTATCTATAGTAGGTCATGGTAGTTAAATATATTTTATTACGGACTCTAGTGCTAGGGTTTCATGCCACTGCAACAGTAGATGATTTTATCAATGATGTTGCCACAACCTGCATTAAACGATTCAAATGAAAGTTACATTTAGCACAAGTCTAAGCTACAACATAGCGTACTGTATATTTATAACTATCTATATTATGTCTAAGAACATGTATCCTGTATATTCAAAATTAATATAATTTTTATAACGTCTACAACGCCCCCCCCCCCCCCCCCCCCAGCTTTGTATAACTATTCTTTTTATAACTGTTCACCGCATGTCCTTAGACAATCTTAACCCTATCTACCCTGGGGGGGGGGGGGGGGGGGATCCGCCCAGACCATTATAAAAGGCGCTGGCATCTCTAACGGGTTGGAGGTATGACTTTGAAACTGTATGACTTTTCCCCAAATGTATTCTTCTTTCAAATAAAAAAAAACATGACTCTAACCTCGTCCGTATTTTTCATACAGGACCTTTCTCGCATCCATGACATGATTTTTGGAAATAAAAAAATAAAAATTGTAGAGTAAATTATAAAGTTACCCAAAACTCTACAAATCCAATTCTATATCGCTTTTTTGGATGTGGAGTTGATTACAATATATCTAATGTTTAGTTCAGAGGCCTAAAAGGTATTTTTCGTGCGGGCACCAAAAATGGGTGCTACACGAAATTTTCAAAATTATTGTTTCAAATTATCATTATATGACCTATATTCCCGGGAGTAACGCAATTGACATTTTTCGTGCGTGCACCAAAAGTGGTTGCATCCGCAACTCGAAATTTTCAAAAAATTTTATTTTTAAAATATTTATTAATAATAAATTAATAATTGATCCTGATCTACAGTATATTCCTGTGATTTGTAGGTTTTCTGTGATTGTGAATGCAATGGAAATAAAATGGAGTTCATCAGAGTAACGCAAATGCCATTTATATTTTAGTTAGCAAAGATAACATATTACTGTATATTAGATATAGAGCCAGTTGTGGAATCCAACTGTCATAGCGGACATACAGAAACTGGAACAAATTCAGAGATCGTATACCAGACAATTAAATGGTACAGGATCGTTTATTGGGAACGTCTTGTAGCACTTAAAATCTATTCGCGTGAAAGATACCCAATAATATATATCTGGAAAATATTAAACAACAAAGTTCCCAACCTTACTGATCAAAAAATAAAAACAACGTATAATAACCGTAGGGGCCGTTTCTGTGAGCTCCCGTGCCTTAAAAAAGTGGCTCCGACTAGAATATAAACTCTAACGGAACAGTTTTGGTGTTGTCGCACCGAAATTGTTCAACGTTTTACCTCAATTCTTACGCAATGTGTCTGATTGTTCCCTCGATACATTCAAAGCTCATTTAGACAAATTTTTAGGCGGCATTCCAGACAAACCATGAAGCCCAGGATATACCGGAATAAGTACAACTCAATCCAACTCACTTATTAAACTTAATCTGCATTTGCGATTGCAATAAATTACCTTTGTATTTTTCTCATATAAGTATCACTAGTCAATCAATACATTATATAGTTAAATTAATATTACTTTGAATTTGTTTACTTATAAGTTGATGACAATGTTAGGATTACTTTACTTTTAATCGTAGGTAATAAATACATTTCTAATATATAATCATATATATTTATACATATTTTTGGTGCGCTCAACGAGATCTCCACGGGTATTTTATATTTAGTGCAATAATTTATACCCGAAAAACTTATACACAATACGTAGTAAGTCTACTACAGTATATACATTTTCCACAGACAAACACTTGGGATATCAATGTATACATAATGTGACATCTGTAACAAATCAATTTCAGATAAGGGGGGGGGGGGGGGGGGGGGGACTGGACGCAATAAAAATTCATCCCTGTTCTATTGATTGTTGCTTTGGTTAAAATAAAGTGCCACTGTAACCTTAAGGTGGTTGTACTGTACATGTAAAAAAAAATTTTTTCCAAATTTTTGTTTTTAATGAAATATGGCCCAAAATAGGCTGCCCTTTCGATTTCTCTATGTTTGAGACTGATCTGAGCAACATATATGAGGCCATTAACCATTTTGTGTAATGAATTGGCTCATCGCTCTATTCATTTTATAAATGTTAATCGCTGTTATCTCCTTACGCGATATATCGCAAATGACTTTATTCATGTACCTGTTCCTCAAAAACTAAGAAAGCCATGGCCATGAAATTTTCACGGCATGTACAGAATTTGCTGCTCTTCTTTATGTGCCAGAATTGGTAACTGTTGCACAAGCATCTCATTGATGCTAAGGTTTGAAGAAATAAAATCATTTTTTTTCAACAAATCACTGCTGCATTGATATACCTTGTCAAAACTAATCAATTCTGGCACATAAAGAAGAGCAAGAAATTCTGTACAGGCTGTGAAAATTTCATAGGCATATCTCAAACAGTTTTTGAGAAACAGGAACATGAATAAAGTCATTCGCGATAAATGACGAAAGGAGAAAACAGCGATTGAAGATATGCAATGCGTTTCTATGATTTTAATACCTTTTCTCAAATTTATATATAATATATAGACTAGGCATTCCATGTAATATAATATCCACATAATGTAAATGCTATGACTTGCCACGAAACTAGTGATACAGTCTAAAACATGCCAGATTTGTAGAATTTGTCTTCAGAGTCAAATTTACGCTTTCGACTTTGCCTCCTATTGATTCGGGCCTGTTTCTCCAAATTGGTAATCTTCTTCTCGGACAATTGTATCCGTGCTAAATCCAACAAATATAAGGCTTTATTGCTTTGACCAGTGTAATTTACTAGTTTCTTGAGAACAGCTATTCTACCTTGACTACCCTCATTGAAACAAATTATCGAGTCATAGATACCAATTTTTAGAACTAGGATTCCAACAAATACACGTTTTGGGCATCGAATCCAAGCCAAATTATTTAAACCCTCATTCCGATTCTGAGTCTGGCCATGGAGACACTTTGTTAACAACTCAGGATGTGACAGTGCTTGGAATACAGGCTTTATGGCTTCTGCTACACCAGATTCTAGTGACTTGGTGTGATTGTATTCCACTCCTTGTGATATGGATTTTCGATATGGGCACCAATCATCAGCGCAAAAGTTATGCATTGGTTCTTCATTGGTGGAACAGGAATGAAAAAATATAGCCCATATAGCTTTTCTCATGTCAATTACTGAACTGCAGTTCTTCCTGATAGCTCGGCCATAATACAGCTGGAGGGAGTCAATTCTCGCATCAGTAAGACGCCCCTTGCCACCAATTTTCTTACCATCTGACAGAGTTTTTGATCCCAGATCCTTTTTGAGTTTACGCAAACGCCCTCCCATTCTCTTTTGAACGTGTCCCACACATTCTAATTTCTTTATATCCTTATCTTTGTATGGCTTGGCCTCCCGAACTGCAGCAAAAGTTGCAGTATCGCCATCGCCGAGGTATTCTGTATAACAGACACCCCTCTCCTCAACAGATCGTCTATAAATCTCTAATGCCCCTTGAACTTCCATACCCCCACTAGGCCCATCAAAGTTTTTTTGACATTGATGTTCGCCAATATTTTCGTCATTATTGCGCGAGCGGGAGCAGGTCCTACAAAATTTGGTTAGGATGGAAATGTCTAAAACGCAGCCAGTGTCAACACTGATGCATGACACAAAACCGTTCAATGAGGAATGACCTCTGCGTTGCCAAGAACCATCGAATGAAGCTGCAATGTCACGACTTCCATCATTGCAATCAATTGCCTCCTTGGCTGCCTTCACCATAGACTCTTCTGCAACATAGGAAACAGCATTCTCGATAGCAACTAAATATGGTTGTACATTTGTTGGTGGTGATGGAAGGCCAGCAACTGCTGAGAAAACTTTTATACTTCCTTTTCCAATACCAATACACCGAAATGCGTAAAGCATCCTCAAGTTTATCTCAGCAAGTGCAGTATAGGTAGTGCTTCTCCTTGAATTACTGAAAGATTCGACTTGAAGTTTGGTTGGAGAGCAGTACTTACAGACAAACTTCAATTGTTCCTGGAATCCAACTCCAGCAACAACTTGCAGAGATAGACTGTTTTTACAACAGATTTTGCATACAGCAACTTTTTGTAATTCCTCACTCAGAATCTCCAGGTCAACGAGATGAAAGCCACCTGAGCTGGTACTTGGATCTATTACACCATGGCTAATCTTTAGTTTACTAGCACTTGTTCTTTGAACACTTTTTTTAGGCGTATTTGTAGGTGTTTCACAAGCAACAGAACTAGATCCAGCACCTAAAAGTAAACAAAAATGTCTAGGTAGGCCTAATACAAAAATATGAAACCTCATAAAGTCATATGCTGTATCAGTAGCCCGGCAGTAGCCATTAATTTCATTTAGGGTTACAGTTTGCGGAGTCTAGAGATATAAAAAAACTGCTTGCCACTGATCCGCTATAACGTCACCCCCTGAAAGGTTCTACTTACCCCAACTATCTATATATGGGGCCTATTACATTTTTGGCCATCATGCTGTGGGATGGTGCAATTAGGGTTAGCAGTCAGTAAACCAGACAGCCTAAAGGTGTGTATACTCAAACAGACAATTCAGCCTATTTCGTTTTATATAGGCCTATTAGGTCAGCCAACCATTCTAGGAATATTCAATCCTAGATTTGGTAAATAGTAATTACAGTACCGGTACCGGTAATTGATAAGCAAATTACATGAACTCACCTTTGTCTAACTTTATGTGCTGATTACCCATAAACTTGTGACTCTTGTAAACTCTTTTACTGCGAGGCATTTCTAATCCACAAGTCTGTACGACACCGGTACTGTCTCAGTATAGGACCTAGCAATTGAGTAGACTATGGTAGCCTAAAGAAGTACAGCTGCACTGTCTGACACAAGCTGAAGCACAATCAAAAGTGACCAACAACGTTTTTGAATTTGGCGCTCATTCCCTCCATTAAACAACTTTAGTTGATATGTATCTACAAAAGCATCTTAGAAAAAGGAGAAACACAATATTTTTGTAGTATTTTTAGCGGAACGTAGTTTCAATATCGCTTCATAACTTTTGAATGGTGAACTTTCAAACGATGGCAATGTGATATTTGGAATCACTGGAAAATTTTGAACTAATATAAACCAAAATAAAATTTTTGAATAAATTTGTGATTTTTGGTGTTTAACCACCTTAAATGGAGAATTTAACATTGAGGCGGGATATTAATTTGCCAAAGGGGGTTTTGCGTCCAGTTGGATTATCTTTATTTCATTTCCATTGAATTTACAATCACAGAAAACCTATAAATCGCGGGAATATAGGTTATAAAATGAATATTTAAAAAAATACAAAAATACAAATCGAATCTATTTTTTTCAAGAACGTATTAAAATATTGCACTAGATATATTGTTACCAAATTTCAGTGAAACTCATTAAAAAATGGCCGAGAAATTAGGTCTGGGTCGAATCCCCCCCCCCCCCCCCCCCCCCCAGGCTGTGGGAAGATCTAAAAGGCCCCCAGGGTAGATAGGGTTAATAAAGACGGGGTGATGGTAACACCATCATCATCATGTCAGCACATCATGACATCATCATGTCTGATCGTAAGGGCATAAGCTGCTTGATTGAGCACGTGGATGACTTCTGCTACTTGGGATCATGGATCAGAAAGTCAGGTGAAGAAGACTTTCGGATACGTAAGTGGAAGGCATGGGTAGCGTTAAATAGTCTGTCCAGGATTTTTTAAGTCCCATAAAATGAAACAGTGTACCTTAAGGTTCTATTATTAATTGCAACAGTAGTACCAGTACTCTTATATGGGAGTCCATGTTGGGCTCTAACTGCAGAAGATACCAAATCTCTGGATGGCACTTTCACAAGAATGCTGTGCCGGGTTCATTTGTCAAGTACAATGAATATATCTCCAGTCAGACTCTATACAACCTTGGAGGTGTTTCACCAGTCCCCCCTGTAGCTTGACACTGAACGGAACCGCCTCCGCTTTGCAGAACATTGCTATCGCCGTGAGGACCAGTCAGTGCTTAATCTTGTGCTTTGGCGGCCTCATGAAGTGAATAAGCATGGTGGACAGCCCATGACTTTCTTGAGAAGCATCTTAAAGGACACTGGCCTTAAAGATGCGGATGATATAGCAAATGTCATGGGTGATAGGGAGTTGTGGCGGCGCAATTTTGTCGATAAGCCAGCACAGCATTCATATATATGCAATATATATATATATAATGCAGCTGCAATGCATGCAGCATTCCGTTCGCAGTAGTACAGTATAACTATTTTTATCTATTTGTTTTCCATCGGGTGAGTATATTTTGTCATGAAAGATGCTGATTACGAATATGACACTGAAATATGTCGTACCTTGTTAATTACGGCATTTTTGGATATGAGTCTATGTGCGGCACGAAAAATACAAGTAGCACAAATGTGATAATCAAAAATCATTACCAAATCTACCTGATTTTATGGCATTAGGGGTTTTCTGGCGTGCTGATCACGAATCCGAATGTGACAGTCAAACATTTCATATTATCCAACCAAATGCGATTTTTGACAAGTGAAATGTTATGCTACTTGTTTTTTCGGCGCACCAGACAAGTACCAAAAATTATAGTTGCGTTACCACCAATGATTTTCAATGAGTTGTATCGTAAATCAGCGGCATAGCTGATCCAGTTTGATAACCAGCATAGCTTCAGAATTACAAAACCAAAGGCAAAATTTAACAGTTTGAAATTTTTGCTACATGGACTTTTCGTTCTGGGGCACCATAATACTGTAGCACCAAAAATGATGTTCGCATTTCCAGAAAGAGTTTCTAGTTTCATCGTGATCAGCGACCTCGAAAGCCCGTACCCTATACCTTCAGACTTAGCAAACCAAACACATACCATTATAGTTTGACATTTTATAATTTGTACTTTTCTTCCTGGTGGCCCAAAATAGCACCATAAATGAGATTTGCATTGCCAGAAAATATTTTAACGAGTTTTATCGTGATCCGCGACCTCGAAAACCCTTATACCATCAAAATGGTAATTTTTGAGCCAAGATCTAAAAAATTTACAAAATGAGTCAATTAAGTTGTAAAAATAAGGTTAATTTGGTGACTTCGGAATTATATGAATCAGTTTACAATTAATTGTCAAACACAGAATAGATAGGCCATCATCGCATTAACGCAATATTATTGGTAAGCTATTAGTCATACTGTACGTAACGAAATTTCTCAAAGGGCAAACAAAATATGTCTATAAGTTGTTATAAGTGTGTATGCCAACCTTGGTTATTTCGTCGCTCGCCCCACATTAAAATAATTCCCTTTAACCACCAAATCGTTCCAAGCGTTTAATGGCGTTGTCATTGTCACTTATCTTTGCTAAAGGAACCCCAGCAGGGGCTTCAAACGGAACTCCTGTCACATTTGCATTTTCTTGATAGTACGTATTGCTAGGTGAGGTTTGTGTTAAGGCCACACCCCTACAACAATCACATTGTAATATATTTGCGTGCTGTGCCTTTGGGACATTTATCTGACTCACTGAGTGTGACGTATTCTTATCTCATTTCACGGACAGCGCTATAGCCTACTGTGCAAATGGCTACTACTACTACCTACTGCGTTTTACAGTGTTTCCAAGGTTAAACGAACATTATTTCTTTTGATGTGTATTGATAGATCACGTTAAACTGTGTCGTTATTGGCGTCGTCATAGTTTGGCATGCTAATAACTTCATGACATTTAAATGGGTTGAACCTTGTGCTGAGATCTCTACAGCCTTTATTCGAACCTTCGCCGTATCCACTTTTACTTTTCGATAGTTCGAACCTCCGCCGCCAGACAATATTGTGTAAGCAGTTCAGGCGCAGTATGTATCTACTCGGACACTGCGACATGAAGCTACAGTAGTTCCTTAGACTTTACAGCGAAACGACAATTACCGACAATTGTAAAACCGACGCTCTAACCACCTTGAAAATCTGAACATTATATTTCCCGGCACTGTTTTCCGCTACTAAACCGTGTGAGGAAGCTGATTGTCTGCAGTTCTCCAGCCTTGTTTATAACCATTTCTGGCTGATCATTTTACAGATAGGTCTACTGTCTTTGCTACAGCTTATATTGAGACTTTGCGATGGTTTGTTATCCCGTTTGCAGTACTGTGGCTTGGCATCAAGTAGACAACATGTCAGGGTAATCTTTTATTGTTTACTTATTTTATAATCCTAATCACGTGCTGCGCGAACCTCTTTGTGTTCATCTATACATAGGCCTACGTAAATAGAGAGCAATAAAACACATTCACCTCGCCAAATGCATTGTATATTACGATATGATTTATTTTTATTTGAAAATGTGTATTGCCCTTATCTATACTGTAAAATACAATATAGTATTTATTATTATTATTATCTACATTTTGTGAATAGATGAATGTCATCAAAGGCCAAAACTGTCTTATTGTTGTATTATGTCAATTATTCCTAAAGAATGAAACTCTGATTAGTCTGATTAGGCTCCCACTTATGTTGTACATTGCACTGATTGATAATAATACGCCTATTACATATTAAATAGTTATAGTAACCTTGAAGTAACATTTATATGATGTTATTAATGATTTACATGTGAATACCATATGTTATTGTTACTCTTAGAATTCTCTTAGAAAGAATTGTATTTTGACATTGTAATTTCGACAATAATTATTTTGATGAGTAGTTGTGGTTTCTATTATGGTTATTTTCCAGTTAAGTCAGTACTGGAATAATGTTTCATTGATCTATATAAATCGTTTTCTCTGTATTGAGAAACAACAAATATAATGCTGTATTACAATATTATTAATAAAATTATACGATATTTTAAGTAAACTTTTCGGGGTGGAGTTGGTTTCTTCTGTTACTGGGTTGTGGTAGTTAGTTGGTTAGTTAAAGTGTAATCAATTAAATTATCAGTAAAAGGTAAAGGAGTTACTGAGGCTTTATTGCCTTTAGTAAAGGAGGCTTTAGCATCCTGCCAAGTACCTAACTGATCTAGACTTTGCTGATGACTTAGGAGTACTCTCAGAATCATTAGAGGGAGCCCAACGGCTCCTCAGCTCATTAGAACATGCTGCTTCTAGTGTTGGTCTTTTTATTAACTCCAGAAAGACCAAAATTCTGACCGTTAACTTTGAAAGTCCTCAGCAAGTCTCTGATCGGATGAGCATAAGCTCAAAGGATGGTATGCTTGAGCATGTGGACGACTTCTGTTACCTGGGATCATGGATCCAGAAGTCAGGTGAGGACCTTCGAATACGTAAGGGAAAGGCATGGGCAGCCTTGAATAGGCTTTCCAGGATTTGGAAATCACCGAGAATTAATCGGAAACTTAAGGTCCGATTATTTAGAGCAGCAGTAGTTCCAGTACTCCTCTATGGGAGTCCATGCTGGGCTCTAACTGCTGAGGACACCAAATCTCTGGATGGCACATTCACAAGAATGCTACGCCGGGTTCATTGTGTCAAGTACAATGCACACATCTCCAACCAGACACTATATAACATTGGAGGTGTCTCATTGGTTCCCCCAAGCTTGACACTAGAACAAAACCGCCTCCGCTTTGCAGGACATTGCTTTCGCCGTGAGGACCAGCCAGTGCATAATCTTGTACTTTGGCAGCCTCATGGAGTGAATAAGCATGGTGGACAGCCCATGACTTTCTTGAGACGCATCTTAAAGGACACTGGCCTTAAAGATGCGGATGATCTAGCAAATGTCATGGGTGATAGGGAGTTGTGGCGGTGCAATTTTGTTGACAAGCCGGCACAGCATTCTTAAAAATGCAGCTGCAATGCAGCATGCCGATCCTAGTAGTAGTAGTAGGCTTTAGCAGTAAAGGATCCGGCCACGTGCTGGTAACAATTGGCTAGAAGGATGTCGCCGATTTTTCTGTGTGAGTGAGGTTTCCTGGTTGTAGGCGGTTCTTTAACTGTTTCACGCAGTACGGGGAGCAGAGTAGCGCCCTTAGGGTTGGAAGGGGATAATAGTACGTTGCCTTTTTGTACAGTAGGTGCTACCTAAACCGGTGTAGTCCGTAATGTTTGTAAGCATGGCAGTGATAAGGCGTGGTTGCAGGGCTTCGTTCTGACAGTGGTATATTCTGGTGATGGTTCCTAGGACGGCGCTGAGTATACCAGTAGTGAGGTCTGGACAGTTGAGGAGGTGTGATACTACGCCGTTGCTTGCGTAATGACCAACATAGAGCAGAGAGCGCAGGGCCTTTCTACAGGTGTATCCAGTGTGCCCATTTCGTTCCTAAGTCAGAGAATTTAGATAGAGATAGAGAATTTAATACGATACATAATTGAGGGAATAGCTATGGCGTTCCATAAAGTAGCCAGTGTCTTGATTGATGTCGAGGTGCCGTACTGTCCATCCAGCCCGAGATAGCAGATACGGTGTTGATGCAATGGGTGAGAACATCTTGTCTACGGAGAGCAATGTTGAAACCTAGGAATACTAAGGAATTGCTCTCAGTTGTTAGCTGTCCATTTATATTGATGAAGGATGTATGTGGTTTATTGGATGTGTAGATCCAGTTCGTCTTGGAAGGCTCAATTCTGAGATTCAGCGTTCTGCTTTCCCCCACCACAACAGACGCCATTAATTCAATATCTGTTTTCGTAGGTGCAACCAATAGTAAGTCGTCTGCATAGCTAAAAGCCTCTAACCAGATGAAGTAGAGCTGGTAACCATAGCGTGAATTCTGTAATTTAGAAAGGACAGTGGAAATGTTGAAAATCACTGGTGACAGGAGAGACCCTTGTTTCGCTCCCCTTTGTATATGGATACCCTGTGCATCAATTGATCCATTGAATTTGAAGAAGGCAGATGTAATGGAGTAGTAACTATATACAGTGCTAAAACTATGTATGGGTTTATGTCCCCCGCAAGTTTACTAAAGATAATGTTGTGATCTAAGTTGTCGAAAGCAGATTCGGTGTCCAGTTGGCAGACAAATAGGGGGCAACCATTTCTCCTGTAGTGTTTAGTTTTAGTGTTTTAGTTTTGTAGTACTTTTAAGTTGGCCCACCTTACCATAGATATATTTCTGATTAACTAACACTATAGGTAAGCAGTAAAGCTGTGTTAAGTTAAAATCAGGGGGGGGGGGGGGGGGGGGGTAGGCCCTACTCAACAATCTTCACCCACGAGATAAAGTGCTATTGTTTATTGGGCGAATGTTGTTCGTGGGGCGGACTTCCCATGGGATAAGGTTTCATATGGCAATAATGCAGTAATATCTCGTCCGGTATACAACTTAGCATTGTAATTAAGCCTTAAATCCTGATTGATTTTATTTCAAATTTTTCAAGAAAAGGCTTTCCGTTACATATCGGATGAGGGCATATTATTATAATCGATCACTTTCTTGAATTCCCCAGGCAATGATCGCAATTCCTGCTATCAGGCACAGGCAGTTGTATCCTTGTTAGTACCCATGTATTTGTTCAATGCAAATAAAAGGAATCAATATGGCCCGGGTAGAACTACATGACAAAAATCTCGAAGTTATTAGCCAAAGGCGGTTAGGTTTCACTAGCAAACAAGGGTATGGGTTACCCCTGGAGTACCCTTGCCAATGGCATATATTTGCCGTGCCTTATGATTTGTGCTACTTGGACGGCCCAAGAGACTGCGCTCAGCCGAGCAAATGAATTTACCAAACCAGTAGTGCAGTGGTGGATCCGCTTCTGTTATCATTGAATAATAATAATATTAATATAACTGATTTCTATTGTAATCATTTAAGCCAGTGGAGCGTTTTATTACTGTTTTGGCGACAACATGGCGACGCTATATTCACTATACATATACAATAATGTAATAATCTATGATGCACAAATAAGAATTCATTAAGCGCCTGTCATTTATCCTTACATGGTGGTTATATTATTTCACTCTTAAATGCGATTAAATTAATATTCGATTTTTGACATGCCCCAATGGTAAACATATATACATACAACCGCTAGACTACCGATCGTATGGTAACCTTCCATTTATTTTTATTACAGTAAAAGGGGTTTTAAAACCCGTGCGCCAGCAAAAATGTTATAAGACTGAAAACTAAAAACTATAAAACTGAAAAATTATTTTGCTTTGGAGTATTGCAGGCCCTACGTATTACTTAGTACGTAAATTATATTAAGTATAGCACATTATCTGTTGTAATAGTTCACTTTGAAGTTTACCCCCAGATGAACAATACCATGTTTCCACGTCATAAAATACCCAGGTTACAAAAGGGCTGAATCTAACCAAAACAATAAACGAATTAGTATCTGTACATGTTATAAGATAGAAATGAGCATAAATTAAAAATATAAAAATCAAATTAAATATCGACCGAAATGTGAAAACCTGGCGGCATTCTTCACATGGGCAACATTTTTATTTGTAATTTTATTTATTTTATAACTCAAATATATGAGTACTGCTTCTACTGCTGCCCTAAATAATCGAACCTTGAGTTTCCGTTTTATTCGGGGGTAAACGCTACACCTACACCTACACACCTAAACCTACTTGAGGCAGATTAGTTTATCAGCAGGTTACAGAGTTGGTTTCAGAGGAACCAAAACAATAAACGAGAGATAGGACTATGTAGTAATATAATTTAATTGAGAGTCAACAGTTTGAGGATCAACGGTCAGATATATTATACAGTATGGGACTTCTAAATCTCAGACAAGACTATTCCTTCTCCTTAGGTATCCGAAGGTCTTAAGCAGACTTCCGGATCCATGATCCTATTGGCACGGGTGTAGGTAATTACCATTCATATTTTAAGAGGAACCAACTTTGCAACATAATTTAAGCCCCCCCCCCCCCCCCCGTCTTACCTGGTTACCGGGTTTGTTTGACAAACGGCGAAAATATAATTTCTGATGCTGATAAGGTATATAAGATTTTAAGATTGTAGGATTATTGGAAATTTGGCTTTTGCAAACCATCTCCTGTTGCCATAGTAATATGGGACCCATAAATTATTAGCAAATTTGGTTCCCCTTGAAAAATGAATGGAATGTTAATTATATACCTGATTTAATTTTATCTGACTTACTGATTATAATTATAACTACTGTATAACTTATTATATTTATCTTATTATTATACAATTCAATTTACTGATTTAATTATGACCACAAATTATTACTAGCCCAGATTACATAGTTTTCGCACCAAATATACTTTTTTACCGCCCCAAAACGATAGCCCCAAATTTCATGTTTTCTGTAAGCTATGAAAGCTACGTACAAATACATAATTTCTTTCCCAGATTACATACTTTGCGCACCAAATTATTTAAATTCGTCCCAAAGTATTTTTTATATATTACTGTATTATGTACAGTATATTTTTATATTCAATATTGTTAACAACATCGTTTATTGCTTTGGTTAGAAAAAGCCGTCTCTATAACCGTTTACTTTCCTTCAATTGGTAATTGGTTAGAAAAAGACGTCTCTGAAACCTGCTCCCTTCTCTCTATTCGTAACAACATCGTTTATTGTTTTGGTTAGAAAAAGCTGACTCAATGGAAATAAATATCATATATCTGACTACTGTATTGTTGTTTGATTTATGTGTTTTAGAGTATAAATGTCTGTTTTGGGGCTGATGTTTTAATTTTTGGGTCGAATTTATAACATTAGTTCAGATAAAATTTTTTCGGTCATCAAGTAAATTATTTGGTGCGAAAAGTATATGTTTTGTACTTTAGTTATTTTTTTGGCCAGATTTATTTTTTTGGTCCGCTTGTATATTATTTCTCAATGAGTAAATTATTTGGTGCAGCAGGTGTGTTATGCTAATTTTTTTTATGTTCTCTGAGTAAACTTTAATTGGTAGCGCCTTTTATTATATACTATAATTATTATACTATATACATACAGTACCTGAGCCAATTATGGTACTTTTGTCCAAAACGTCCACATTTAACTTATTAATCTATCTGACTACTAGAATTATTTATCATAAAGCGGTGCCTTCTTTTTAAGATTGATAGGTACCTATAGTCTATCACATTTATTTTCAATTTGTAATGGGTAATTAGGCGGTGGGGTATTTCGCTTTTTCGAGACCATAAGATATTATTCAGTTAATTTACAACGCATGAAACATTTTTTGACTCACTTTTACACAATTTAGTTTTCCTAAATACACCATCATCAATCTTCCTATTTTTTTTTACAGAATGACAACTTAGTAATGATGATAGACCCTGGCTGCGAATACAACTGCACTGTCTCGCCTCCAGGCATCTTACAGGAGCAGACACTGGAGGGAACTATAACGATAGTCGCCTACAGTTTATTGGCAGTCATAACTGTTCCAGCAAACGGCTTAATTCTCATTGGTTACATTTCCAATCATGATATTCGCAACAATCAATCAAACTTGCTCGTAGCCAATTTGGCAGTCAGTGGATTTCTAGTAGGCCTATTTGTGCTGCCACTTTACGCTGTAATGGCGGGACCACACAACGAAGTCAGTTTTATATTTACATACACCACATTCACCCTTTTAAATTCCCTGGAAATAATCGTATACTTAGCCTACTTAGCCAGTTTAATCTTACTATCCTTCGAAAAATTCTTATACATTGGCTACCCCTTTTTCTACGAGAGGCGGATTAACCGTAGAGTCTTATGGATATGCGTAGCTTGCGTCTGGATCATAACCATAATCTATCAAATAACTTTAAAGTTGTTAAAAGAGTATTCCCAAATAGATATTAATTCATTCCAAACATACGAATCAATAAGTGGCGTGGTGTTTACAGCGGTTGCTGCTCTCATCCTATCCCTTACCAACGGCCGCATTATACACATTGTGTTTCGCCATTTGCGTGCAATGCACCGCCATCAACCGACATTCTACGGCGGGGATAGCGATAACCCTTCGGGTCACATCAAAGCTTCGACGATTCGCGCGATCACAAATATGATAATCTTATGCGTGGCTACGTTGGTCCTCTGGGCACCATACCATACAGTAGCGGCCATGATGATGTCCATAAATACTCCGTCAATAAATGGCGAGTTCGCCAATCTCGCCCAGTTGAATTCATTGGGCGCGTTGTTCGAAAAGTTCCGTGTTGTCGGTTATCTTGACTTTATTATGGTTTCGATAATTTACATGAGGGACAAATCGTTTCTCAAATCGACAAAACGAATTCTCTCATGCTCGTATTGTCGCAAACGGCCGTGCGATTTGAGCAGCCTGGCGATGACAGAGCAATCGGTGATCAGTCTAACGGCGGCGCCGAACAATCACAAAACATCGGGATGCACAGACGTTTGAGCGAAATAAAACTTGTCAACGATTTGATTTAAAGTTAGATTGATAAAGACAATTGTTATTGAAATAACTTCTTCACATCAACTAAAACGAACTGTGATTCCAAATCCAAGGAAAATTGGAAGGTTTTTAAAAGACTTAAAAGTCTAAAAGAAAGTCGCGCAAACTATCTGTTCTTAATGTTAAATCTACTGTAATACTAAATAAACTCGAGGACTTTTGCAGTGTATTAATTAAAGTGTGTTTCTGTGTTTAGTATTAATACGACTATTAGTATATTGTTTATGTTAAATTATTTATTGCATGGAAAGGAATCTCAGAAAAATCAATAATTTAATCGTTATGTGGCGCTTTATTTCTTGCTTTCTTCCTGATATAAAAATATAATACAAATGAATGTTGTAGTCGTTTACCCCCTCCGTCTAATAATTAATGATATGCCCATCATATGACACTCTAACTAATGCGCAGCACCCCACTACGTTTTAGCCCAACTAGAGTATCTAATAGTAGAGTAGCTGGTATTGAATTTCCACGAATTTGATGTATTTTGCGGGGAGTTTTCAGAATGTATCTTATGTTGCAATACTAATTGTAGATTTTTTCGGAATAAATTTCAAATTAATAATTCAGGTAAGAAATTAACATAGTAAGATGTTCATTAATTAGTTTGTCCTTTAGTGTCAAATTTCACTTGATATATTTTTAAAATTTTCAGAAATTGTAAATCTGATCTCGCCGTTTTGCGGAACCGATTGTATAATAGTGTATGAGTGAGTATAAGTACTAAATTTCTTCTTTGTATTTAATTATGTACATTATTATATTTAACATTATGAAAGACTGCAGTTGAAAAATAACTCCTTTAGGCCTATAATATTACAGAAGAAGTGGCCACTTATTAACTCTATGTACAGCCGTGAATCGAAAAAAGAAGATAAATTTGAACATTATACTTTATTCATAAATGAAATAGTTCCATTATTTCCATTGAATTCAGAACCACCGCCATTAACCTCTAAAACGCGAGAAATAAGTTGTCACAATCCATTGAACTATTGAATGTGTTTTCAAAATTTCGTGCTGGCACCAAATTTTGCACACAGCACCGAAAAATACAAGTTTGATACGCCTGGTGCAACTCGTATATATTCTATCGAAACTAGAACCCCATAAAACCCCTATTGCGCAAAAAACAGGTTCAAACAACCAATTTACAAAATTGAAAAATTGACATATTTGGTGCTGGCACCAAAATTTAGCACCCACCGAAAAAAACAAGTTTGAAATTTCTAAATTAATTTGTGTGAATTTTATCTAATTGCAAACATCAAAAAACCTATGTAAATAAAAAATAGAGATGCTACAAATCATATTTCATAAAATTTAATATTCAAAAAACGTCTCAAGAAAAGTGCCAAAAGTAGGATTAAAAAATGGTTTTATAACTCGAAAACTTCTCAATATTTTTGAAAACCGTTTTCACTGTTAGGAAGGCAATACATATTTAGGAAAGTCATAAAATTTCAGATTCCCAACTGAGTTTATTTCAGAGTTATAACAAAAAAACCACGGGGTGTGTCATAGAGAAGGGCACAGAAACTGACGTATTCGTCGCGAATTTCGCAAACGTCGCGAAATTCGCGAATTTCGCAAACGTCGGGAATGTTTTGTTAGGTATAATATTGGCTTCGCAAACGTCGCGAAATTCGCTAATTTCGCAAACGTCGGGATTGTAAAAAAATGTCGGAATATGGTGGGGGGGGGGGGGGGGGGGGGGGGGTACGGCACTGGTATAGCTTGTGTGACCATTTTTGTATTTTTTACTGTTTTTTTATTGGATAATGTTCTAGAACCTTAGAAGATATTTTTTAATGGTAGCTAAAGTGTTGTTTTTACTAGCTAGTAGTTTTGAAAATAATAGCGAGTAAGCGAGCTTAGCATACAGGTACCACTAACTCAATCGGTGTGTCTGTTCCTCTGTTGTTCTGTTGATCTATTGTTCTGTTGATCTGTTGTGTCCAATTTTAAACGTTAATAACTCAGCCAGATCTCGATAAAATATATCCAAACTTGGTACATATGTAGTCTGGCAAAAGTTTAGAAATTTTCCAAGTTGAATTTGCGTGGGGTCTTCGTGCAGCATCTGTGTAACTGTCTTGCAGATATAATAAATTTATCTATCCAAAAATTATTAGGCTTGGCATCAGCTGGTTGCTAGGAGACTGCAGGATTACAGTACGGTACCTGTACTGTTGCAGTGGTACAGAGTTACCGGTACCGTCTTCAGGTCGTCTTCGGCTCGGCAACGGCAACCATGCAACCATGGAAGTTTTGAAATTATGCGGACTTAAGACAGACTGACATATTGTCAGGTTGTACCAGCTGACCATGTTCCGGTGTCCGCTACTGCACTAGGTTCCCCAACAGCCCAATACTGCAATACCCAGCAACGTTTTGGAATTGTACCGGTACTCAAACAACTCACCATCAAGGCCACCGCCTCTGTCTGTCGCAGTGTCGTTGGCGACCTCGACTTTTGGTACCGCTACTGCACTAGCGCTACGGGCAAACTGGACTAACCGATGAGCGAGACCCGATGACTGAAGAATGCATTTAACTTTTTGAGACTGTGGACTTCTATGACATCGATGCTAAGCTGCCAATGCGAAAGTTTTTTTTTAAGTAAAAGTTTGGTTAAATTTTCGTAATTATTTATATAAATTTCTTAAGTACTGATTTTGGGATAGAATTGCTCAATTTTAATCTGAACCTATCTAATAACTGACCCTCGTCCTGCGCGATGGCCCCACGAACTTGTAATTAATTTCTAGCTATTTTTTTTATACAAAATATAGAGTAAGGTAAATAAGATAAATTATATACAATTTTATTTTAAAATTTTTTTTAATACGTGTTGTAATCCGAATTACTATTTAATTTTTTCGAAAAATGTCTAGAACAAAAAACGTGTTGCAGAACCTTAACTGATAGCTAACATGTTCTAGAAAATTTAAAAAAAAAAGTAGCCAAAACGAGCTAGTCTAAAAAAATCATTTTTTAAAATAACATGTTCTAGAAAAAAATATGTGTTCTAGAACATTAATATTTTTTTAATTTATATCTATCGTATTCTAGAACATTTGCTGTCATGTAATATTAATAATTTATATTATAATAATTGTAAAAACTAGCTATTTTATAGTATAAAAAGTACGTTACACAAGGTCTTGTAATGCCAACAATTCCCGACATTTGCGAAATTCGCGAATTTCGCGACGTTTGCGAAGCAAATATTTTACATTTGATGTTTGCGCAATTCGCGACGAATCCGTCAGTTTCTTTGATTGCCCTAATGGTGTCATATGGACCCCCCCCCCCTCCCTCCGGACTTCTGCTACCTTTGATCATGCCTGTTCTGCCATCCACCAGCTACCAAGAATCTGGAGATGGAAGAGGTGTGATATCCCATGGTCTTTTAAGGTACGCATTTTCCGCGCAGCAGTTGAGCCCGTACTGCTCTAAGGTAGCCCATTATGGGCTCTAACTGCTGAAGACATCAGGTCCCTGAATGGAATGAACTTATACCAGGATGTTGTGCAGGGTTCACAATGTTGCCTATGATGCACACATTAGCAATGATATGTTTTACAACTATGGTTATCTTATTGCAAAGACTCAGTTTCACACTGCAGAGACCCCGCCTGAAGCTTGCTGAACTGGTTTCTGCCGGCAGGTTCAACCTGTCCGTGACACACAATGACGTTCCTCAAAGGCTTGCTCAAGGACAGTGGAGGTTGAGAACAGGGATGAATTGGGAATGGGAAAGTGGCTAATCGCGAGATCTGGGATACGCCGGCACTGCACCAATGTGCAACTTTCTCATTATCCTCACGTTTCAGTAGCACCACTTTTAGCCAGCCCTCTTTTCCAAATTTAATACCAACTTTTTTTATCCGTTTGGAAAATAATATCAAAATAATGAAATATAATAATAATATAATCAAATCCATAATAAAAATCAATAAAATATTATCAAATAATCAAAAATAATATCCAATACGATATCCAATAAATATCTTGAACAGCCTGCCTAAGAAAGTTATTATGGCTGGTCACCATTATCTGTTTAAACTTGAAGTGGAGGTTGCCATACTTCCCTGCAAGGTTGTGAACAGCCTGATGATGCGCAGTATTAAAGGCCATGATACACCACAGGAGCGGCGAGCGGCAGCGGCGGGCGGCCGCGGCGAGCGGCCGATGTGAGCGGCGACTTTAGGTATGATACACTATAGGAGCGGCGAGCGGCAGCGGCGGGCGGCCGCGGCGAGCGGCCGATGTGAGCGGCGACTTTTAGTATGATACACTATAGGAGCGGCGAGCGGCAGCGGCCATTTGTGGTGTATCATCGCACATAGAAAATAATGTGTTCTATTTTTAAAAAGTGGCCGCTTGCCGCGGCCGCTCGCCGCTTGCCGCGGCCGCTCGCCGCTCCTGTGGTGTATCATGGCCTTAAGAGTCCATCGATGAGTGCCATATAGCTGCAGCACATGCTCATCCTCTGCACGGAAACTTCGCTACTTAATTACTTCATTAAATGGTCTGAGTTAAAGTTAATGATATTTATAGCTTATACCAGTTGTCCTTAGATAATAACATTCATCCTAGATGAACATAGTCATATGTAACTTCTTATTTTCTTACTTGTATCTACTTTTTAAATTAGTTAAAAGTTTTCATGTAAACCATGCGGTTTCCTCAAGTAGCTTCACCGAATGAATATAATACGAAACTTCATATCCATATCTGGAAATTATATCTGTATCAAAAATCAAATGATGTGCTTAATTAATCCGCTAACTTATTGCTATCCCGGTTGACTTCATTCATAACGCACTCTAACAACGATCCGAATCGAACAACAAAATTTTCAGATTGCGATCTTTGTGGAAAAAATTGCCGGGGGTGATTTCTGTTTACAGTGCCTTGGTTTTCCCTGCAAATCTCATTAAATGCTAATAGGATAATGCAGAATCAGTTAGAAGTTCATTAAAACTTGACAAGATATTCCGTTAACCTTTGAAGCAACAACATCTGCCACACCTATGAACTGTATGGGGACATGGACAGTTTATCTAAGTAGCTCATCGAAAAAGTAACCGTTATTTCGTACAATTTGTTTTGAAAGCGAATTATTGGAGGAGAGAAATAACCGCAAAATATAACCAGTCTTTCTATACAATAACATAACAATAACATAGTAGTAAAACATATTATTGCATTTTATATATTTTGTCTCAAATATTAAGTACACATAAACATTTCGATTAAAAGCAGTGCAAAGAAAATAACATATGGATAAGCAATTAACAAACCTGTAAATGTAAATGTATATGTAGTAAGCAAGCATAATGACCTAATGAATAAAATATTGAATGATGAGCTATACTATTGTACTGGGAATCAATGATAAGCCTTGTAATTCTTTTCGACGGGTTCTTAATGTGGCTCCATAGATTCTCATTCTAATAGATGACTCCATATTAATGGCTACTACTAAGGAACGGTTTATTGCTAAATTAGAAACCCTACTGGAATACTGCTATGTGTATGGAATGGTCATAAATCCGAAAAAAAACAAGTTTATGGTGATCGCCTCGAATATGATTGAGGAGAAGGCTGCTATTAACTATAATATGTCCAGTTAATGAAAGGTTGACTCTGACTATTGAAAACTGTAAGTATATCTACTTAGGGTCACCCATATCCCAAGACGGAAAGCTGGAGACAGTTTTTGATATACAGTTAGAGGAAAAAACGAAGCACATATCTAAATTTTACGGTTTTTTAAAACGACATGTAGCGATGCCGGTACACCTCGAATTATGTCTTTCGAGCAGCTATATTATCTGCGGTGTTCTTTGGATGCGAATCGTGGGTGGGGAAGAAATCGAAGTCTCTCTATGTTAAATATAATAACATGTTATAACATGTAATAACATGTTTGGGCGTGCGCCCAAATACGTGCCGTGATTTGCTCTACATCGAGTGTAATTTTCATAATCCAGAGAGTTATGTTCTAGAACAGCAAACTCGTTTCCTTCTAAAAGCACTGGTCGAACCAAACCTTCATGAACCGCTGGTCTTTGCACTCGATCTATGTAAAAGTGTTGGGACGCCTATGTCTAAAAAGATTGATGAGCTTTTGAATGATGCTGCGGTCGATCAACGATACCCAATAAAGAGGTTATTTTCAGACGCGAGAACACGAGTCTCATCAGCACCGGGAACTCGATACGTTACCTATACTCGGATGAACCCGAGTCTGCAATCCCCACCAGTATATAAACTTATTGCAGGTAATTACACTGAGATACAGCGTACGGCTTGGACGAGGTTTCGGCTCCTATCAACTGGTCTTCCCGTCGAACTCGGTAGATGGGAGCGGATAAACATGAATGAACAACTCTGTAAATGTGGTCTTGCGCAATCCGAAGCGCACATAATTAATGAATGTTTTTTGCTGAATTCAGATAGGCAGCAGCTTGGACCTCTACCAAATAGTATGATTGGAGACAATATATCAATACCATTCATATATAACACCTTAAAAATCCTTGAATAATCGCTTTTAATCGTTTATTTTTAATAATCATTTATGTTGAATAATTATATGTTCTATATTCGCTACTAACTCTCCATTAATGTGTAGTTATTTGAGTAATTTATTCCTAGAGTATAATTCATTTACCCAGTAACTTCGATTATTTTACCGTTAATTAGTTCTTCATAATATATATAATATCATATTACTATTAATAATTGTGCGTATTTTATTGAGATGTTTGGACTGTCGGTTAGTTCTTGCGGTGAGCTTC
This sequence comes from Nemertoderma westbladi, assembly GCA_032718475.1. Classification (NCBI taxonomy): domain Eukaryota; kingdom Metazoa; phylum Xenacoelomorpha; order Nemertodermatida; family Nemertodermatidae; genus Nemertoderma; species Nemertoderma westbladi. Next base: position 169,950 of record JAUCBJ010006842.1, on the reverse strand, counting down.
CATATTTATATAACCAATGGTCAATAATATATATATATATATTAGTAAAATCTATTGAAATTATTAATCATGGATTAATCATTCCGCTGTTCACGATGTTGTTCACTCTGACTGAGCAATCCGGTGGTAAACACTACGCCTACAATGTATGTGCTTTTTGAAGGTCTACACCTGCAGACAGGTTGAGATATTAATAAGCGCGATCTTCTGGGGCAATTAGGCTCATTCTTCAGGCAGATTGAATTATATTAACAGATAGGTAAACAGGGGGGGTCAATATTGCAAACAGGTTTATCAATAATTACAATCCAAGATCGGTGGATGACATATGCGAGATCAGATATCATTAAATATATGAAGCAGAAAATATATGAGACCAAGACATAAGGGGAAATAATAACGAGTTTAACAAAAATACAAAATCAAATTATAAACAGAAAAAAATAAATAAAACTCATTCACTCTGAGGTCGGTGGAATAAACTCTATATTTTGGATATCAAAAGATTGGCAGAATAAACATAAATAATCAAATAATGAAATATAATATATAACAGATAACACTCACAAATTAGCTAGCTAATACTAATTTTTATGATACAGCTACTACCACTTATTTATGATTCAGGATACGAATTATGAATTATATATGATAATATATATATTATATATGGATACGAATTATGAATTATATATGAATTGAATAAAAAAATAACTAGCTAAACTGTTGTTTGAGTTAGATTGTATATAAAAACAGAACCATGTCCATTTATTGTCGATGGTAGGCGGTGATGGTGCGTCTGCACGTCCAAATGAATGCGACTAGCTAAACAAACTAAAGGCCTCCTTCCTTCAAACGATCAATCATGGAAATACCCTGCATTAGTCTCACTGATAGTGAGCTTCTAGCAGACCCACCTCCCGAATCTGAAGACATGTACGAATTTGGAGGTCTGCCTCTCTCGAGGCACGATATAGAATCGTTAAATGGGCAAAACTGGTTGACAGATAACATTGTTGAAGCAGTTATATCCAGCTTGTGTTTAGGCTACAACGGCCATGCAAGAGTTTTTAACTCTCATTTCGTTGACATCTTTCAAGAAGGCGGCTTTAAGAACATACAGAGTCTGAGCAAGGGCGCTTCAGTGCCAGTTTTTGATAACGATTTCATATTTTTCCCTATAAATGTAAACAATTGCCACTGGACCCTTGCTGTTTACTCCCCTTTAAAGTCAGCAATTTGGTTTTTCGACTCACTGGGGGGCTCTAACCAAACAGTTGTTGATTCTATCAAAGAATGGGTGCATCTTGTTGCCATTCATTACAATGTGGACCTCCCCCCAATTACCGTTTATCCCTCCATTCAAAAGGTGCAATACAACACCTATCAATGTGGGGTATATATCTGTAGGTATGCAAAGTGGTGTATTGAAGGTTACTCACGATCGGATTTTGAGGATATCAATGATATTACCATTTCCAAGCATCGTAGTGATCTGTATTCTGATATTTCCAGAAATGCCCCTCTAGTTTGGTCAGCCAATCAACAGAAGGCATCGACACCTACACCACCTCCAATTGGAGATCCCACCCCGTTTCCGAATTCTCACCCACCCGTGCTTAACCATACACAATCAATCTCACCGCTAGAGCCGAAACAACCTCCAATCCAATCAGCCGAATCCTCCCAGGATAACAATCAAATTGGAGACCCCACTCTGGTCCCGAACTCTCATCCACCCCTATTTACCCATACTCCATCAATTGCACCGCTAGAGCCGGGACAACCTCCCACCGTTACCAGTGGAGGACTGTCCCTCAAGTTCCCATGCACCACCTGCTCTAAATTATGCTGTGTCAACCCCAAGGGAGGGCTGCGCAAACACAGATCCACTGAAGGCACCTCTTGTCCTGGGTCAGGTTCCATCATTACATTTCCAGCCACCGGTTCCTCCGCTCCTGCTGAAGCTGCAATTCCACCCGACTTACACTCTAATCAGCCAGCCATGTCTCAAGGGTCACCCGGACTACTGTCCCAACCGTTTACCAATGACACTCCATCCCCTGCTCCTGTGGTAGCCAGCCAGAGCGCCATATCAGATTCACTTAGCAGTGCATTCGAAACCCTCACTAGGATCAGAACCCTGACTCGTATCCCCAGGGGTGCAAGACTAAAAGCAGCCACACTTTACAGTAGTCTCTGTGATGCCATCGTCCTCAACAACAGTCAGTCAAACTGGTTAAACCTGCTGGCCTTTCCATTCTCTCTCAGAGTACCCTCCCAGGGATCAAGGTCCAGACGTGGCCGGAGGGCTATCGGTCCAGCCTGCAAATCACTCACAGCCAAGGTAAAGGACCAACTGTTGGAATTTGAAGAGATGGTCAAGAACACCAAAGAATTACTAGTACTGCCTACGACTAGCCTTCCATCCCATCTGAAGCCCAAGACTCAACAATCCTCGGATGACATGCTAGGGAAATTGATAGCCTCTAAGATAGAAGAAGGAAATGTGAAAGCAGCTGCACGACTAGCATCCTCATCAGCCACTATAGCCCCAGCCACCTCAGAGACCCTTGAAGCCCTCCGACTCCTTCATCCTACACGCCCATCAGATGACTTCCACGGAGTACCGTCATTAGAGGAAGCAGATGTCCCGACCCTCGAGCTATCTTACCCAGAGGTTCTAAAATCAATCAAGCTATTCCCCAATGGCTCGGCACCAGGTCCCGACAACTGCCGTCCTCAGTTCCTCAAGGACATGATCTCATCATCAGCGGGGGATGCTGCCCTGGCTTCCCTCAAGGCTATGACATCGGTAGCTAATATCATGCTAAAGGGAGGAGTGCCCCAGGAAGTTCTCCCTTACCTCTATGGCGCCAGGCTTTGTGCTTTCACTAAACCAGCAGGTGGAGTTCGCCCCATAGCCGTGGGGTGCACTCTGCGTCGACTTACCGCCAAAACAGGCTGCCATTCAGCGGCAAAGCATTCCGGTTTAAAGCTAGGACCCCATCAGCTAGGGTTCGGGACCCCCCGGGGTGCAGAAGCAGCAGTACATGCAGCCAGGCGTTTCCTCAGTGAGTCAATAGAGAGAGAGACAGTCATGATCAAAATTGATTTCTCAAATGCCTTCAACAGTATTCACCGTGGACCAGCCTTGAGGGCAGTGCTAAAGAACCTCCCACCACTATACAACCTGGCATATCAGTCATATTCGCAACCCTCTCTCCTATTCTACAATGGGACAACAATTGCCTCTGACGATGGTATGCAACAGGGAGACCCACTAGCCTCTCTATTCTTCAGCAACGACACAATTGAACTTGTCGATAGCATGGAATCTCCTCTCAACGTGTGGTTCCTGGATGACGGTTCCTTGGGTGGAACACCATCTGTTGTTGCTTCTGACCTGAAGAGGGTCATAGCCGAGGCAGCAAAGCTAGGGCTTATGGTCAAGGCATCCAAGTGTGAGTTAATCTTTGGCAAGCACTTTCCCTTAGAACTGAAAGAAGAGACAACAGCTCTGTTTGATGCCATCACACCAAGCATTAAACCAATCGATTTTTCTGATGCGCTGTTGCTTGGATCACCCCTAGGAGATTCAGCCATGGAGAAGATCCTTGAAGAGAAGGAATCAGACCTCTCTAGGTTCGCCGACCGCCTCCACCTTCTATCGGCGCATGACGCCCTATACCTACTCAGACATTGCTTTGCCATTCCGAAGTTGATGTATGTGCTGCGGTGTTCACCCGCCTTTGGATCGCCTCGATTGAAGTCTCTAGATGATAAGATTCGGCAGTGCTGCCAAATTGTGCTCAACACTAGGATTGGGGGCGATGCTTGGGCCCAGGCTTCCCTTCCAATATCTTTGGGCGGACTGGGGGTTAGAAGCACATCCGACGTAGCTTTACCAGCTTTCCTGGCTTCCAGCCATGGGTGCATCCCACTGCTTAACACCCTACTACCCAGTTCCATTTCCAGCATCCCCAACCCACTCCTAATAGCTGCGAAGCAACTACTACCTACCGATTTTCCTGAACCAATCAATCAAGCCATTCAGAAAGGATGGGATGCCCCGCTGTGCTCATCACGACAGGATGAACTGATCACCAAAGCCTCATCAGCAAAAGAGAAGGCTCGTCTCCTAGCTGCCGCCGCAGACCACGCCGGGGACTGGCTAAGGGCACTGCCGGTATCATCCCTAGGCCTTCGCCTCAGTGATGAGCAGCTGCGGGTGGGAGCAGCTCTCCGCTTGGGTACACCTATTTGCGAGGAGCATTCCTGCAGGGGTTGCGGGTTGGAAGTCGACACGAGTGGAAGTCATGGCCTCAGCTGCTTACACAATTATGGGAAATACACCCGTCATGCAGAGGCCAATGACATCATTCACCGTGCACTCTCATCAGCCGGCATTGCCTCCACCTTGGAGCCTCGAGGACTTTCACAAGACGGCAAGAAACCAGACGGTTTGACCTTTGCCCCTTGGTCCTCAGGCCGCCCACTCGTTTGGGACTTTACTTGCAGGGACACCCTCGCTCCTTCCTATCTACCCGAGACAAGTAAATCTGCAGGTGCAGCCGCTTTAATGGCAGAGACCAGTAAAGGAAATAAGTATGCTGCGCTCCAGCACCACCACTTATTCCGCACTATTGCCTTAGAGACCTTAGGCCCAATCGGTGCAGAAGGCACCGCAGTACTGCGGGAGATAGGGCGGAGAATCGCCAAGGAAACAGGTGAACCTAGGTCCACAGAATTCCTTTTCCAGCGGCTCTCAATTGCAGTGGTCAGAGGGAATGCGACATCTGTCCTAGGTACCACCCCCCACCAGGCGGGCCTTGATGAGGTATTCCTACTCTGAATCCAGGAATTCTCATAGGTGTTAATTTATCTCAACTCAGCAGTGAACCCAATATTATATAATATTATGTCACAACAATTTCGTCGGGACTTTCGTCGCGTTTGTTGCCGGGGTAACCAACAGCGCTTGGCTTTTATCAATCAAAGAACTGTCAATTACAATTCGGAAATGACGAGGCATAGCACACTCGATAGTACAAAACTGTAACCTTGGAGACTTGAGATTACTTTTATAACATTAGATGGATGATTGACCGTCTGTTCGTATTAGAGTATTTCTTACTCTGAGAGAGAATTTGATGTTTTACGAATTTTAGCTCCTCTATATACGAACTTTGTACAATATTATGTAGTTTACCGGTTTCTTGTAATTTAGTTTTGCTTTAATGTAACTCATATAATATGAATGGCGAACCAACAATGGTTTAATAATCAAATGTAAAACTATAATATAATATAATAATATAAAAAATATAACTGAGATTGGTGAGATTTAATCAGAGTGGACAGATTAGATACATCAAGTTAATTTCCGGGGATTCGCGGGAAATCAAGTCCTAAAATTAGTGGATTCCAACAATGATGTAGGAACGCACTGTCTGTAATGTTTAGTGTTACATCGTTTGGGGATAGGATAACGTTGTGGCGGGACGAGTAGAGACGGATGTAAGCCGTTTCAAGAAGTCGGCCTAAGTGTCGATTTGGATGGGGGGGGGGGGGGGGGACGTGGGCGTTGTTGGTGAGCGCTCATATATTTTTTGCTTCATATATTTACTGATATCTGATCTTGCATATTTTCTGTCCATCCTGTCATTCACTGATCTTGGAGTGTAATTATATTGATAAACCTGTTTGCAATATTGACCCCCCCCCCCCCCATACTATTGTGCAAACGTAAAATAGAGGGAAATGTGAATTTTAATCGTTGGTGCTTTACTGCTGGCGTGTAACCACCTTATGTACACCTATCTGTTAATATAATTCAATCTGCGCCTGAAAAAAGGGGTCTAATTGGCCTAGAAAGCTCGCGGAAATATTATTAATTTTTCAATCTGACTGCGACACCTTCAAAAAGCTCCTACATTATTGTGCTTCCCTTCGAACCTGCGATAAAGAAATAGGCCTAGGCCTGTACATTTTATATTTTTAAATATTAATATATTATTTTAATATAAATTACGAGAAAAAAATATGAAGAATCGTGGAGTACCTGTAAATTTAGGTGTTAAACAAAGTTATATTCTGACCAGAACCAACAGAAAATGAAAAAGGCAAAAACTTCAAATAAATTTCAAACAAGGCTGCTGTCAATTTTTTATAGCTGTATGTAGCCTACACAGTCAGTAGTTAAATTACTAGTTTTTGTCTTGGTTTCATGTATAATTGCTTATTTAGATTATAATTATTCCGAAACTAAATTTTGAACAAACTAAAATCAACCTAGCATAACGTGTTATTTTGCACAGATACATTGTAAGGAAAATGCATTCCTTTTTCCTGAAACATTTTAGGAAAATTGGACAAAATTCCACAATAATTTTGCAATATAATATTATGATAAGTCTTGCTATGGCTCGGAAATTGGACTGTTGTCCTTTTTGCATGGCCTGTTTTTTAAAAGCCTACTTAGCCTAATGATAAATACGAACTTGGCCCAGTATATTGGATCATTGGGAATGCCATATAACCTGATGTGGTTAGTAAATAAATTGCGCCGTTTAAAAAGATTGAAAATGGTGTAAGAGCTATGCTGACAGCCGATATCCCACAGCTGAAAATATTTATTAACGTTAAGAGAAAGAAAGAAACAGATTACAGTGGCAGGCTAGTCTAATCAATAGAATAAATCGAGAGTGCAAATTTCACAGAGAGCGAGGGAGGGTTTCAGTTTAATTTATGTTGATAATAACGTTTGTAGCTGTGGTTTTTTATGCTGGCTATCGGTGCATAGTGACTGACACCTTATGTTGTATGTAGAATAACTGTTGTACGAATGCTGCAATATTCGCGGTAACACCTTTTTCAAACGCTTGTAGCTAAAGTTTGAAAGCGACAATTTAAATCCTGACTCACACAGTTAGGAGGATGGTATCCTGAGTCACACAGTAAGGAGGATCGAATTCTGACTCACACAGTAAGGAAGATGGAATCCTGAGTCACACAGTACGGAGGATGGAATCCTGACTCACACAGTAAGGAGGATGGAATTCTGACTCACACAGTAAGGAAGATGAAATCCTGAGTCACACAGTGAGGAGGATGGAATCCTGACTCACACAGTAAGGAGGATAGAATCCTGACTCACACAGTAAGGAAGATGGAATCCTGAGTCACACAGTAAGGAGGATGGAAACCTGAGTCACACAGTAAGGAGGATGGATTCCTGACTCACACAGTAAGGAAGGTGGAATCCTGAGTCACACAGTAAGGAGGATGGAATCCTGAGTCGAACAGTAAGGAGGATGGAATCCTGACTCACACAGTAAGGATGATGGAATCCTGAGTCACACAGTAAGGAGGATGGAAACCTGAGTCACACAGTAAGGAGGATGGATTCCTGACTCACACAGTAAGGAAGGTGGAATCCTGAGTCACACAGTAAGGAGGATGGAATCCTGACTCACACAGTAAGGAAGATGGATTCCTGACTCACACAGTAAGGAAGGTGGAATCCTGAGTCACACAGTAAGGAGGATGGAATCCTGAGTCGAACAGTAAGGAGGATGGAATCCTGACTCACACAGTAAGGATGATGGAATCCTGAGTCACACAGTAAGGAAGATGGAATCCTGACTCACACAGTAAGGAAGATGGAATCCTGAGTCACACAGTAAGGATGATGGAGGTTTAAATCCTGACTCACACAGTAAGGAGGATGGATTCCTGAGTCACACAGTAAGGAGGATGGTATCCTGAGTCACACAATAAGGAGGATGGAATCCTGACTCACACAGTAAGGAGGATGGAATCCTGAGTCACACAGTAAGGAAGAGGGAATCCTGAGTCACACAGTAAGGATGATGGAATCCTGAGTCACTCAGAAAGTAGATGGAATCCTAAGTCACACAGTAAGGAGGATGGAATCCTGAGTCATACAGTAAGGAGGATGGAATCCTGAGTCACACAGTAAGGAGGATGGAATCCTGACTCACACAGTAAGGAAGATGGAATCCTGAGTCACAAAGAAAGTAGATGGAATCCTGAGTCACACAGTAAGGAGGATGGAATCCTGAGTCACACAGTAAAAAGAATGGAATCCTGGGTCACAGTAAGGAGGATGGAATCCTGAGTCACACAGAAAGTAGATGGAATCCTGAGTCACACAGTAAGGAGGATGGAATCCTGAGTCACACAGAAAGTAGATGGAATCCTGAGTCACACAGTAAGGAGGATGGAATCCTAAGTCACACAGTAAGAAGGATGGAATCCTGGGTCACACAGTAAGGAGGATGGAATCCTGAGTCACACAGTAAGGAAGATGGAATCCTGAGTCACACAGTAAGGAGGATGGAGGTTTAAATCCTGACTCTCACAGTAAGGAGGATAGAATCCTGACTCTCACAGTAAGGAGGATGGAATCCTGAGTCACACAGTAAGGAGGATGGAATCCTGACTCAGACAGGAAGGAGGATGTAATCCTGAGTCACACAGTAAGGAGGATCGAATCCTGACTCACACAGTAAGGAAGATGGAATCCTGAGTCACACAGTACGGAGGATGGAATCCTGACTCACACAGTAAGGAGGATGGAATCCTGAGTCACACAGTAAGGAGGATGGAATCCTGACTCACACTGTAAGGAAGATGGAATCCTGAGTCACACAGTAAGGAGGATGGAATCCTGAGTCACACAGTAAGGAGGATGGAATCCTGACTCACACAGTAAGGAGGATGGAATCCTGAGTCACACAGTAAGGAGTATGGAATCCTGAGTCACACAGTAAGGAGGATGGAATCCTGAGTCACACAGTAAGGAGGATGGAATCCTGACTCACATAGTAAGGAGGATGGAATCCTGAGTCACGCAGTAAGTAGATGGAATCCTGAGTCACACAGTAAGGAGGATGGAATCCTGACTCACACAGTAAGGAAGATGGAATCCTGAGTCACACAGTAAGGAGGATGGAATCCTGACTCACACAGTAAGGAAGATGGAATCCTGGGTCACACAGTAAGGAGGATGGAATCCTGACTCACACAGTAAGGAAGATGGAATCCTGAGTCACACAGTAAGGAAGATGGAATCCTGAGTCACACAGTAAGGAGGATGGAATCCTGACTCACACAGTAAGGAAGATGGAATCCTGGGTCACACAGTAAGGAGGATGGAATCCTGACTCACACAGTAAGGAAGATGGAATCCTGAGTCACACAGTAAGGAGGATGGAATCCTGAGTCACACAGTAAGGAGGATGGAATCCTGACTCACACAGTAAGGAGGATGGAATCCTGACTCACACAGTAAGGAGGATGGAATCCTGAGTCAGACAGGAAGGAGGATGTAATCCTGAGTCACACAGTAAGGAGGATCGAATTCTGACTCACACAGTAAGGAAGATGGAATCCTGAGTCACACAGTACGGAGGATGGAATCCTGACTCACACAGTAAGGAGGATGGAATTCTGACTCACACAGTAAGGAAGATGAAATCCTGAGTCACACAGTGAGGAGGATGGAATCCTGACTCACACAGTAAGGAGGATAGAATCCTGACTCACACAGTAAGGAAGATGGAATCCTGAGTCACACAGTAAGGAGGATGGAAACCTGAGTCACACAGTAAGGAGGATGGATTCCTGACTCACACAGTAAGGAAGGTGGAATCCTGAGTCACACAGTAAGGAGGATGGAATCCTGAGTCGAACAGTAAGGAGGATGGAATCCTGACTCACACAGTAAGGATGATGGAATCCTGAGTCACACAGTAAGGAGGATGGAAACCTGAGTCACACAGTAAGGAGGATGGATTCCTGACTCACACAGTAAGGAAGGTGGAATCCTGAGTCACACAGTAAGGAGGATGGAATCCTGACTCACACAGTAAGGAAGATGGATTCCTGACTCACACAGTAAGGAAGGTGGAATCCTGAGTCACACAGTAAGGAGGATGGAATCCTGAGTCGAACAGTAAGGAGGATGGAATCCTGACTCACACAGTAAGGATGATGGAATCCTGAGTCACACAGTAAGGAAGATGGAATCCTGACTCACACAGTAAGGAAGATGGAATCCTGAGTCACACAGTAAGGATGATGGAGGTTTAAATCCTGACTCACACAGTAAGGAGGATGGATTCCTGAGTCACACAGTAAGGAGGATGGTATCCTGAGTCACACAATAAGGAGGATGGAATCCTGACTCACACAGTAAGGAGGATGGAATCCTGAGTCACACAGTAAGGATGATGGAGGTTTAAATCCTGACTCACACAGTAAGGAGGATGGATTCCTGAGTCACACAGTAAGGAGGATGGTATCCTGAGTCACACAATAAGGAGGATGGAATCCTGACTCACACAGTAAGGAAGAGGGAATCCTGAGTCACACAGTAAGGATGATGGAATCCTGAGTCACTCAGAAAGTAGATGGAATCCTAAGTCACACAGTAAGGAGGATGGAATCCTGAGTCATACAGTAAGGAGGATGGAATCCTGAGTCACACAGTAAGGAGGATGGAATCCTGACTCACACAGTAAGGAAGATGGAATCCTGAGTCACAAAGAAAGTAGATGGAATCCTGAGTCACACAGTAAGGAGGATGGAATCCTGAGTCACACAGTAAAAAGAATGGAATCCTGGGTCACAGTAAGGAGGATGGAATCCTGAGTCACACAGTAAGGAAGATGGAATCCTGAGTCACACAGTAAGGAGGATGGAATCCTGAGTCACACAGAAAGTAGATGGAATCCTGAGTCACACAGTAAGGAGGATGGAATCCTAAGTCACACAGTAAGAAGGATGGAATCCTGGGTCACACAGTAAGGAGGATGGAATCCTGAGTCACACAGTAAGGAAGATGGAATCCTGAGTCACACAGTAAGGAGGATGGAGGTTTAAATCCTGACTCTCACAGTAAGGAGGATAGAATCCTGACTCTCACAGTAAGGAGGATGGAATCCTGAGTCACACAGTAAGGAGGATGGAATCCTGACTCAGACAGGAAGGAGGATGTAATCCTGAGTCACACAGTAAGGAGGATCGAATCCTGACTCACACAGTAAGGAAGATGGAATCCTGAGTCACACAGTACGGAGGATGGAATCCTGACTCACACAGTAAGGAGGATGGAATCCTGAGTCACACAGTAAGGAGGATGGAATCCTGACTCACACTGTAAGGAAGATGGAATCCTGAGTCACACAGTAAGGAGGATGGAATCCTGAGTCACACAGTAAGGAGGATGGAATCCTGACTCACACAGTAAGGAGGATGGAATCCTGAGTCACACAGTAAGGAGTATGGAATCCTGAGTCACACAGTAAGGAGGATGGAATCCTGAGTCACACAGTAAGGAGGATGGAATCCTGACTCACACAGTAAGGAAGATGGAATCCTGAGTCACACAGTAAGGAGGATGGAATCCTGACTCACACAGTAAGGAAGATGGAATCCTGGGTCACACAGTAAGGAGGATGGAATCCTGACTCACACAGTAAGGAAGATGGAATCCTGAGTCACACAGTAAGGAGGATGGAATCCTGAGTCACACAGTAAGGAGGATGGAATCCTGACTCACACAGTAAGGAGGATGGAATCCTGACTCACACAGTAAGGAGGATGGAATCCTGAGTCAGACAGGAAGGAGGATGTAATCCTGAGTCACACAGTAAGGAGGATCGAATTCTGACTCACACAGTAAGGAAGATGGAATCCTGAGTCACACAGTACGGAGGATGGAATCCTGACTCACACAGTAAGGAGGATGGAATCCTGACTCACACAGTAAGGAAGATGAAATCCTGAGTCACACAGTGAGGAGGATGGAATCCTGACTCACACAGTAAGGAGGATGGAATCCTGACTCACACAGTAAGGAAGATGGAATCCTGAGTCACACAGTAAGGAGGATGGAAACCTGAGTCACACAGTAAGGAGGATGGATTCCTGACTCACACAGTAAGGAAGGTGGAATCCTGAGTCACACAGTAAGGAGGATGGAATCCTGAGTCGAACAGTAAGGAGGATGGAATCCTGACTCACACAGTAAGGATGATGGAATCCTGAGTCACACAGTAAGGAGGATGGAAACCTGAGTCACACAGTAAGGAGGATGGATTCCTGACTCACACAGTAAGGAAGGTGGAATCCTGAGTCACACAGTAAGGAGGATGGAATCCTGAGTCACACAGTAAGGAGGATGGAATCCTGACTCACACAGTAAGGATGATGGAATCCTGACTCACATAGTAAGGAGGATGGAATCCTGACTCACACAGTAAGTATTGTTCTGTTTGATGCAATATTTCATACCTCATACTGGCAATGTATATACATACCGGTAACTAATGTATTTTATAATAAATCATGTAAAAAATTTAGAACGAAGTAACTGAGAAAGTCACCTTGATATAGAGCCAAGTGCCCCCAAGTGCTTGGAATTTATCTTTTTTTCATTGATATTTTTCATTAGTATTAGATATATTATATATATCATATTATATATTAATTCGCTGTAGCCCTAGCTTGAATACATTTAAAAGAAAATTAAGAAAATTTACTACACCCTGATTAATTTGGACTGATTCATAACGTAGCCTACTTTATGTGTACCAATGTAATGTCATAATATCCGATTTCATTTCACAATATGCTCAAGTTCTTCTTCCTTTATCGGAATTCAAATTTATTTTCTATCATGTCAGCAACTATACTCTATTTTGTATTTTCTACAGATCTTTTTACATTCAATAATAAACTTACTGCCATATTAATTCACGTATTTGGTATCTACAATATTAATAGTATTTACAAATAAAATAATCCACGCAAAACACAAATTACAAAGTTAAGTTATTTTCAGCTCCTCGGTATTATTGGTCAAAATATCAATGGTCGAAACAAAAATTATTTTATCTTTACTTTTTAGACTCGTTTCCTCCAATTATTGGTGGTAGACTGAAGCTGCACTAGCATGTAGCTATAGTGGAAGGTGTGCGGACACTTCCCCCCGGACACTCCCCTCCGGACACTTCCCCCCCGGACAGTTCCCCCCCGTTCAAGTAGGACACTTCCCCCTGGACACTTCCACCCCAGACACTTCCCTCCCCGACTGTCATTCTTATTTTTCATTTTGTAAGGTAAACGGACCGCTCGTATCCAGACAAGTAGTATCAAATTTTCCTTTTGGGGGGAAGTGTCCTACTTGGGCGGGGGGGGGGGGGGGGGGGGAACTGTCCGGGGGAAGAAGTGTCCTAGATCCATAGTGGAAGTCTACCCCCACCATGCCCAGCAGATTCAATTATTATTTAATTAAGTTCAGTTTTATTTATATATTCTATAATTGCTTTATATTATATTATTGTTGTGAATCTGTATGTATATCAAAATTATTATTATTGTTGCTTATCGAGGAAATAAATAAATAAATTAGTACACAAAGCGGAGTCCCTGGAGGTGAACTTTAACTAGCTAATCATGACGTGCCAGAATCCTGTTAAGTCAGCGTGTCTTTACATTCCATCGTTTAAACTATATTCCGTGACATGATGTAGTTCGGTGCTCACACAACATGGCATGGTTTGTTTGCAGATCTTTAGTTGAAAAGTAATAATCAATCGAATAATTATTATACTATATCAAATCAACCGGTATAAGAGATTTGCTGGCCGCAATCGACAGTTTGATCCTCGTTGCAATATCAGTGAGCAGTAATCGCCGGGGATTACTGGATAGGTCTGGGATGGGATGAGGTGTCACCATACTCTTGAGCACTTCGATGCTTGCGTGTTGTTTATACAAAATTGTCCACTTAGCGGAACATTTTGACACGGCCGCCATGGCATCAGGATTAATAATAGCTGGATTTCAAATTGATCAGATCAGTAATAGCACCCCCGTTCTTCATAGTAAGCCTAACTAAATATACATGCAGCATGAGGAGCTGCTTCTACGCCTACTGGTAGCAATGCAATAATAGGTCTATATCGATTATAGATTTTAATATTTTGCTGCTATTACTGAGGGACATGCACTAAACGAGGCCATCTGTTCCGCCTTGCCAGGCGCATTGTTGTTGCTCATATGGGCGGTTACCATAACAATAGTTATGAGTGGATTTCATTTTGTTTCGATTTATAAATTGATTAAATATATAGAACGATCCTAAACAGTCTAAACTTAGTTCATGACCCCAGCCGCAATAGACTCCAATATACACTCGATATAGACGTTCCTTAATCTTGGTTGAAAATAATCGTAATACTAAAACGCATCTATTGTGAACATTATCCATCTAAAAATTGTCCAGCCAAACCTCTAACGATTTTTCTGATTATTTGATCATAGATACATAGGCCAAATGTAAGGTAACTCGCAAATTTTCAGACCCATGGGGCGAGTGCACTACGAATGGGACGCTCTGATTGGCCGAAACTGAAATTCGATAAATCTCGACTAGAATTAAACGAAACTCGTCCATATCCCGCCTCTGTAACCCGCCCCTTTCCCTTAATTAGTTAAATGATCGTTTATTGTTTTGGTTAGAAAATCCCGCCTCTGTAACCTGCTCCTTTCCCTCAATTAGCTAAGTGATCGTTTATTGTTTTGGTTAGAAAATCCCGCCTCTACAACCTGCTCCTTTACCTGATTTGGTAAAGTGATCGTTTATTGGTTTGGTTAGAAAAGCCCGCCTCTTTAAACCTGCTCCTTTCCCTCAATTGGTAATGTTATTGTTTATTGTTTTGGTTAGAAAAGACCATCTATGTAACCTGCTCCTTTCCTTTATTTGGTAAAGTGATTGTTTATTGTTTTGGTTAGAAAATCCCTCCTCTGTAACGCTCCTTTCCCTGATTAGGTAAAGTGACCGTTTATTGTTTTGGTTAGAAAGGCCAGCCTCTGTAACGTGCTCCTTTTCCTTCATTTGGTAAAGTGACTGTTTATTGTTTTGGTTAGAAAATCCTGCCTCTCTAACCTGCTCCTTTCCATCAATTGGTAATTGTTTTTGGCTATAAAATGAGTGTTTTGCTACGTCATGTGGTAATCAATTATCGACAACAACCACAAACTATTAAATTTAGAGTCTTTTACCACAGGCGCATATGGAAATCTATCCGATAGTCTATAAATCATGTAATTGTGAATGTTTTGGCACAGGCATAGTGAAACCAACTGTCAGACAGACCAGAAATCAACAAATTTTAAATGTTTAGGCATAGGCATGTTGAAATCAACTGTCTGATAGTCCAGAAATCAGCAGTCTGACAGTTTGAAGAAACACGTACATAAAAAGTCATTAAAGGACAACAAAAGTCATTATGCACAATTCGAAAAAGAAGGAGGACAAAAATGTCAAATAAAAGGACATAAAAAATCACTGCTTTAGTAAAGCAGTGTGACGGGATCCTGGAGTTGGAAGTGAGATTCCGACCGGAATAGATTGTACGCGTCACTTTGTTGCTGGGCTGCTTGGCTAACGGGATAATATCTTTGGCCGAAGGCCGATGGGAAAACAATACAGTTCGTTTCTCAGTATTAATAATCACAGCGATAATAGCACAGTCAGACTGATAATTATGAGTTAATCATATAACAGTATAGTAACAGCAACAGTTGGTTGTGAGCCGAGATTATTATTGGTAATCTCGCATCGCCAACTATATTGGTAAAATGCCACTAGTCCCATTTTCGGTGGGTGATGTAGGGAATTGTATCCGCTTACACTCCCCCCCATGCTATCTTCCCGTGAGAAGATAGCATCAACCTTAAGTGCGCTTCAATTCCGCTGGAATCCAATCTAATATTGGATGTGGGGTGGAGTTTTCTTCTCGGGGTCGGCTTTCCAGACCGGCCCCCATGGGTCTGTTATTACTACTGTGCAATCGCGAGCTATGTTGCACCAAGGTATTTGGTGTCTCTGTTTGAGATGATTGTCCTCACTCTTCACACAATTTTCCTCAAAATTTCCTCATGGACCTTTGTCCCCTCCTCTCTCACCAGTCCCTTTGGGACTTATCCTCCTCCATGCTCGCTCCCCATGCTTGAATTTCGTACTTCCTCACACCCAAACACCTCCTTCCCACACTTCCCCCATTCCCCTATACTCAACTGATATATTTTATTCCCAGTCTCCGTGCCCTCCTGTCAGGCTCCCACATTCTCATTAGTGTGGCCGCACTTGAGAAATGGGATCCGTCTAATGTCTCGTCCTCCTGTCGTAGTCAATTGGTCCCCAATCCCAGTAGCTAGTTGGAAAAGGTTATATATGACTATAGTACTTACATTGATTATATTCTGTATTAATTAATTATTTTTACGTACATACATACTAATTGCACTTGATTAATTACACTTAGAAGTCTGTACTCTTTCCTACATGTGGTGCCTTCCAGGCACACCCACACCCCTGTTCCTGAGTTCTAGTTCGCTACTCCCGTCTTTGGAAACCATCTGAGTTCTTTGCCCCTATCGTCATCTTGCCTGGGCCGTTTCCTTCCCTCCTGTTTATCCTCCTTGAGACTCCTCATCCTTGCCGATACCATCTTACTAAGCCCCGTCGTTGGTTCTTTTGGCGCAGGTCTTATCAACTCCCAGGATCGCTTCGCAGGTGGTCCCTCTGAGTGTCCCACCTGTTTTCCTCTGGTAGCGTCCCACAGGATCATTTTCATCGCCCGCGGCACGTGCTCCGCCGGAAAGTCCCTGAATTCGATTCTATTTTTTGGCGACCATCTGTCTAGGTATCTCTGAGTGTTGATGACTCCTCCATACGATGCTGCTGTCGCTACCTCCTGATATGTGAATGGTAGTCTCCTTTTGGTAATCTCCTGGTGGGCTTCCGCATTGATATTAAAGAAGCCCCACCGTAACTCCTGGGCCTTCATCCTTTGTCGTGTCATGACTCATACGTCGGCTCACTCCTCGAAGATCCGGAACTTCTCCTCGTCGTCCATCCAGTCGCACTTGCGCCCAAAGTGCCCTCGGAAGTTGCAATTTGAGCATCGGTTGTGCAGCCTCGGACATACACCCATCCTATGGGTCGACTTGCAGCAGTCCCCTTTTGGAAACGATACAGGCAGCTCTTTTGTTGGTGGGTTAGTCTCCCACAGTAATCGCAGCCCTGTACCAATGTGTCCCACCCCAAGTCGTCCTTGGCTCCGCGTGGCCTCCTGGGTCTATGGAGCCGCTAGTAGGCAAATATCTGGACGCTATGCTCCCTACCCATGTCGATGTCCTCCTCCACCCTTGGCATTGTTTCCCCAAACACTACCCGTGGTGCCATTCCCGGTTGCTTGCCCAACCTGGTCGTACTCGCCACGAAATCCATCGCCGGCACCCCGTGCTCCCAGGCCCGCTTGCCGGGTTTGTCCCAGAAGGCCCTCGCCCGCTGGCGGTCACCACCCTCCCGCCCACCTAGTCTGTATCCGAGTGGCCGATCCTCGCTATCGGCGGCATCGCGCCAAACTCGTCCTCCTCCCCTTCCCCCACTGGGGCCGCAATTCTCTCTATCGGCGGCATCGCCGCGAACTCGTCCTTATCTTCTTCTCTCGCCGGAAGTGAACCAGAACCCAGTAGCCCGGTAGATCCACTTTGTCCCTTTCCACCTTGGTACCCACTCATGACTTTCCATCCTTCTAACTCCTTCCGTCTCTTCCTTCCAACATTGCCCTCAGAGCCGCCTGGCAGGGGCATTGCTTGCAATCCCGATGTCGACTGTTTCGGTGATTCCTCCATCCATCCCAGTTCGTCCCCCAGAAACTCGCCTGAGGTCTCCGATCCCCACCTCAGTTCGTCCAGGTTCTGGGCTTCAAACTCATGTTACTCTCCCCTTATGTCCACTTCCGTCTCCGCTGTCTCCCTGCTTTCTCTCCTCGCGACCTCCTCCCGTCTCCTCTCCTCGACTCTATCCGCTTCCAGCTTCTTCGACCTCTTGTATGGTGTGTCTACCTCTCTGTCCACTAGTTGTCGGCTATCATAGTATACCGACTCGCCCTTCAGCCCCGGGTGGTCTGCAAGACCTTCAAAGGCCACCTTAAAGGCTCTCCTGTGATTCAGAGGTGCTCCTGATAGTAGAAACGCCGTCGGCTCTCTTCCGATAACCACGGTAATGAATAGTTTTAATAAACCTATCATTAGCCAATCCTCCTGTAAGATATATCTCTTCTGATATATCTTTATTGCTCCCCTTCGGAACTGATATACCTCCTGCTTTCATGGCCTTGCTCCCCATTTCAGCGAGTTCGCAAGTTCCGCTCCGTATTCCTCCCGGAACTTGCCCCAGTCCATCGGCTTGTGGCAGACGAGTCCCATTAGTTGGCCCATTGCCACGGCTCCACAATGTCCTGTGTTCTCCACCAATCCCAACCCCTCTGCCCCGTCATAGCCATATAGACTACTTGTATGTCCGCAGGTCCTCAGGTTGTAGGTGTCTGGTCCAATGTTCCTATCCGCATCGTCGCGGATCACCGAGCCCACCTTAACTGTAGTTTTCTGCCTCACTAGGTCCTGCACCACCTTCGGCAACCGGTTCAACTTCGGCCCGCTCTTCTTTTCGTAGGTCCCCAGGTCGAATTGAAAGATATCTCCGTTTGGCGCTGCCAAATGCAGTAGAGTAGTATAGTTCTAGCCGATCCCGCCGACCCCCTTCTTGAGCCCTCATCATCCTCCACAGTCCCTTCGTCATCTAGGACTATGTACCCGCCCCTCTCCACGGAATCTACAAGCCTCCACCACTCCTTCATCGGTGGTTCCCTCGGATATTTCGGTATTCCGAACTTCGCCTCGTCTCCCTTTACTACGTAGCGAAAATGCTCGAGGATCGCATAGTCCAACGACAATAGGTAGGTCCCAACCAGTCATCGCTCATGCATCTCCCTAAACTGGTCCTGAAGCGCATGCGCTCTGTGACCCTTCGGTAGCAGTTTGTAGTATCCTTTCGTCTTCTCCTCCGGATGCCTCTGCGTGAAGTCCACTAGTAACTCCTTGCCAGTCTTCTCTGCCTTTCTCTTCTTTACCAACCTCTCCGCCATCACAAACTTTCCCGCGCTCACCTAATTGGTGGGGCGTTACAAAGGCTCAATTTAAGTGAGGGCCGTTAAACAAGGTGTTAATGTTTCGTTCAGTGATAGCCTACGTCCTACGTTATGCTTTTCTTTATTATATTTGTACAAATATACCCCCAAAATGCCAATTCCCTCTAATTTATGAAATTTTGTCCGTTACTTTAATTATGATTCCAGAATTTCCTCCCCCCAGTTGCTATAATTTTTTAATTTTCTAATTTCTAATTTTGTAATTTTCTAATTTTATTTGTATTCCCCCTCCCTGTGCTATTAATAACTGTCACCGGATTACTTACTTAAGTAACCCATCTACTTGTGTACAGAGAAGACTAGCTATAATTTTCTCATTACAGCACTAGCTTCCTACCAGACAGCTTTCTGGTTCTGTAACAATAGCCTATACCTACACTACGGGCTGTGCGGTACAGTAGTCTATTTCGTGCAGCCTACACAGTCTATTCTGCTGTACCCACATGCCCCCCTCTTCCCTCCGTGGCGCCCTCAGTGCCCACAAGCTCTATGGTACTATGTACCCTACTGCTCCGGTATGCGTACATACCCCCCCAATTCCTCACGTGGCGCCCTCAGTGCCCACAAGTTCTATGGTACTATGTACCCTACTACTACGGTATGCGTACATACCCCCCAATTCCTCACGTGGCGCCCTCAGTGCCCACAGATTCTATGGTACTATGTACCCTACTACTACGGTATGCGCACATACCCCCCAATTCCTCACGTGGCACCCTCAGTGCCCACAGGTTCTACGGTACTATGTATCCTACTACTATGATATGTGCACATACCCCCCAATTCCTCACGTGGCGCCCTCAGTGCCCACAGGTTCTACGGTACTTAAATTAGGTACGTTGGTACATTATTGTACCCTTCCGACGTACATAATTCTAACTACCTACTAATATCTACTATCTACATTACTAAGTATTTATCTTATTATTTTGCTTATTATTTTTTTGTTTTTTATGTGTGGGAAGGGCGTCTCGCCCTCATTCCCACCCCCCTCAGTCCAATATATTGGACAACTAAACACTAAGGCGACCCTTCCAATAGGCAACACTTTCCTACCGCCCTCCTGTAGTTCTTCCTATCTTTGGACCCTATCTTTCCTCCGATCCTCACTTCCACCGACCTAATCCTTCCGTCCTCGTCGGGGTAGGTTTCTACTACCTTAGCTAGTCTCCACTGGTTATTGATAATTGTGTCGTCTGTGACAATTATGAAGTCACCCTTCTTTAGTTCTCTGTGACTGTTCCTCCATTTACTCCTCTTATGTAGTGTTGGAAGATACACTTGTATCCACCTCGTCCAATACTCCGTGCTTATTGCCTTGGCAACTTCGTCTGGATCTACACTTCGCATGTCAATCGTCGCCGGCCTCTCCATAACTAAATGAGCTGGTGTTAGGACGTCCAGTGATTCCGGGTCGTCATTCTCAGGATATAGCGGTTGGCTATTAATAATCCCCTCACATTTGGCTAACACCGTTCTCAATACGTCTTCCATGACCATATGGTTGTTCATTAGTTTGGTCATCAGTCGCTTGGACATTCCCACAGCCGTTCCACACACCCTAATGTATGTGGTGCGTATGGTGTTCTCCTCTCCCACCTTATAAGGTGTTTCCTCATCGCCGCCCTGACACCTTCTCCCTCCAGGATGTTGAGAGCTTCGGCCAACTCGTTCTTCGCGCCCACGAAGTTGCATCCATTATCTGAATATAACACCTCTACCGTCCCTCCCCTGCGGGTTACAAACCTCTCTAAAGCATTAATAAATGCCGACGCTGTAGCATCCTGGGCAAGTTCTATTACCACCGCCCTCGTGTTATTGCAGACAAAGATAATGCCATAGCGTTTCTCTGTATGCTGCATCACCTTTATCTTAATTGGCCAGAACATTTCCATGTCGCAGTGTGTAAATGGCGGGTCGTGATGCCTCACCCTAATGGCTGGTAATGGCGCCATCTTCTGTACGGCCCTCTCTTTCTTCGTCCATCGGCAGGTCTGGCACTGCCCCACTATCGCCTTTACCATCTTCCTGAGTTGGATAACCCAGAACATCTTCCGTATCTCCGTCAGGGTCTGATTGGTACCTCCATGTAGTATCGATTTTTGGGAATCCCATATGATCTGGTGGACTATTGGTGACTTATTTGGGAATATTATAGGTTTCGGTGGAATGACTGGGCTGTTGTTGTTTACCACCCTGGAATTCATCACCAGGATCCCGTCATCGTTCAATTGCGGCGACAGCGCATTGAGTTCGCTGTCTTGATGAAGGCGCTGTTGCTTGCTGACTCTGTTCACTTCGTCCGTGTACCCCCTCCTTTGCTCGTATCGTATCACGGCTTTGGCCGCCCCTTCCAGATCGATAATGGGTCTCGTTTTGGTATCCTTACCAACTCCCCTGAGGAAATCCCTGTAGGCCCTCAAATATGCTACCAACTTCTTAGTCTTGTACCAGCTGGAGCTGTAACTGAGCAACCTATCCGCTGGGTTGTCGCATGGTTCTCTCGGTTTCGGTGGTGCCTCCTTAATCTCTCTCGCCAATAGGCTGTATATCTCTCCCCCCTCCGACTCCTCTCCCTCCTCTTCTACTGCTACTTCCTCCTCGACCTATCGACCTATCCTCGGCCAACTCGACCTATCGTCAAGAAAGTGCGGCCCATGCTGCCACAACTCCTGCTTTCTCGAGAAAGCGTGGTGTACAATGCCCCTTGATAGCAGATCTGCTGGATTGTCGTCAGTTGGGCAGTAGTGCCACTTCTCCGGATCGGTCGTTGCCCTTATCTCGTCTATCCTGTTCGCCACAAATATAGGGTAACGTGTCTTCTCGTTGTGTAGCCACCCTAACACTACCATGGAATCCGTCTAGTAGTGCGTCTCTACTATACTGGGCATGGTGTCCATCAAGTATGCTGTCGCCCTTACTCCTAATCTCGCAGCTGTTAGCTGCGAGATGGCACTGATGCTGAATCTGGCGGCGTCGACTTCGCTTTACTAAATGCTAGCCTTGGTTTATGAGTCCCCTTTTCCTGTACCAAATAAAGTGCCACTCCATATGCTTCCATGGATGCATCGGAAAACATATGTAGGTCCAGATTGGTCATGTCTCCATCCGGGAAGTATACGCGTGGCATACTGTACATCCCCATCTCCACTGTCCCTTGTTTCACTGTCTACTTATTTCCTCCGGGGCCTACGCATCCCAATCGTCTTTCAACTTATACAGTTTCTTTAGTATTTGTTTCCCCATGACTAACAATGGGGATACCAGGCCTCGGGGATCGTATATCCTTGCTATGTATGATACATAGCCTCGTTTGGTAAGGATTTCGGCACCCTCCTGACTTAGTTGATACTCCAACTCATCCATCTCCCGGTTCCATACGATCCCTAGTGCCTTTTGCATTGACGCCATCCTCTTATCTGCCATAATTATGCTTATCTTTGTCATTGTGGGGTTGTCCATCGTTGTCACTGGTCGTTTGTCTTCTATGGCCTCCATGAATTCCTTCGAATTGGACCGGAATTTCGTGAGGTTGAACCCGGATCCTTTTAGGATGTCGCGAACTTCGCGCCCTATCTCGAGTATTTCTTCAACCGTGTTTCCAGATCCCATCCCATCATCCACATAGAATACGCGTCGAATCATGTCGATCACCTTCTCACTATATTCTCCCTCCTTACCCTCCACTGTGTCTCTCACAGCTGTAGTCGTTATGAACGAGGACGATTTGGCCCTCATGTTCTGCACCACCATCTTGTACATTGGTATCTCCGACGGTTCTTTGTCGCCATTGTACCACAGGAAGCGCTGACTATCGCTGTCTTCCTCTGTCACTCAAACCTGGTTGAACATGCCTTCGATGTCGCACGTGAAGGTGTGCCTTCCGTGTCTGAATCTCAACAGGAACTCTATCCCCGAGTTGTAAATGTTGGGGCCTTCCAGCAGGTAGTCATTCAAGCTCTTGCCATTAGTTTTGGCCGACGCGTCGACCACCATCCGTAGTTTGCCCTTCTTATGGTCCAAGGCCACATGCAGTGGCAAATAGTAGGTCCTGTCCGTGTTTGGTTCATCGACCGGTAACTCCACGGCCCACCCTCTGTCCACATATTTCCTAATCTTCTTGTGGATGTATTCATCCTTTTCAGGGCTCCGTTTGAAGGCCTGCTTCAACTTTCGAAGCCTCGTCAAGGCCTTCGCTCCCTATCCTCTCCGAATATGGTCCATAGTCTCTCGTGGGCCGTCGGGCAGTCCATGCCGACTGTGAGAGATACCTTCGGGACGTCCAGTTCAGGTACGGAGAAATCTATATCATCCAGGAACCAGTATTGCTCGATCTCGATCTTTGTGGGCCACCTGGCGTTTATATTAATCGATTCTATTATTTAGATGGGATCGATGGTTGCCCCATAATCGCACCCTGGTGTTATCGCTGATATTTTGCAACGCCCCGTTCTCATCCTCAAGACCTCGTCCTTACTTGAGATAGTGGTTACCGCCATCTTGCTTGGCCTCGTTCGCAACCCTATCTCTTCGGCCACCCAACTTTCTGCTAGCGTGAACGCTGCTCCGCTGTCGACCAACATTAACGTCATGACCGACCGCCCGCCCTCTCCTATTATCCTCACCGGTACCACCCCAAGTACCGTTCCCCGTCTCTTCACTCCCGTGGTGCTTGTCACCATCGTTTCGCCTCCACTTCCATCTACCTCATCGTATTTTACTGGTGTTTCTTTGCACTCGGCGAATCTGTGTCTTCCTACCGCGCCTCGATGACATAGTCCATTTATACCAGTGTAGGCTACCCGATCTTGTTTAAGCAATGCCTGCCAATGCTTGCAGTTCATGGTCTTGTGGAATCCATTCTTATGTAATTGGCATTTGTAGTTTGGATTGTAGCGTTCCTTGTATAGCGCTTCACGTATCACGCATAGATTCATATCTAGCGGTTTAGTGTTTTGGTTATTTGGACTCGGCCTACTGGGGGTATTGGGATTGTATTTGTTTGCATTGTTGTTTTGTTTCTGTCCCTGCCACGGTGTGGCCCTACTCCCAGCTGCTTGTCCCCTGAGTTGCCGCGTATGGTAGTGATTGTCTTATTTTTGGTAGTGCATTTGCCGCACTGTGTTCGGATTTAGGCCTGTTGTATTCAGCTTTCAGTGCCTTCCCCAAACTGTCCTCGCTGTAGACTGGATCTGTATTCAATTCCGCTTCATTGTTAAAGAAGTTCGACATCTCCTCCAGCCCTGGCTCTGCACCTTTCTTCTCCCGGGTGGAGAAGGCGATCTTTCTCCACTTGTTCCTCAGCCAGATCGGATATGCCTGCGCTATTGTAGTGCTGTTATTCGATGCGTTGAGTTCGTAAGGTGCATCTAGGGTCTTTAATACAATTAGTGCCTTTTCTACTTTATTCGCGAAGGTTTTAATGCTGATAGGGTTATGCTGTAGTCCGCCTGATGTTATTCCCCTTAAGGTTTGTCGGATAATCTTCGCAGGATGCCTGAATTCCCTGTCCAGGGCTCGCCATGCAGTCGTGAATCCTCCTTCAATACCTTGGTATTGCCTCACGATGTTGTATTCTGGCCCCCCTGTATAGACTTGTAAGTATTTAAGGCACTCCGCCTGCGTCAAGTTCTTCGTTAAAATTTCACTGCTGTACATACGCCGGAATTGCAGATATTCCTCCGGCATACTACCATCGAATTTGAACGGCTCCACTGGCGATAGCTCGATCCTGGTCTTCAGCGCATCGATGAGTGTTGCCATTTCCATTGCCATTTCCTTGTACTTCCAGCACACTCGATGGTAGGGATACAGACTCCCTTGCTGTTGGGTGCGGTCCACCCGTCGGGCCCGTTGACTTTCCTTGCATTGGATATATCATCGGAGGTAACGGTCCCCTCCATATCTCCGTGTCATAGTCATACTGGTGTGCAGGTACCGGTATAGGCCTATCCACTTCTTGCCTACCGACTGGTATGTACGCCGAGACCTCCGGGTTTAATCCCGTTATCCGCACTACCCTATCGCCTACACTATCTTTCCCAGCATGCCATTTAGTATGTGCAGTAAGGCCTACAGTATGTCCTGCAGTCTGCCTGTGTCCTTCCGGACCGAAGTTTAATCTTCTCGAGTATTCCAAGAAGTCCTCCCCGTGACTACCATATCCTCGATCGGCAGCTACGTTCCGACGGGAAGTTTCTCTCCGATCCTTCATCCTGTCTTCATCCTCATACCGGTACACTCTGTACCCCTCTCTCAGTGTGTGGTATATTTCACCAGGTTGTGTCTCTCTGGGGCGCCGGCAATCTCCCGAAGTACGACCCCACCGGCTCTCTGTCTCCATCTCGACTACTGATGGTTCACTGTCTGTCCTTCCCCTCCGGTTGCTCGTAGCAACACTTCCTCACTTCTCCTCCTCGCCTCGTCCGATTCCAGTGCAGTGTTCCTCCTCGTGAGATCTCGCTTCAACCTCCCGGATAAACTCCACTGTTCTTCTTCCGTCTTCCGACTGGGCTCGACGTTTTCTCGCTCGCCCGCTCACGGCATCAACGTCTCTCCCTCTGCCCGGTTGGAAGGCCTTGGGGATATTTGCAGTCCCCCTACCTACTATCCTCTGTTGTCGGATGCCACGGCTCACTTAACTCGCCGCGCGCATTGTCTACCGATGCTCGTGGGACATTCTCTCCGCCCCCCTCTCGCCCGCCGTTGGGTGCCACGGCTCACTTAACTCACTGTGCGCATTACCCATCGACGCTTGTGGGACATTCTCTGCCCCCCCCGCACATTTCCCGTCAACGCTTGTGGGGCATTCTCTGCCCCCCCCCTCTCGTCGTTAATCGCTTTTGGTGGGGTACCCATAGCCCCCCCCCCCCCCCCCCCCGTCCGTCACCTCATACTTCGCCCCTACGCTCCCCTCTAGTCAACGCGTTATCTCTACCCTCACTGGGTTTATTCACCCCCGCTCCTCCCAGTGCAACTGCGTGGCCTTGTAGGCTCTCATTGGTCACACCGCTTGTTCCCCTACGTTTGTATTAATTGCACCGTTAATAGTCTCGCCCTGGTCCACTGCGTTATTAATTGCATTATTTTGATTATTTTCTCCACCGTTATCTATTATATTATTGTTTGAATTATTGCTATTTAAATTATTTTGCCCTACATTATTTATATTATTATTTAAATTATTCTGCACACCAATATTAGGGATACTGCTCTGGGTAAAATATTATTTCCTGCAAGAAAGGTTTGATTAGGGTTATCTATTACGGTACTATTAATATTAACTTCACCAAACGTATTATTATTATTACCCCCCCCCCCCCCCCACCCACCCGTATGGTCACACCAGCCTTGGGTCTGTCGTCCGGTACCTGTAAGTGGGGTATTAACAAAGGTTTCCATCACTTCTGGTTCCTCATAAATACTACCCGAACCAGCCTCACTTTTGTTTCACTTGGTACTGCATTAACCCCCTCAACCGGGTATGCATATCACCCCGCAAGCGTTTACCCGCCCTCTCTCTTTCTCTATCCTCCCTCATACTCTGGGTGGCCAATTCTGCCTCCCTCGCCTCCTGCTCTCTACGCTCGTTCACCTCCCTCGCCTCCTGCTCTCTACGCTTGTTCACCTCCCTCGCCTCTCGCTCTCTACGCTCATTCACCTCCCGCTCTTTGCGCTCGCTTTCCACTCTCTCTTCCTGCTCTTTGCGCTCGCTTTCCACTCTCCCTTCCTGCTCTTTGTGCTCGTTTATCTCTCTCTCCTCCCGCTCCCTATAGTTTCTCGCCACCCTCTCGGCCCTCTCTTTACACTCTCTCGCTAATTCTCTCTCCCGCTCTAGTAACGTAGTTCCCTCATCCAACTGCCTTTCTAGTTCCTTTTGATCCAGCGGAACAATGTCTAATTGACACACCAGATCTATCTCTAACACTCGTCTTGCTTTCATGGAGAATATAGCGGACTTATCGGTTGCGACGGACTCCCGTCGCCTGTCTGTCCTACTAATTTTCCCCCATTTGCTGGGGTTCCTACTAACTGACGACACCGAATCCTCGGGGTTAACCTCAGATACGCCGTCATGCGGATCCACCCATCCCACTAATTTAATTCCCCTCCTATCCACCAGGTAAGGCCCTACCTACGTACACTACGTCCGCCTCCATCACCTCGGATCGCCACAATTCAAACAGTTCTGTGGCGACCCCCCTTGCCCTCTCATTCGCCAGTTCCCGGACTAAATAGCGGAAGTGTTTATACGACTCACCTAGCCTCTGATATAGTTTAGGCTGGTCTACCTTCTTCCCTTCCTTAGTGTCCTTTAACATCCTCTTCGCGGCGCTGTAAGCCCTTCACAGGCGATCACTCGTCCCGACGTCCTCCTCGTTGACTCTATCTTCCCTCCTCATCCGGCGTCATACCGTCGGCCCCACCGTCGCCATTCTGGTGGGCCGTTCGCCGCCCTCGGCCTATGGTTGGCCAGCGACTTCGGTACTTTGACCATCGTTATCACCTCGTTTTTCGTTCGACTCCTCGTTTTTTCCTCCTCATTGTCGGCCGCCCTCCGCTTGGGTTTCCGGATCCTCCCTCGCTTATATAATATTGCAATATATAACCTGCTCCTTTCCCTCAATTAGTTAAATGATCGTTTATTGTTTTGGTTAGAAATTCCCGCCTCAGTAACCTGCTCCTTTCCCTGATTTGATGAAGTGACCGTTTATTGTTTTGGTTAGAAAATCCCGCCTCTGTAACCTGTTCCTTTCCCTCAATTAGTTATATGATCATTTATTGTTTTGGTTAGAAAATCCCCCCTCTCTAACCTGCTCCTTTCCCTGATTTGGTAAAGTGACCGTTTATTGTTTTGGTTAGTAAAGCCCGCCTCTCTAACCTACTCCTTTCCTTAATTTGGTAAAGTGACTGTTTATTATTTTGGTTAGAAAATCTCGCCTTTATAACCTGCTCATTATCCTCAATTAGTTAAATGACCTTTTATTGTTTTGGTTAGAAAATCCCGCCTCAGTAACCTGCTCCTTTCCCTGATTTAGTAAAGTGACCGATTATTGTTTTGGTTAGGCCAAGTACAGTAGGATTGAGCACAGTGCAGATTATGGTATTGACAGATGGGAGGCCCTGGGGAGGTACAGGATAGGTATATGATTGTGGAATACAAGTTATCGTGTAGTACTTCCCGTTACTCTACCTTATACCTGCGCCGATATCTGAATGGTTAGAGAGTCAGACTTACAACCTGGAGATCACCAGCTCGATCCCACCTGTAGATCATTGTCGACTGTAGCCAACAAAAGTTATAATAACATGAAACCAATTATTTATTATAACAATTATTGCTATGTGGCAGGGGTAGTCTAGTCATAAGCGTACGGGAACTATTTCCACTGGGGGAGCAAACGGCAAATTTCGCGCCCTTTGCCAATTTCGCCCCCCCCCCAAAAAAAAAAAAATAAATAAAGAGTCATAATCAATAATATTTCAAAAATTGTAAAATTTGTGGACATATTGCGGGCCACCAAGAATATTAAGTTACTCAAAACATTTATACAGTAAATCTTATTTAACGGTTTATTTTATTGTTAGTTACGGGTTGGGCCTACTGCTACTGTTATTCGTGATAATTGAACAGTGGCGTATTATAGTTTCGGTCAAGAAGTAGGATAAACCATGAGGATGACAATTTAAAAATGACGTTTAAAAACATTCACATTAAAGTAGATAATGTAAATGAGGGGGATAACGAATAATATGAATTGGATTAGCATTGGAAACGACATGTTAATATAGTTCCTAATAGGAATACCGGTATTAAACAATATTGAGATTTTTCATATTTAAATCGACTTTTCAACCATTACTTTGGTAAAACTATTGACTTTACTATTACCGGTCGGTATATAACAGTGGCTACTGCTAAACCTCTCTCCAGTAATATAATACTGCAGGGAAAATCTTTACTGATGTAATACTCAACAATTTCGCCCCATTTTATGCCTGAACAAACCCATCCGTGAGGCGAAGTCACACAGGCCTGTCTCAACAGTATTTATAATGGGGAAAATCCTTGAAACTTGGTAGTCCACGAACTTGCCCCCAATCTAGCTGACCACATTGCCTCAAATAAACTAGCATACCAGAAGAAGATCGGAGCTGATATCATTACGGCCATAATTCTAGAATTCTTGGAAAGGCAGCATGAATGAAAACAAGATGTGCATATGTGCCAACTCGATATTCAGGGAGCCTTCGACAATGTACAGCACTCGACTCTGTTTGAGAAACTCTCCAAAATCAGTAATCCTTATGTATGTATTATACTCTTAAAGTATTATGCAGTCACCATCGCCTACCTCAAGTTCGGAATAGGATAGATAAAACTGGAATACCTATTTACAAAGGCGTGAAACAGGGATCATTGTGTTCACCGGTTTTCTTCCTGATTTATACAGCAGATCCACTTGAGGCCCTGGTGAGGGCAGACTTCGTATCTTCCTCGAATTTATGTGGATTGTAACCTTGGCGTACGTGGTCGATGTTATATTATGTGCAAGATCTCGTGAAGAGTTAGATAGCATGGTTACCATTTTAAGTAAGGAATATGGTTCAATTGGTTTGTCTTTTGAAGCTGATAAGACAAAATGTGCGTTTGTTTTTCAATTTTACCTCGAGCAAATCCTCCCGAAGTTTAACAACATGTCTAAATCCGAGCTCATCTTCTAGTGGTATTAAATTTATCGGAAACAAATCGAACCTCCAAGTATCAATAACATGGCAAAGTAAAAGGGATCATTAAGGGATTTCAGAGGCCTTTGTGCGCAAAGGGTAGACAGTGCAATACCTTGACCCTGACACACTTGGGTTCTTATGGTGCGCTGTAGCTCTTCCTTCCATCTTGTACTACACAAAGTTTATGTCTGGGAGCATGTCACCTACTGAAATCGACAACGTCGATTACAATGCAGCTTACAGAAAGTCACTACGCAAGATGGTATAACTAGGGAATTATGTCACAAATAGGACACTCTATGAATTATTGCAGTGTCGACCACTATCACACGAACTCTTCAGAAGCAATATCGGCACCCTGATACGTACAGTACAGCTGCATGCCCCAATGAACTGGTTCAGAGCTTTCTACAGAAGGCGTCGTGGAATCTGAGCGGTAGGAAATATACAGGACCCTTTTAAACTTTTCAAATGTGCAGAAAGCTCCACCCCGTGCCGTCATTAGTGTATTCTCTAATGATTTACAAGTATGACCAAAAGAACCTAGATGCTAGGTTAGGCCAGTCAGCGCTTACCATGAAGAAACAAATTACGCTAGACTTTATCCGGACAGTCTACAATTCTCCACTGCCTTTTAGTATCACACGGGAAAGAATTTGCAGTTACTTCGGTATCTAAACATGACTCCTTACCTATCTGACTTCCTGCGTCTCATACAGTGCTTCACATACTTGCTTCCCCGACCTATGCCTTCATTACCTGTCTCTTCCGTCACTTAACAACTAGTTTTAGGCTGATCTAATTTTAACCTTGCTTGTATCTCGATTTATTCATCAAGTACCATCTGTAAAATAGTTCTTTGTGCCGTATTTTTGCCAGATATACATTTTAACCTTGCAGTATATGTTTTAATATGTTTGGGCAATTTTAACCTGCTACCTTATTTCCGTTTTATTTAATGTCTTTAATCAATGATTTGTCGGCTCTGTCCGAATTAAATATGATATATATATTTAACCCCCCCCCCCCCCCCCCCCTCCTCTCTCAATCCGCTCTACCCCAACCCAAAGGCGCACTCAGGATTGATGAAAGGCAGGTATTTTCAGGAAATTTGTGTTTTAAAAGTAATATGTTATATTTATTTTTAATAAAACACAAAATACAACTGGAAGCGATTCACAAATATACAAACAACACAAATTTCTAGCAAAAATAATTAAAGGTCGCATTTTATTTAATTTATTTAACCAACAAAGAAATCAATAAACTCATGTTATTGGTAACATGTTAAACTCATGAAGTATTATCAGAAATATTTTAGGCGTGGAGGCGACCCAATTTCTAAGAAATATTAAAGTTGGACTGGTTCCCAGTTAGGCTAGGCAGGCAATATCAAGCTTGCCTTGGAATAATGTTGAGTGATGGCTGACATGGTATTTTAATAACTTAATTACGTTTAGATCAAATTAAAATCACATTTCTTGAAGCAAATCACTTGAACTAATTAAAAACTATAATGGAATTGGGTATGGGGATTACAGCAGTATAATTATTAAGTATAATTATTTATATCTTTTACTATAAAATAATTAATTTCCATTAAAAGTCATGTTGAAAATGCTGTTTTTACCCTAACCAACTTAATTAATTTTAATTTAATTAATCTTTCAAATTTAATTCAATCAAATTTAATTTAATAAATTAACTGCTATTATATTAGCTTCTCAAAGGCCACACGGAAATTCAACTTGGAAAATTTATAAACTTTTGCCAGACTACATGTGTACCAAGTTAGGATAGATTTCATCGATATTTGGCTGAGTTATTGACGTTTAAAATTGAACACAACAGAACGACAGACACACCGATTGAGTTAGTGGTACCTGATGCTAATCTCGCTTACTTTCGTGGCTTGGCCCACAGGCGTGCAGCTTTATTGAAGTAGAAGAGTAGTACTATTTTTTAAAGTTTTAGCTTTAACAAGTTAGTAGCATAAAATATAGCTCAATGATTGATAGGAATTGATAATGCATCTACCGCATCTTTATTGATTACGTATTCATAATCATTGTCCTTTTAATAAGATAACAATTTCCAAAATTATCGCATAATTTACATTTTTCATTGCGGGCTTAAAATACCCTCCTGAGCACCTGTCATATTGGTGAATTTTAATTTGTTTTAAATTTAACTATTGTTGATTATTAATCCGAAAGTAACTTTAAGTTTACTGAACGCCCAGATTTGCCGAATTCCGGACAGTCATTTTGACAGTTTGCTCAGAAATACAGACATTTTGGTCGGATTTCCGGACATCCGGGCATCCTAGTGCCCGGACGTCTGGGCGACTTTGAAACAGTCAAATAGGCAGACATAAAAGTTTACTGAACGCCCAGATTTGCCAAATTCCGGCCAGTCATTTTGACAGTTTGCCCGGAAATACAGACATTTTGGTCGGATTTCCGGACCTCCGGGCATCCTAGTGCCCGGACATCCGGATATCCGGACCTCCGGGTGACTTTGGAACAGTCAAATAGGCAGAGAGAAAAGTTTACTGGACGCCTTGATTTGGCGAATTCCGGACTGTCATTTTGACGGTTTGCTCGGAAATACAGACATTTTGGTCGGATTTCCGGACATCCGGGCTTCCTAATGCCCGGTCATCCGGACGTCCGGGCGACTTTGGAACAGTCAAATAGTCAGACAGAAAAGTTTACTGAACGCCCAGATTTGACGAATTCCGGACAGTCATTTTGACAGTTTGCCCGGAAATACAGACATTTTGGTCGGATTTCCGGACATCCGGGCATCCTAGTGCCCGGACATTCGGACGTGCGGGCGACTTTGGAACAGTCAAATATGCAGACTATTACTTTAAACGTGATTTGCACTCATAATTACATTTATTGTTTCACTAATTAATTTCACAAATTTACAACTTACTAAAGTTTGCGTTATGTATATCAACAATAGACTTAAGTAAATAAATTATAATAACGATTGTCTGTCTATGTATAAGTTTTCCATTTCAACTTCCTTATTTGTTACAGTCATGGAATAAATTGTGGTTTTTATAAGTTACATTAGGTTAGGCCTACTCTAGTTGTAAATGATAAATAACGGTGTAAAGCGTACTTCTTGATTTGTATATTATTATATTGGTTAAATAAATATAAAATTGTTATAGAAATAAAAATCCCATGCTAAACACATAAAAATGTTCTAGAAAGATTATTACGAGATGGGCTCCCTTTTTTTCCCATTAAGGGCATTACTTCAGATTCTCAAGTGATATTATTGAGCTGTGTATTTTGTGCAATATTTTTATAGGGTTGATAAATACACCAACTCCACAGATAATATTTCAATGTCTAAATTTTGGTGGCAAAGTCCCCCAATGTTCCTACGCATCTGCCATGTGTGAAATATTTAAAGAACAGAGTTACATACTTATTGTAAACATAGGTGCAATGATAAAAACACCAGCTGGCACTCATGAAAAATGTATAGATATGGCCTGGTAATGCATTAAATAGGAAGGGCCAACTAACAAAGAAGTACTTTCTGTGCCAAGTATTATCACTCTACTCTACAACCCAGACAGTAAGCAAACATTAACTGGTTTAGCTGGCTATTACACTCTCAGCTGAATAACTCTTCCCAATGTTAATTAATTGGCGTGCAAGCTAAATGACTGTTAGTTATACAGTGTGTTGGCTACACTATTGATTGTACTGTGCTCTCTAGCTCGCATCGAATTATTGTTTTATTTTGAAACCTTTGTGCCAACATTAATACTTTGGAGGCTGTATGCCTATAAGGCTGAATGTTTACTCAGCCTCACAATGATTCTCAATAAGGCTAACATTATTGTTTGAAATATAAAAATCTATTGTAATAATAATATAATTGTTGTATTTAATTAATATCGTGGTTTACATTGAACAGTGTAAATTGTTAATCGCGGTTTACATTGAAATATCTCAACTTGTTTTATTTATTACAAAAATAAGAACGAATTTATCTTATCACTTCTTATGCGCGATTGTATTGAATTCATGACAACTGCTGTTATTATTATTAATCAATTGACACCTCGACTCCTCTCTGAGACTCCGACTACTCTATCCGATAGAATAAAATAATAATTTTGCTAACTGCTCTCTATCTTCTATAATCACAACAGCTTTTATAATTCATTAGATTATTACAACATAATAATTACAGTTTGAAGTGGAAATTTCTCGTACACCACCGGGACTACCCTCACACTAATTTATTATCAGTCAGAACAAAACGCCTTTACTTGACTCGTACTGTCTCCTACGACTTGCTTCACGGGCCGCTAGGCCCGTCTCTAGTATTAGGCCTGCTTTGAATTAAAAAATAAGAAATATTGTTAATACAATTCAATAAATCTCTGACTTTATAATTTGAACATTTCTACCTAAACAGGTAGAATGAAGTTCGATTCAATTTGCAATTGTCATATTTTATGTTGAAGGGGAGTGGAAGTAACGGTTAAATAATCCTTTCAGCGCTGTCCGATTTAATATTATACTCTATATTATTATAGTGTCTCTGTCTATTATTGAAAATGTCATAAGTTGATTATTTCACTTGGATTAAAGAGAAATACGACCTCGGATTTGTCCTGCCCATGCTGAAAATCTGAGCTGACTATTCATAGAGTGAGCAGGAAAAATAACACCCACGAGATTTAATAAGTATTACTGTACCATCAAATGACGTAGGTAATCACAGAGACGTTAATGACATCCCAGAGGATACCGTCTCATTAAAATGAAAGTTATTTCCTCATGTTGAAGCAGTTTTGTTACTCAAACAGGACGTAGCGCAAATATGACGTTAAGCAAACAGGACATTTTTACATAACGAATTGAGTCCCCCAGTGAAAGTTCTGATTAAAAAGGCTACTGGGGCTACTTTTGAGATACAAACTAAACTTAAAGGTGTTAATTAAGCCTTATGAAACTTAAGATAGAAAGTTAATTTGGGGAGGGGGGGGGGGGGGAGGCGAGTGCGTTTTAATCTTAAGATCGGAATATTCGAGTACACTTAGCGGTAATAATACAACTCGTGCGGTAATTCAGGTAACTTAATTGAATGTTATAAATTATCCCTAAATATGTACACATTTTCTATGATTTCAGAGGGGCGTAATAAATTAAAGAGTGGCTATTACAATATCACTTCTGCGCATAATTCATTATTTCTAAGAAGTACTAATGGTATTTTACTTACCTAAAATATTAAGGTGGGACTCAATATCCACGTGCTGTTGCACTAAACAAAATAAATTACACTTAATTAATTACCTTAAATTACACTTTGAACGCTCTCATCAATGAGGCTAAGCTTAGCCCTCATTCACATCCAATCACAACCCCCTTCGCTGTAGGCCCTACCATTTACCTCGCTAAACTGTTATAGGTCCCTCAACACTGATTTAACATTTTTTTACTTTGTTTTATTTATTTCAGTGGTAAGGTTAACACCAAGTGATAGTTTTTTTTAGACGAGTTATTTTTGAGTGATTCTGTTTTTTAGATGGTTTTTACTGAAATTGTTGATAAATTTTATTGTTATAAATATCTATACGTACAGTACAGTACAGTACAGTATCGACTTGAAATGCGCCCAGAAAGGCGCCATATTAATATATATTATTATTAGGTAATTAAAGTCTCCATCATCATTACACTCAATTATATAACTGCTAAGGTCAGCCATGTTGGAATTTGAGCAATACCATTTTTGTGTTAAATTATCTATTATGAGACTAAATATTA
Source organism: Nemertoderma westbladi (assembly GCA_032718475.1). NCBI lineage: Eukaryota > Metazoa > Xenacoelomorpha > Nemertodermatida > Nemertodermatidae > Nemertoderma > Nemertoderma westbladi. Next base: position 134,309 of record JAUCBJ010006842.1, on the reverse strand, counting down.
CTTGTCTCCAATATGTTTTAATATTGTCTGTTCTGTTATTAAGGTGATTGATTACACATAGTTAGGAAAGCAAAGGCATGCGTAGCTCTATGAAAAATGGATACCATCTGGAAATCAGATCTCTCCAGACACCTGATAAACCCAACTCGACATTCAGATATAAGTTATTCTGGAATACCATTTACCATGACCTCATTAAAAACATCGCAAACTTCTGGAATATTTAAGATGCCCATCCTTTACATGTTCCTCTATATCAAGTTTATCAAAATATATATATGCAGCTGCTATTGGGTGCATTATTCCGAAACTTTGTTCACCGTGGTTAAGTATCATGAACAGTAACAAGTAAATTTGAGAGATCACATAATGTAGGAAGCAACCAACCATCCAGCATGCCAAACTATTGTGAACAACTTAACTGGCTAACAGCACTCTCTAACAGATCTTGCAGTAATCCTCCTTTATCTTGACCAGGTTTACCTGAAAATATAACTTTGATTCATTTCAGCGGGTTGATTCGGGGTAGATTAGAAAGTAAATCAGGTAGCAGAGTGATGACGGATTCCTAAGTACTGATAGGTTACACAGAATCCTAATCGTAAATAGTTCCCATTTCTTTGAACACAGACAAATTGTCCAGCAAGATTCGAAGCAGTTGACTAGTGAATACTTTATCTTGTCTTTCAACAGCTGGTTCTATTGGGACATTATCCATTTCATCAATAGTAATGCATGAGTCATTGTCCGACTCATAGACAGGGATATTCAAATTCACTAATGGCTCTAGCTCTGGAATCGCATTCTCCATTTTGATTTTGTTAGAACTTGAATGCAATGGAACCATTGAGGGGGGTTCGTGTTGATTGATACGTGAAAACCAAATTTACAAATATTCAAATTATTTAATAAAGATAAATCAGGTAGATAAAATTACAAAGACCACACAAGTAACCAATTATTACAACTCAGCAATATTTCGGCGTACATGCATTTGTCTAGCTGACTACGGAAAATACCTAACTACCCAGAGAACTGCACGAGGTGAAGTAAACAGTAACCCGGGCGCACACTATTATTCGCAATATTCGTGTTGATTATCATCATCATCACTCAATGGCAGTGATTGGTCAATATCATCGTATTAATGCAAGTACTCTCAACAAAGTTCGGATTTCAGACATAGTAGAAACTTTATGCATCGGTATTCTCGACCAATTTCCTCTTTATATTTAGTTAATACAAACTCTTGATGAGAGCAAGGCAATCTTAATGTGCTTTAGACTTATCACCATAAAGCAAAACAAACACCTTATCATGGAAACTTTTAAAAACGTCAGGCCACAGTGCACAAAGACTTCAACAGATCTTTGAAGTAAACCCGTATAATCTATAAATCTCGACACCTGAACCAGTAAAGCAATTGAGTGTTGACCAATAATAAAACTACCGCAAAACACCATTTTTACCTGTACAGTTTTCGTTGCAAGCTTGCAACTGTCTCTCTAGTACTGTAGTAGTTGACTACCAGTACTGTAATATCATAAGGCATATTACAGTAGTAGGCCATAATACACTCATTGTGTTAATGAAATTTAAAATTCCCTCCATTCATTCAACTATTTACAAATGTATTCAATTTTTTGTATACAATTTTTTGTATTCAATTTTTTTGTATACAATTTTTTGTATACATTTTTTTGTATACAATTAATTGTATACAATTTTTTGTATACAATTTTTTGTATACAATTTTTTGTATACAATTTTTTTGTATACAATTTTTTGTATACATTTTTTTGTATACAATTAATTGTATACATTTCAAGGAATTGTATACAATTTTTTGTATACAATTGTACTGAAATTAATAACATGCAAGGAATTGTATACAATTTTTTGTATACAATTGTACTGAAATTAATAACATGCAAGGTATTGTATACAATTTTTTGTATACAATTGTACTGAAATTAATAACATGCAAGAAAGTGTGACATGGCCCTTCTGGGCTTTCATACGTCTCTGACTCCGTGATCTAACTAAAAAGATTTTGTATATACTCTGACTCTGATCTAAAAAGCCTTTGCATATAATATGTAATTTTATTAACAAAATGGCCTTGTCTCATCCGCTCTTGAGACTTATCACCATCTCTTTCTCATGTAAACCGAATATGTACAGCCGTATAAGAACATGGTCCTTGAACTATTTTTAGGAAAAAAGTCACCTGTTTTACAATCAATCCAATGCATGTGAAGTAAATGTCCGCTATTTTAAGGATAATAAGATAAGCCTTTGTTGCTTACCATTCACGTATTTGAAGGAAAAAAAGTTGAATATTTTCCCCTGAAACGTAGGATATATAAATAGAATAAAGAAATTATAAATCACTTTATTAAGTACCAGCAAGCGATGGAGGGGATTAAATCATGTTTATTGTTACCGGTACTGAATGATATGGTAATGTAAACATTTATGTACTTTTTACAGTCCCGAAACATGTACTACTGCGTACTGTCATTCTTGGAGACAGTTTGTTTGCATGCAGTCCCTGTTGTTTCTTATTTGTTATAGCTTGTTTATTATGAAAAATACCTAAATTTCGATTGATTTAATTGCCACAATCTATTATATTTCAATTCATTGTGTTTTTATGATGACACATGTTGATTCAGTTTCTATGATGCGTGTTGATTCAGTCAGTCGCTTATTTTGTACAGTTAGGCCCAGTTTTGTGCTGCTATAAGAGGCAGAAATATATTTGTAACTTTTAACTTCAATGCTTCATACAGGAGAAAGAATGTGGACCTCCAGTTAGACATATAATATATTAATAAATAAACCATATGGTGTATTTAGGTCTATGAGTACTGTATGTTATAATGTTGGAAGGAAAACTTGAGATAATATATGATATTTCGAGTATCAAGGAACACACACTCATTTCATGTTAACAACTGTTTTTGTAAATTATGTGATGGGATCCGAGTTGGCGCGGGATCCTGACAGGGAATGTGTGTCGTGTTTAGTACGCATCGCTGCGCTATAGGTAGTAAGGCTGAAAGGCCATAGGCTGATATAAATATTATAGAGTTATTCTTTATCGTTGTTAATAATAGCTGATATATAAGTACCGGTAGATAACAGCACAATCAGTATGTACTACGGGTGATGGTTAAAAACTGTCCAACTTCCACAGTAATTAATAGCCAACTGAACACAAAATTATTATTGGGTAACGGATATATACAGATTGCATGGAAAACTTATCACACAGTTCTACCTACATGTCGACATACCAATAGATACACGTTTACTGGCCATGTGCTGCACGGCTATTGGTTGGTTTTTCCCCCTGTCATTCCATGTTCCCTTTGGCCCCTGAGATGTGTTGTTAACCATCTCCCAGCTAGCATCACATCACTTCATGTTCCTTGGTATGCAATATTATATTGGATACTGGATACCCGGTTTTGATTCTTAAATCACTCTGTCCCCAATTCTCTCGGTAGGTGGCATGGCAGTGGATGGATCCACTAAAAAATTATATTATCCATCCGAGAATAAGCCAGCAATAATAACTTGAAAAATGAAATAATTTACAAAAGTTGACTTATTTATTAAATCTATTTATATTTTAATTAATTAATTTAATAATAATACATAATATAGGTCTATATAAAATCAAATAAATGAATTTAAAGTTTCGATGTACAGATGTAGGTAAGTGAGCAGATGTGTTCTTCATATAAGGATAATAATAATTATAAAATTTTTATATAGTGCTAAATTTCGACTAAATTACGACTATAGTACTCTAAAGCGCTTACGACTAAGTACATAAAATGTAAGCTTTAAAAATAAGTGTTAAATAAAATGTATAAGCTCAAAATGGTTAAAAGTGGTATAATTATCAGTCAGTTTAAAAATTACTTATTAAAGGCTTTCCTAACGAGATGAGTCTTAAGATCCGTTTTAAATTTCGATGTGTTCCCTTCTGATCGCAACTCGTGAGGCAGTTTATTCCATAGAGTTGGTGCAGCGACTCTGAAGGCCCGTCGTCCATATGATGCACACTTGTATTGGGGTGTAATGAACTTTGGTGCTGTTTGGCTCCGTATGTTGTATCTATTATTTAGTGCAATGTGAAGCATTTTCTAAAGATTAAGTGCCACTACCACAGAGAATCTTGGGTGTTATAAGAAGAATTTTGTACTGCACTCTGTGTGTAATAGGAAGCCAGTGTAATTCGTGGATGAGTTTATATAATTAAGATCGCCGAACTTATGGCTGATCGAGTGATTTGTGGCGTTTTTGTTTTTGGGTCTGTGCCTATGGCAATAATCTCATGACATAGCATGGCTGGTCCTCACGGCAAAAGCAATGTCCTGCAAACGGAGGCGGTTGCTTCTATTCAAGTGTCAAGCTAGGGGAGACTAATGGAACACCTCTGATTGGAGATAGAGACTGATTGGAGATGTGTTCATTGTCTTGACACAATGAAACCAGCGCAACATTCTTGTGAAAGTGTCATCCAGAGATTTGGTATCCTCTGCAGTTAGAAGAACCCAGCATGGACTCCTATATACGAGTACTGGTACTACTACTGTCATAAATAATCTAACCTTAAGGCTCCGTTTTATTCTACGGGACTTCGAAATCCTGGACAGACTATCTAACGCTGCCTAGCCCATGCCTTCCCCTTACATATCCGAATCTCTTCATCTGACTTTCTGATCCATGATCCCAAGTAGCAAAAGTCATCCACGTGCTCAAGCAAGCAATGCCTCATTTATAGGATATACAAATATAAATGACAAGTGAATCACACTTGACTCTCTATTATTTACATCATGTTTTTGCGATAGTATTATGACATGAGACATGATGCAAACAGGTTAAATGTGCGTGTGTGTAATGTGTATTATTATAAAGGTGTTATGTATACGGTCAAAATACATAACATAAATCAAATTCAAAACCTCACTCTTTACGCAAGCTCTAAAATTTCAGGCGTACAATCACAAGGTACATGGTTGACGAGCTGGCTAGTGGCATGGCTGAAGTCGGAAATTGAAGTATGGCGAGGTTTTGTTTTGGTTTGTAGGGCATGGATGCTCCTTAAAGGTTCACACGAATGGGTGCATGTATATTTAATTGTGTGGATGTGAATCAAGCTAAAACAATGGATCCAGTGCATTTGTAGCAGGATGGTGTTGTTCTGTAACTAACACATTGGAAATATACATAAATATATTGGCGTCCTGGGAAATAAAAATACATTGTATTCAGTAAACCAAAATAGAGAGATTGAAATATGATTGGCTAGATTTCTAGACTACAATTTTGGAACATTTTATGTTATTATTTTATATAATTTTTGTTGTAAATAAATTTATACATGATTTATTTTTTAATCTCTAAACTTCTAAACAACGTTATTTTTCTAAAAAAAATTAGAATTAATGACAGTCAGTCATTAATAAATCAAATACAACCATTATTTACTGATAAACAACTGAAGATAATTTATCATGAAATTAAAACAGAAATGGCTTTCCTTTTTACATTGGGTACTTGGGAATGCAGCTCTTGGCAAAGGCCAACTCTAAGTTCCTATTGGTTCGTCCGATTGGAATATATCCACCAACAACTGGCTAAAACCAAACACAATTGCCAATCACGATCTATTTCAGACCATGTCAGCATGAATTTTCGAACCTAAATAGCTAACTGAATTTGCTCACTGAATACCAACTTCGGAAAAAAGGTACTCTGGTTGGGTTTTAGTAATCGAAACTAATCCAGGTGGTTTTAATCCTCCCGGCTGAGGCATTGATTCCATGTGTTTAAGTATCCAACTGCAATGCATTATTGTAATTAGTTCACAGACAGTTTAGAGGTGGAATCTTCTTCAGTTTCTTCTGAGCCACCACAGCGTCGAAGTATTTCATTGAAATCAACTGGTATTGCGAGATACTGTTTGCCTCCAAAATGGTATACATTGCATTATTTATGGCACATGACATATTTAAACAGCCTGATTTAAAAAATCAGAATTCAAAAATCATTACAACAAACTTGCAGTCTTGCAGTAATAATAATAATTATATCCAACTATTGTAACAATTAATTAACAATCAAACTATTATGCAATTTTATTTACAACTGTGTGAGATTCTGCAACTATTGTAGACAACTATCTGTTATCCGAGAATTTCAATTTGCTATATTATATGATGTATACAAAAATGTTCAACAATAAATTATTAATTGGAGACAGGGGAGGAAACTGGACGCAAAACCCGCCTTAGCGAATTAATATCCCGCCTCAATGTTAAATTCTCAATTTAGAGAAAGGAGCAGGTTACAGTGGAACGTTATTTTAACCAAAACAATAAACTAAACACAATAGAACAGGTTACAGTTTTATTTTTGAAAGTAATCAGCTGTAATTTGCGTCCAATTTCCCCTGGAGCGGGATGAATTTTTATTGCATCCAGTTTCCCCCGCTATCTGGATAAATGAAGCAAACGAAAATAAATTGATCATGTGTTACAAGATTGTGCGTGTTACATGGTATATGACCAGACCATAGTGCAATGGGAAAACTGAAAATAAAATGAATTAAATATGATGATCGAATCATGAACAACGAACTTCCCTACCTGTTGGTAAGAGACCAGCTCTATTACTATATTACAGAAATCATATCAGGAATATTAACCCTTTTCTGGCGCATGGTGATAGCAGGCCTATTAAACTATAGTGTAACGGTAACGCTAATAGGTATAACTGCTCTCTTCGCTTGCAGTTTGCTGCATTCAATTGTAGAATTATTTTAGAAACAATTGCATATGCAATAATATGTAAATCATCCAGAAAATCAACGAAAAACAAAATTGAGAAGCGTTACATTTTGTGCAACTGTATTGAACATGAATGTTTTAAAAAATGTAATATTACTGTTTGCAAAGCAAAAGGCTACGCCATTGCACCCAGGTATCTCCAACCGAGCCATTATATCCTGCAGATGTAATCACCATGGTGATCTAGAATTCCTACATTATTATCGCATCGAACCAACCCACCTGCCATTGAGTTTAGTGATGTTGTGGAATCTGAATTGATCTCCCCATAAGGAACTGTGAATATTTCATAATAATAGTTGCTCTAATAAGCTATTTACTCAACTCTGCGACATCAAGAAACCAAAACGTGAACCTTGCATCGATGTCAAATTGATTATAGATCAATAAAAATCAATAAACGGTGAGGCTGTAAGTTTATATAATAAATGAAAGTCATCGTTAAGAAAACGAAAAAATAGAATAATATGTGGCCTGGAATTGATTTGCACGATGAAGTTGTGAGACAATTGTGTTGCTTGAGGGCTTGAAAACCCGTAATCAAGAACTCTCAATACTATGGGTTAGGTTAATTTCACATTTTTGTTATGCAGAAACACTGGGAGAAATATTGAGCAATTTCTCCAAGGATTGACATTCTACGTCGATCAATATGCCGATCCACGTGACACACAGGATAGCTAATATTTTCACAGAAAGGTCCCTCCTGTAGCAAATTCGTTGTGGAGGGAGCCCAGTCAGAGAGAGTGATTAAGACGTAGGGTAGCGAGTGCGATGAGATTTATATGAGGCTGAGCCACTGGGGCGATTTAGCGGGGGTTGAAATGAAATGAACAGAGATGAATAAATCGCTTGATCGACAGGAGGTTATGGCATCCAGCATGAAAATAAGGCAATTACAATTATATAAGATTTACGAGCTTTAACTGTCAAAATAAGAAAACTATTACCATAACTATTAATGGGTATTCAACAGAAAGTTCAGCAAATCAAAGAAACTGGCTCTACCACCAAAACATTTATTCCACATTAGTTGACTTTCTCTTACAAAATTGATGGAAGTGAAACAAAGGCGACTTAATTCCCCAAAAAAGCTGACATTTAAAATTTAGATTTGTACACATTCAATGAATGATACAACAGCTGACTTTTTTCGTAAAATTGACTGACATTCGATGACGTGTACTTATTAATACTTCAGTATAATACTAATTAATTTAATTTTATAGTTAATATTTATTTTTAATTAATACTATTATTATAATCAGTTAGCACTGTAATTCATTTGATATGTGGTATCTAGGCCTTCTCCAGTCCTTCCACAACTTGCAGGATAACCCACACAGATAACATTGCCTAACTTTATTTTATATGCAATGTACCTCTACGCTTAGGCCTACACACCTACAGTACGCCCTTATTTAATTTATTCGCTATTTATTAGTTATTAACCTGTCCTGTTTGTTTGGAATGTGTTTCTAGATATTTTTACAATTATTTACCAAAATGGTATAAACCTAACCTAATAAATAAAAAGTAGCAGAAAACCAGTTAAATAGCATTTATAAGAAATACTTTGTGCAATTTAACTACCGTGTCAGTGTATACTTTTATACTGTAAGTACATTATAGTATCTATAGAGCTACATATATTGAGAATAATTTATAAAGAAACTATAATTATGAAATAATTATTTAATTTACAAATATTAATTATTTTAATACGATTTGGATAAAAATTGGATTTGTATGGAAATGAATGTAAATTAGAATTTGGTTTTTATATTCAGTATCTCCATTTCTTACTGCAGTTGAAGTAATCTTAACTTGTAATTATGTCCCTGATTGGGGTATAAATTATATTATGATTTAATATTTCTTACACACACTTACGAAATTTAATTATGATTTACCAGTACCTTCAAGACATCTGTATCAATCAACCATACCTAATATTTCGACATACATACATTTCAAATTTAGTTAACATAATTGGGCAAGTTTTTGGGGCAAGTAATGAAATAAGCGATATGGCCACAGCTGCTTTTATCGTTGTCTTTGGGTCGGTCGGTCGGTCAGTCGGACTTTAATAAGTTTGATGATTAATAACTTAATAATAATCTTTGATGAAATTCAACAAAATATGGTACACACGTAGTTTATTAAAAGTCTGAATTTGTCATTAGGAATCTTGAATGAATTATAAATTAACAAAGTTATTTTATTAATTAAACTTCAATTTCTTGTAAAACATTAAAATTAATTAAAAGGTTGTAAAGTGGTGCAAATTATTATATCTATAAAATAAAAAATAGGCCTACAATAACTAAACTCTCGGTGCAAACTAACTCAATCAGCAAATATAATTGCGGATTTGAGAGATTGTCTAGCCTGGACACTTGTCTTTAAATCTTCCAATTGTAGGTCACATTCCTATCCGGAAAGTAAAATCTATCAGGCTCTGTTAAAAATCAAGCCAATTTAAAATAAAAATATAACTTTCTTCTATCTTTCTGTAATCGGGCTGCTACATTGCAGCTGCACATTGAGATGCTATGCTAGCTTAACAAAATTATTTTTGCCAATATCATGCAATCCACAATTCTCATATTCCAATGCATCGGAAATCAAGAACGATATGCCGGCTTATCGACAAAGTTGCACCGCCACAACTCCCTAGCCCGCATGACTTTCGCGAGATTACCCGCTTCTTTAACGCCAGTGTCAATTAAGAGGCATCTCAGGAAAGTTATGGGCTGTCCACCATGATTATAGTCCCGAACAATGTCCTTCAAAGTGTCTGGTTGGATATGTGTGCATTGAACTTGACACAATGAACCCGGCGTAGCATTCTTGTGAATGTGCCATCCAGAGATTTGGTGTCCTCAGCAGTTAGGGCCCAGCATGGACTCCCATAGAGGAGTACTGGAACTACTGCTGCTCTAAATAACCGGACCTTAAGTTTCCGATTAATTCTCGGTGACTTCCAAATCCTGGAAATATATAAATAAATAGTCTAAGTATAACTATGCTATGCTACATGCTATGCTATGCTATGCTATGCTATGCTATGCTATGCTATGCTATGCTATGCTATGCTATGCTATGCTATGCTATGCTATGCTATGCTATGCTATGCTATGCTATGCTATGCCATGCTATGCTATGCTATGCTATGCTATGCTATGCTATGCCATGCTATGCTATGCTATGCTATGCTATGCTATGCTATGCTATGCTATGCTATGCTATGCTATGCTATGCTATGCTATGCTATGCTATGCTATGATATGCTATGCTATGCTATGCTATGCTATGCTATGCTATGCTATGCTATGCTATGCTATGCTATGCTATGCTATGCTATGCTATGCTATGCTATGCTATGCTATGCTATGCTATGCTATGCTATAACTATGCTTGTTGCATTGTACTTGACACAGTGAACCCGCACTAGCCTCTATGCAAAATCGTTTCATTATCCCACAATAGGCATCAAATGGCTAGCGAACTAAATATACAATTTTACTACAGCTTGTAAATATTTACTATATTGCTGTGCACGGAAATATATTTCAGTTTACAATACTAACATCAAATAATATAAAAATAAAATAAGTCAGATATTGATATAGTTGTCCTAGTATATAAAGTGGAAAGTATGTACCAGAGTTTATAAAAAATCATAGAGGTTATGGATATTTTATGAATTTCTTTGAATTATTTATTTGTTCAATAATTGTTTTCTGTGCTCCTGTCATTATAGATAATCGCTCACTAAAACAGCTTGCAAACCCCACATTATTGTTTTGGTAACAAATTAATTATTTGGTAAACATTACCCTGATTAATTATTTTAAATATGCGATATATTAAGAGTTTGAAAATAAAAAGTAGTTGAAACAATTACATATGCGTTTCGCATGAGATTTCGACGCAAAAAAATATATTTATAAATAATGTAAAAATAAACATGGCTTAGGATAAAATACTTAAATAGTTAATTTTATTAAATATTATTACCCACATAGAAGTAAATAGTTGAGATAATTTTTTGAGAAACATATTTATATTAATCAACTAATTATAAGTTCTTTATTGCTTTGTCCAAAATGAAATACCATTAAATGCAATACAGGTCAATTTCATACTCTTATAATAGAAAAGCCATGTTTGTATATACAGTCGACCGACAGTAAATTGAATGATATAGAATGGCTTATATACATGGAACAATGCAGGGCAGAACAAGTTAAGTTAGTAAGTATATCACAATAATAGTTTGAGAAATGTGCCAAGAACTTATCATTATTATAATTATTGGTATTTCCGATGAATGAGTGAGTTCATATTATAAATCAGTTTGTCACAGCTCAGCAAAACCGACATTGACGTCCGAATCATATTTTGGGTTCGAACATGTCACCTCCAGCTTGGAAGTCTGGCACATTGCGATAACAGTTCGCATAAAAGGTAGACCTGGAAATACTACCTTATACCTTTACTTGCTCATGCCTTCCCCTCTGTCAAACCATGACCTGCTGACGTTGTGATCTCTTCTAATGTATATTGTTCGTCTTATCCATTCAGCTACAATGAAAGGGTATTGAATAATATTATCTATGAACCAACACAGCCACTTCAATTAAAAATACACCCTATCTACAAATTTTGGCGGTACTACTAAACGTTCTCAATGAGTTGAGTATAAGTTTTACTTATTTCATTGACAACGGCGGGAAAGAAAATAACTTTTCGAGGTTATCCTGAGAATCGTCATCGCGAAATGTTCTTGAAGCTTCATATAATTTAATTTAATTTCGTATATTGAATATATGAAACAAGTAAAACACAGCACAACAAAATTAAAAGTGGATAATATATAATACAATTATGGTATATATGATTGGATTTAATAATAATATATCTTTTTGATATACACATTGAATTAGTAACCAAACCAATCAAGGCATATGGTAAGATAGTTAGTTACTTGTAGTGTGGAATATTATGTTATATATTGAATATAATAATTTACCTTGGGGATAGGGTGGGGGGATGGTGTTATAATGCCACGAAATCTAATTATAATTAAATCTATGCCATAGGATGTTTTGCATGATCAAACAAAGAAATGTGCCCTAATTATTGAGCATATGGGAATTGTAAATTTAACTGAAGTAGTTAGATATTTTGTCTTTGGTTATACTTGGCATTTAACAGAGGTCATTGCTACTGTTTGTTCAGGTAGCCGACAGCACATACAATACTATATACTGTACAAAACCTATCTACCCTTCACACTGACAGTCTCAGCTGGCGCTTAGTAGAACATAAATATTAAACAATAAGTGGGCCAATAATTATTTCCATTGCAATGCGACATTATTTCTATAATTTAATAGAACTTGATCTCCATCTTATATGTTAATCATAAGTTAATTAAGAAAGGAGTGAAAATGTCACAAAAAATAATTAAAGTATTCCAGATTTCTGACTCTATTATAGTCCATCATCAGGCATAAAGATTAATAGAACTCTTGTGGAAATAATCATACAGTAATACACAGCAATGCAAGCGCAATAGTTGGGAAGTTACAGAATAAATGAACATTATTATTATAAATTCTATATTTTTGCTTTAAATCTCTAACCAGATGGGTGTTTGTAATACTAAATTCCATCGGGTTGATTCTCTTATTTTGTAACAATAACTTTACTTTCGTTCTAACCTCTTATCTTCTCTACCTCTGCTCTGTTATCTTTACTTAAATTATAAACTTAAACTTAAATTAGAGAAAGCCACCTTTGTGGGGTGAAACATACCAGTGAACTGATTCCTGGTATAACGTTCAGCAATATATTACCAACTTACGAAGTGTTTAAAACACTGTTTTTCGTTAAACATAAATGATAACAGATATTCAGACTTGCGCCTTTGAGATTTTAACTAAATATTAAATTTAGTTGTTTTCAGAAAATGCTGCATAACGACGTTTTATGCGGCGGTATTTATGAAAGGGATAAGAATACGCGGTAATGGGTTATGAGCAGGGGAAACAACCAGGGACTATGGGAAACATATATGCAAATATTATGTGCTGGTTTTACAACAGATGGTTTTACAACAACTTGGTAGCCATGGAGTATGTTTATGAGTGATCGTTGACGAATTGCCCAGGCTTCCATTAATACACGAATTATATTTGTCCACCACAGGGGATTATTAATAAAACTTCATTGTGATAATCATTGGAATAATTTACTCATTGAGATATCCTAGTTTCAAGATGATATCAGGGGCCAATTCATATAATATTTTGGGCCATGTATGTAAAAACACGATCGGTAAAAAAAAGTAACATTAGTAATAGTAACAGCAGTTATAAGTAACAGTAGGATTGGCGAAATTATTATTATTAAACGCAGTGCAGAAATATATTGATATCCAAATAAACGATTTTAAATCACATCCTTCGACATTCTTAATTATGTAAATATAATCCTGTTAGGCAGACTTCAATGTTTGAGTTGCTTTTCATGTTTTTTTAATGACATTAATTATTCTCGTATCATAAAAATATTCTCTACTTTATCAGTTATTTAATGACTTTTATTTTTGTTTTATTTATAAAATTTAACTACCCCATCTAGCCATTATAATTATGATTATGCGATTGCACCTGGCACATTAATTGTAACATTAATTTTTCTTTATAAATGTGAAGAGATAAGCTCATATAATTTATTGTTAGGACTGAATCATCCTAGTGTAATTTGGATGGAGAGGAAATTAAATGTACTTTGTCTACTTTTACAAAGATACCAATTCTACAGTATTTCGATTACGTTACGTTAATTAAATTATATATTTTTTTCATTATCTTCTGGAAACCATCCCATTATATTCTAAATTAGATGTAGATTTCAAAAATTGAGCTGTGGTGACTTGCATTGGACTTGACCAATGCAGTTTCACCTGACTTCCGGATCCATGATCCCAGGTAACAGAAGTCATCCACATGCTCAAGCATACCATCCTTTGAGCTTATGCTCATCCGGTCAGAGACTTGCTGAGGACCTTCAAAGTTAACTGTCAAAATTTTGGTCTTTTTGGAGTTAATAAAAAGACCAACACTAGAAGCAGCTCTAATGAGCTGAGGAGCCGTTGTGCTCCCTCTAGTGATTCTGAGAGTACTCCTAAGTCATCAGCAAAGTCTAGATCAGTTAGTTACTTGGCAGGATTCCCTAGACTTCTGGAGCCAGTAGGTGGAGTTACCATCACCCCATCATCATTATGATGATCTAAGGACATGCGTAGAACATAGTCAACCACAATTATGAACAAGAATGGCGCAAGTGTGTCTCACCCCTTGGAGGACTCCCCATAATATTTCAAATTGTTCTGCATCACCATCAACAGTAGACACAAATGTTGTCGAACCATCGTATACTGATCTGATTGCTGCAATAATTTCATCAGGAATCCCATATTATGAAAGTATGGTGAACATGAGCGAGAGACTGAATCAAAGACCTTGAAGAAGTCAACAAAAATAACAGCCAGATGCCTGTCTTTCTTTTTTGATAACTCTTCAATTATCCTGTGCCAAAATGGGCTCCATGGTTCCATGACCTTTACGGAACCCATTCTGATTTCCACCAGAACAGTCTCTCAATGGGATCCCTGATGCGATTTAATGGAATTATATTGTATAGCTTTGCAGCAATCGAGATCAATGAGATTCCCCAAAAAGAACCATATAGTGTTAGGTTGCCCTTCTTGGGAACTGGCACCAACTTATTTGTTTTCATTTCTTGTGGGACTCTTGTTGTTCTCTACATGTATACTATGATTGGATAGATGAGCTTTAAATACTGAGGTATTTTAAAGACCTCAGGGGGAACACCATCTACTCCACCGGCACGATTGGTCTTAATGCTCTTTGCAGCAGCCTTCACTTCTGCAAAGGAGATATCGCTAATTGGATTATCTGGGTGTACAAACTCAGATACTTTTACTTATATAAAGTTATCAGGCAATACCCTGTCATTATTGAGGAGCTTTTCAAAGTGGGCCTTCCAACCATTGAGGCGATCGGCTGGTGATTCTGCCTTAACCTTGGTGGGTGATTGGCTTTTCCATCCAGTACGCAAGTTGACCGATTTCCATGCCTGGGATGATTGCCTTTTGTCGTCAGCATCATTGATGGCATCAACCTGTTGGTTTATTAGCTCCTGTAGATTAACAGAGTACTGCCTGTTCAGGGACCTAGATGAAGCCTTAACTGCATTCTTGTACTGCCTGTTCTGGGACCGAGATGCAGCCTTAACTGCATACTTGGCTGCTGTAGTCTGTTTGAGTCGGGACTCTTTCTGCGCCTTATAGAGGTCATTTCGGCACTTCTGAATTTTGTGGTTATTCCAGAGGGCCCTTTACCGGTTTCGAGGAACTGTTTCTGCAGCTGCTAACTTATCTGCTTCTGTGAAGTCAGTATAGCCCTCACAGTGATCTGCCGCCTCAGAGGCAAGAACCTCATACCTGTTGCTCAGCTGTAGTGTGAAGCTGGATCTCACACTTGGCTGTTGCAACAGAGAGGACCAGTAGTCATGACGCGGAAAGGCAGATTTCGTTGTTCTGCTAGCACACAGACTAAGTCTTACCTTGGCCACAATAAGGCAGTGATCACTGGAGAAGGGTCGAAGTGTAAATGCATTACAGTCTTGTATAGTGCTCTTGTATTTCCTACGAAACAATACATGGTCTATCTGGGACTTGTGACTACTGGGTCCACTATGAGTCCATAGCTTTCCAGTTCGCTTCTTGAACTGGGTTCCAGCCGAAAACAATCCATTTCTAGAGATAAAATCCTGAATATGGACGGCATTTCGGTTAACAGTATCACTATAGACCCAGGGCGATGTAGGTGATTGATGCAGACTTGCATTAAAGTCTCCCAGGAATGTTAAGAATGCGTGCTGATCCATTCCATCAGTAGCTGCTTGTAGATTGTGGTAGAAATTTTCCACCTCCTTTACAGGGGCAACACTAGTTGGAGAGTAGCACACAATCAGAACCACCTTAGGGAACTTCTTAGCCAGAAGATGAGAAGTGGCAACGGATGATGCGGTTAGAGATTTGGGCTATTTTGTCCAATGCTGCATGTGCAGTTGGATTCATCCATAGACCAATTCCACCATTGCCACTATCATCTGCTGATGCGAGGGCGAGTCGCCAACCGCCCCCCATGTCCTTAATCAGAACCTCATCAGTCTGTCCAGTCTGCATTCGGTGCACTGCGCTAAGAGAAAGCTTATCTGCCAAGGCAGTCAGCTCACCTTGTCGCATTGGGGACCCGAGTGTTAGGGTGTTAACTGGGGGTTTGTGGTTGTTGTCATCTGAAATGTATTATGATTTTTGAGACACCAATTCCCGGGCGAGTAACACGTTTTACCCCAGAACAAGGCTAGTCTCGTAGGTGTAATAAGAAACTGTAAATACAGATATGATGGAATCCGGGCCTGGAGCACAAATTGTCAATACTTCTTATCTGAGGATACATTTGCATATCCTTCACTTCATAAAAATCGCGTTTCATTCAATTCGATATTCGTTCTGCTGAATATATAGAGAACCACTGACGTGTGTTACCGGTAACACGTGTCAGTGCACAATAGAGAACACGCCATAGTCCTAACTTTAACGGCTCGTTTACCTTAATATCCTCCGGTACATTAAATAAACTAAAATACAATTTTTACCACACTCATCCCCACCCCATTTACTCGACTTTTATAATACTTTGTATATATAACAAATTACGAGTTCTACTACAGTTGAATTGTTTCTAATAATGTGAGACTACCATGTGGAGCGAGGTATAGCTTTAGAAAACGAGTGTAATTAGTGCCGATATGGTGCCGATGTAGCATTGTACTGCATTTCATTCAGAGTCATGAATTTTCACATGCGAGCGTTGCGAGTAGGTCAATCAATAGATCGATGATGTGAATGCAATAAAGTACTACGTAATAATATGTAATAAACTCATTATATGTAATAAACTTATTATATGTAATAAACTTATTATATGTAATAAACTTATTATATGTAATAAACTTATTATATGTAATAAACTTATTATATGTAATAAACTTATTATATTTAATAAACTTATTATATGTAATAAACTTATTATATGTAATAAACTTATTATATGTAATAAACTTATTATATTTAATAAACTTATTATATGTAATAAACTTATTATAGTAATAAATTTATTATATTTAATAAATTTATTATATGTAATATACTTATTATATGTAATAAACTTATTATATGTAATAAACTTATTATATGTAATAAACTTATTATATTTAATAAACTTATTATATGTAATAAACTTATTATATGTAATAAACTTAGTATATGTAATAAACTTGTTATATGTAATAAACTTATTATATTTAATAAACTTATTATATGTAATAAACTTATTATATGTAATAAACTTATTATATGTAATAAACTTATTATATTTAATAAACTTATTATATGTAATAAACTTATTATAGTAATAAATTTATTATATTTAATAAATTTATTATATGTAATATACTTATTATATGTAATAAACTTATTATATGTAATAAACTTATTATATGTAATAAACTTATTATATTTAATAAACTTATTATATGTAATAAACTTATTATATGTAATAAACTTATTATATGTAATAAACTTTATATGTAATAAACTTGTTATATGTAATAAATTTATTATATTTAATAAATTTATTATATGTAATATACTTATTATATGTAATAAACTTATTATATGTAATAAACTTATTATATGTAATAAACTTATTATATTTAATAAACTTATTATATGTAATAAACTTATTATATGTAATAAACTTATTATATTTAATAAACTTATTATATGTAATAAACTTATTATATGTAATAAACTTATTATATGTAATAAACTTATTATATTTAATAAAATTATTATATGTAATAAACTTATTATATTTAATAAACTTATTATATGTAATAAACTTATTATATTTAATAAACTTATTATATGTAATAAACTTATTATATTTAATAAACTTATTATATGTAATAAACTTATTATATGTAATAAACTTATTATATGTAATAAACTTATTATATTTAATAAACTTATTATATGTAATAAACTTATTATATTTAATAAACTTATTATATGTAATAAACTTATTATATTTAATAAACTTATTATATGTAATAAACTTATTATATGTAATAAACTTATTATATGTAATAAACTTATTATATGTAATAAACTTATTATATTTAATAAACTTATTATATGTAATAAACTTATTATATGTAATAAACTTATTATATGTAATAAACTTATTATATTTAATAAACTTATTATATGTAATAAACTTATTATATGTAATAAACTTATTATATGTAATAAACTTATTATATGTAATAAACTTATTATATTTAATAAACTTATTATATGTAATAAACTTATTATATGTAATAAACTTATTATATGTAATAAACTTATTATATGTAATAAACTTATTATATGTAATAAACTTATTATATGTAATAAACTTATTATATTTAATAAACTTATTATATGTAATAAACTTATTATATGTAATAAACTTATTATATTTAATAAACTTATTATATGTAATAAACTTATTATATGTAATAAACTTAGTATATGTAATAAACTTATTATATTTAATAAACTTATTATATGTAATAAACTTATTATATTTAATAAACTTATTATATGTAATAAACTTATTATATTTAATAAACTTATTATATGTAATAAACTTATTATATGTAATAAACTTATTATATGTAATAAACTTATTATATTTAATAAACTTATTATATGTAATAAACTTAGTATATGTAATAAACTTATTATATGTAATAAACTTAGTATATGTATTAAACTTATTATATGTAATAAACTTATTATATTTAATAAACTTATTATATGTAATAAACTTATTATATGTAATAAACTTATTATATGTAATAAACGTATTATATTTAATAAACTTATTATATGTAATAAACTTATTATATTTAATAAACTTATTATATTTAATAAACTTATTATATTTAATAAACTTATTATATGTAATAAACTTATTATATGTAATAAACTTATTATATTTAATAAACTTATTATATGTAATAAACTTATTATATGTAATAAACTTATTATATGTAATAAACTTATTATATGTAATAAACTTATTATATGTAATAAACTTATTATATGTAATAAACTTATTATATGTAATAAACTTATTATATTTAATAAACTTATTATATGTAATAAACGTATTATATGTAATAAACTTATTATATGTAATAAACTTATTATATGTAATAAACTTATTATATGTAATAAACTTATTATATGTAATAAACTTATTATATTTAATAAACTTATTATATGTAATAAACTTATTATATGTAATAAACTTATTATATGTAATAAACTTATTATATGTAATAAACTTATTATATTTAATAAACTTATTATATGTAATAAACTTATTATATGTAATAAACTTATTATATGTAATAAACTTATTATATGTAATAAACTTATTATATGTAATAATAATGATAATAATAGAAAGTGGTGTTTTGCAAATGACCTCCTGTTGCCATGGTGAAACGGGACCCAAAAATTCACAATTGAGCTTGGCATCAGACGGATTCGGAATCAGCAGTCGATTTAGCTTAAAACCGTTGGGTTCCAGCCATTACCCGAATTTGCCTTCGCCATCACTTTCTAGGCCTATTTTCAGGCTTTGGAACCAGACTATAGTGTCTCCATTGGAATCCATCGCAAATACTTAACCATCTCTAACTTTCTTTGATATTATTTGAGATATGGGCGTTCGAAAGTTGCCTGTGTTTGCGTACGTTTCATGCTATTTATTATATTTTTTAATAATAGGGCAAATAGGATTAAGGTTTATAACAGAAAGACAAAAAACGTACCTTTGTTACACATGTCATAATGGTTCCACTCAGTTCACCAACAGAGAACATTGTCTACTCTATAACATGTGGTCTCTGTGGGGAAACATATATAGGAGAAAGCTACACACAAAATAGCACACGGCAATGCAGTCAGGAATATTGGAGCACACCAGCAATGAAAGATAGCTAATGCTAATTTCACGATGATCTCCCACACAATAGTTGAGACTTTTTTAACAGTAAAATATTATTTTAATAGTTTATCATACAGGTTACCGATACATTTACCATATAACTTTTGTTGATGATAGAAAACTACGAGAAAAGTCATACATAAGAGAAAGACGGCCTGCTAATTTAGCACAAATTTGATAATAAAAAATAATTACCAAATCAACCTGATTTTAAGACATTATGGGTTTTCTGCGACACTTAAAAAATATCGTTTTAGACAATCAAATTCAATTTTTGCCGTTTGAAATTTATGCTAACTTGTGTTTCCCTTCACACCAGACAAGCACGATAGTTACGTTACCACGCATGTTTTTTAACGTGATCTCGAGTTGTATAGTGATCAGCGACCTTGAAAACCAGTATCCACGAAGCTAAGGAAAATCAACTACTTTCGCTAAGAAAGATTTTCCTTAGCTGAGATGGTGTATTCATAGTTGGCTACTTCACTTGTATGAGGCAGATATGGGGTTTTTTGATGCCAGAAAAAACTAGCCTTTAAAAGTACCCTGAAATTTTGCATGAAATTGAAATTGAAATTGTTTAATTGACATCAAATAAGTAAAGTAAATATGCATAATTAAACATTACCGGAAGGAACAAGATAACAAGATAATCCATTATACAGTAGTTATGGTTAATGCATCAAATAAATTGAGACAGTTTGTTAGGCTATAATGTTAGTGTGTTGTCAGAGTGCATTTCGTTGGCAATTTGTGGTCAGCGTTTCCTGTGTAAGAGGTGGTTGAGTAATGGGTAAGTTTTGCATGGTGAGTGTGAGTCTAGATGATGTCGGGAATAGCTCCAAGAGACATGGTCTCGTTTTCATGGGGGTCCCCTTAAGGCGAGGAGGTTATCGGTATGGTCGGTGTGGTAATTGTCTGTCGGCAGTGGTAAATGTGTGGTTAGTAGGCGTGTGTAAAATGGAGTAGGAATGTGTTCGAGGGGAGTGGTCGGAGTAATATAACATTTAGTATAGAGCTGTGGGGAATTGTAGTATGGTCTGTGTGGTATTGATTGGCATGGCAGAGTATCACAAATACACAATCATCGATATAAAGATTACACGAAGTTACATACGAAATAAAATAAATGAGTTAGATTCGGTTTGAATTCGTACCTACTAGATTACACGGATTTAAATAAAAATTACAATAGATTAATTATGATACAGATTACCCGGATTACTAGATTACACGGATTACTAGATTACACAGATTACTAGATTACACAGATTACTAGATTACACAGATTACTAGATTACACGGATTTAAATAAAAATTACAATAGATTAATTATGAACGATTTAAATTCGTACTTACTGTACGGATTTAATTATCCATTCCCAGCTACAATCAAAATATTAACTAAATTATTTCCCGAAATGTGTAGGGAAATACACAGTAAAAGGACGTACATTAAAATATAAATATGTTAATGGAGATAAAATAGAATAAGGTTCTGAATACATTCTTACATACAGTACTATACAGTTACTCCATTATTAATCCAAGACGGCTGTTCATTAAGGCCATTCGTTGAAGAAGTTATTAAAAGAGCCTGTTAAATACACCCGAAATATAAAATACTTAGTTAAAATACTTATAAAATACACTATAAATATACCAAAAGTTAAAATACATAGTATACTATAAGATACTGAGTTTTAAGAGTTATTTATTTTATCATTAATC
Organism: Nemertoderma westbladi; assembly: GCA_032718475.1. Taxonomy (NCBI): domain Eukaryota; kingdom Metazoa; phylum Xenacoelomorpha; order Nemertodermatida; family Nemertodermatidae; genus Nemertoderma; species Nemertoderma westbladi. The sequence continues at coordinate 112,474 of JAUCBJ010006842.1, read as the reverse complement.
AGTTATCATATCACTATAATATTTATAATAGCATAGAGCCAGCTTATCGGTACCCGCAAGTAAGGGCATTTGTTAATTAAGTATTTATAAGAGTTCGTAAATACACTGAAGTCTAAAACAACATGCACATAACTAAGATAAAAAAAGAAAGTAATACAAATACATAGTATATTAAAAAATACATATTTAAAGGGGGTTAGGGCTTATAGGGTTCTAGAATTATTGACCAGCACCATATCACAGGCCGTTTGTTAAGACAGCTGTTATAAATTAGCATCATATCACTAATAATTAGGAGTTAGGATATCATAGTATGTACGTATCATATCATGCTGTTGTTAGCGCATATTCAAATAGTGGTTTTTGATCCCATGTTTAAATGACTCCAGGGATATTTTACTTTTTAGTTTATTGGGCAGGGAGTTCCATAGACTCGGGCCTAAGAATGACAGCGTTTCACACCCAACAGCAGTTCTGCGTGAGGGGATTACGGATCGGTTCTCGCTCCTACGAAGGTTAATTCCAGTTGGGTCGAAAATAACTAAGTTCTCGAGATATGGTGGTGATAGGCCGCGACTAATACGATACATGTGACATAATATGCTTTGTTCAACACGAGTGTCAATAGCTAGCCATGACATTTTTATATAGTGGTCTTGCATTATGTGTGTCCGGTGGTGCAGTCCCAGGCAGAATCGTATGCACTTCCGTTGGAGTGTCTGTAGTTGGTTCTGTAGACCTTTGCTTGTGCTATAGTACCAGCAGGATGATACAAAGTCCAAGTGAGGTTGAATTAGAGCATTACAAAGCAACCTTTTGGTGTAATAATCGAGTATAGACCCCTGTCGGTAAAGGAATCGTAGAGTTGAGTTGCATTTCTTCAGTTCATGTATATACTACATACATAAATATAAAATTTATAAATATAAAATTTATAAAATGATAATTTGAAGCGCAAGTTAATAGTATTATGACTTGGGACCAACACCTACCCCCACTATATGAGTTATTTTGCATCCGAATTACATTGTTCTATTTTTCAGTTTCCATGACAACCACTGCAAACTGATGCATTTTGATAGAAAAACGATAATTTGGACATAAACTACAATATTTTCTGAAACTCGGTATGTGTTATAATCTGAACCACAATCTGGACTAAATCTTTTTTCAAAGGTTAAACCAACAGTTCCAGATAACTTTAGTTTCCATGGGAATAGAAGTTAATTATTGGCAATTGCTACTAAACTAGGCTAAGCAACGAACCAAAGGTTAACCGTTTGTTTAATTCTCCTCAGCTTCGTAGTTGCATTTCCTTTAGGAAATGCCTTTCTAGTACAATGCCAGCAATGCGACCTCGAAAACCCGTATACCATCAACATTTTAATTTTATAGCTAATCAAAAGAATTTCTAAAATGACATTGTAAAATAGCAGAAATATTGCTGGAAATAAAATCAATAAATTTATTCTCAGTGGGTTAATAATAAACGGATCGTTCATTTAATCACTACAGATTTTTATGATACCTCCAGTGACCCCTAATCCAGTGGGCCCTAATCCCAACCAAACCGTTTCCATTGATGGGAGTTTGGGTCCCCCTCGCAGGCAGTCAACTACGAAGGCCAACGTGACTGTGAGTGGATCTGGGACTTCCAAAACAAAGAAGGAAGAACAGCTGCTCACTACGGACACATGTCCACACTGCTCAAAAAAGGAATCCAGTAGTTGCGTTTGCTGTGATCTATGCGACAGGTGGGTTCATGGAAAGTGCATGAAGCTGACCAGTAGTGAGGTTGCCGTTCTTTCCAAATGCAGCAATGTCAAGATTGTATGTAATGATTGCGAACTTCAGTGGGAAGATAGTCGTAGGAGGAAGAAGCTGGTTGAAACCTGTGACTCGTCAGCGAGTTCCTTCAAGGAAATCACTGCCACATTGTTGAAAGGTATTGAAATTCTTAAAGATAACTCAAAGACCATCCTCGAGAAAGTATCCACGCATCCGCCTACCGTCGACACGGATGAACCCGGCCAATCGGATGGCCCGTGGTTGCCGGGGAAGTGGCCACCTAACGCGAACACTCGTGACGCTTCACATATCAACCTACGTGTTACCGAACTCGAACAAAGGAATGCGCGGGAGCGAAACATTGTACTCCATGGCATACCGGTCCATAACTCAAAGAACCACAAGGAAAGGATTCAGTGCGACGAGTACACTGTTAAGTCGATTATAACCTACAATTCCCCGGTCTGTAAGGTCACTCGAGTATCCCGTCTCCATAAGTATAAAGATGGACGACGCAGTGGTTTTCTGAATAAAATTATTGTCACGTTGAATTCACCGGAGCAGCAACGATCGATTCTTGACAAAAGAATAAGCAGTCAGCTGGCTGTACCAGCAGACGTCAGCCTCTACCCAACTGTACCGAATGTGCGAGTTACCCCTGATCGCACCTTTGAGCAACGGAAAGAGGCCACAAAACGTTACGAACACTCCCGGAGACGGGCCAACCCGTCAACTGGTGTCAACCCCAATAGTACGGTTGTTATCGATGACTCAATGATTGTTTCCAATTTGGATGACATCCTTCCTGGAGGAACAAGTACACAATCAACGCACGAATCTACTTGGTCAGAGAGGCTGGGGAGTGGTCCAGTTCAAGATGTTTTGCATAGGTCGATGTGGAACGTCTCTCCACATGTTACACCCCAATTAGTCGACTCTGGACCGATGAGGAATGATCCATGTCTGCAAGGATCGATGAGGAAAGATCACGTTCCGCCTTGGTCGATGAGGAAAGATCACGTTCCGCCTGGGTCAATGAGGAACGATCACATTCCGCATGGGTCGATGAGGAATGATGACGTTCCACCTGGGTTGGTGAGGAACGATCACATTCCACCTGGGTCGGTGAGGAATGATCACGTTCCGCCTGGGTTGATGAGGAACGATCCCGTTTCGCCTGGGTCGATGAGGAAAGATCACATTCCGCCCATGTCGATGAGGAACGATCACATTCTGCCCGTGTCGATTAGGAACGATCTCGTTTCATCTGGGTCGATGAGGAACGATCATTTTCAGCCTGGGTCGATGAGGAACGATCACATTCAGCCTGGGTCGATGAGGAACGATCACGTTTCGCCAGGGTCGATGAGGAAAGATCGCGTTCCGTCTGTGTCGATGAGGAACGATCTCGTTCCATCTGGGTCGATGAGGAACGATCACGTTCAGCCTGGGTCGATGAGGAACGATCACCTTTCGCCAGGGTCGATGAGGAACGAACACGTTTCGCCGGGGTCAATGAGGAACGATCCCGTTCCAACAGGGTCGCAGAGGAGCGATCACATTACCCCTGGGGAAATGAGGAACGTTCCGGTTCCAACTGGGTCACCGAGGAACGACCACATTTCACCTGGGTTAGCTGGATCACTATTAAACGTTTCATTTCAACCTGAGTCGACTGTGAATGATTTGGTTCAATTGGGGTTTGAGATGACGCACAACGTTGATTCTAATGAATCAGTCTGACCCGCAGGTGTATCATCAATAATTCTTGACGAGGATGTGCAGTGGTCTGTAGTTAATGGCTTTTCTGTATTAAATTTAAATGCTCAATGTGTACGTAATAAACTAAACGAACTAAAAGTTAGAGTGGGAATACAAAAACCGGATATTATTGCAATAACTGAAACTTGGGTAGATGAAAGTTTTTGTGACGAAGCATTATCCCTGGGGCCCTACCACCTATTTAGATGTGACCGTAATCTATCAGGTGGTGGAGTCGCCCTGTATATAAAAATGTCTTCTTTCTACTCGGTTAATAAGTTTGATGTCAATTTTGCACATAGTCTTTTTTCGGATTTTGTTTGTGCTGAGATTAATGTGCACAAAGGTCCAAAGTTTATTGTAACCTGTATTTATAGATCGACCTCGTCCAGTGATGTAAATAATGCCCACTTACATTGTTTAATTGATCATTTGAATGGTTGTACTGATACGAGTAGTGAGTTGCTACTACTCGGAGATTTTAATTTCCCTGAAATTAACTGGCAGACGTTAACTGTATCGTGCAAATCTCGACCGTTTGAACGTGCTTTTTTAACCTTCTTTTTAGATAGACACCTAACTCAACATGTTTATGAGCCTACCTGGTTTTCTACCGAGGGTACCGATTCAATACTTGATTTATTTTTTACAAAATCGCATGATGCTATATCTGATGTTCGTGTTTTAAGCGGTGTGGGTAAATCAGACCATGGTGTAGTTTATGGTCAATTGAAAATACTTTCAGTACCCCCTGAACCCAGATCATCTCACTTCCGGTATGACAGTGCTGATTATGAGGGCTGGCGTGTCTCATTGAGAGACGTCCCTTGGGGTGAGCGGTTCGCTGAAAAGTCAACTAATGGAACGACCTGAAATCTGAGCTCTTATCCGGTCAAGGTGTTTTCGTCCCAACCACTAGTAGTAGGGTAAATAGCTATAAGCAACCATGGATGACTCATTCAGTGATCACCGCTGTACAACGGAAACAGGTATTCTTTCAGCGGTGGCGCTCATTTCGCACAGAGCGGAACCGTGATCGATATGTCCGTGCTAGACAGTATGCTAGAAGGGCGTGTTGGAAAGCTAAAAGGGACCATGAGGAACAAATAGCCGAACTTTCCAGCTCGAACCCGAAAGTTTTTTGGAAATATGTAAATTCCAAAAGGAAAAACAGGTGCCCGTTAGGGCCACTTCGTAGTCAGAATGAAACTGTGAGTTCGGAGTCAGGGATGGCGGAAATCTTCAGTGAGACATTTGCTGCAGTTTTCTCCAACGATGAGGACATTCCGAGTGGGTATTGCCCGGACACTAGTCACATTGGTGCTAATGTTACTCCATTAGAGAATATCGACTTTTCAGTTGATGATGTACTCGAGTCATTGAGCGAGCTTAATCCCAATAAGTCTGCCGGCCCTGACCTTCTTCATAGTAGGGTTATTAAGGAATTGGCAAGCGTACTTGCCGTTCCGTGTCACAGTATATTTCGACGATCTTTTGACACTGGTGAGGTACCAGACGATTGGCGTATAGCAATTATTAATCCTCTGCTTAAGAAACCCCCGAAACACAATCCTGAGAATTACCGGCCCATCTCCCTCACGTGCATCCTGGCTAAGGTTTGTGAAAAGTTTATCAGAGATGCTATGGTTTATCATTTCGAATCAAATGATCTGTTCACAGATTCACAGCATGGTGGTAGGTCCCACCGATCCACGGTTACCCAACTATTGGAAGTACTAGAAGATTTCTGTTCCTATGTAGACGATTTACACACTCTTGGCGCCAATGTAGTATATCTTGACCTGCGACGTGCATCTGATACGGTATCACATAAGTTGCTTCTCCAAAAGTTGAATGCGTACGGGATCAAGGGTAACGTGGCTGTGTGGGTCTGCAATTTTCTCACTGACCGTACACAGTGTGTACGTGTAAACGGGGTACTGAGTGGGTATCGGGTGGTTTCCAGTGGTGTGCCGCAAGGTATGGTGACCGCGCCAATTCTGTTCTTGATCTTTGTGAATGATATTCCGGATATGGTATCGTCGATTTGCAAAATCTTTGTTGATGACACCAAAATTTATAGGCCAATCCATAGTTCAGTGGATCTTGATATTCTCCAGACCGATCTAGACTCACTTGTCGATTGGGCTAGTCGTTGGCATCTCCATTTCAACCCTTCAAAATCTAAGGTGATTCATCTAGGGCGTGAGAATCCTCAGTATTCATACTTATTGAATGGCAACGTTCTAGAAACTGTTAGTGAAGAAAAAGATCTGGGTGTGACCTTCAGTTCCAACTTGTCGTTCTCAACTCATTGTACCACCATCGCTGCCCGAGCGACCCGAATTCTCAACCTTGTTAAGCACACGTTTACATTTATGGAACCACGAATGTTTTTAAACCTGTATCGATCCATTATACGTCCCCTTCTTGAGTACGCTACTGGTGTTTGGTGCCCCTACCAACAGAAAGACATAGAGTTAATAGAACGAGTTCAACATCGTGCTACCAAAATTGTTCCCTCCCTTCAAGATATGACGTATGAAGAACGCCTCCGATCACTTGGCATACCTACATTGATATACAGACGGATTCGAGCCGATATGATAAATACATACAAGTTTGTTCATAGGATTGATAGGGTCGACTTAAGTAAATTCTTTGAATTCAAAAACCAACGTCACTCCTACGCTACCTGAGGGTCGTCTTTAGCGCTATACAAACGGAATACTGCTGGTCACCATTTGCCTCATGTCAACAGTTTCGCGACTAGGGTCGTGAATATATGGAATAGGTTAAGTGAAGACATAGTGAATGCGCGTGATATCCTTGGAAATCCGTCCGTAAATATCTTTAAGAACCGTCTAGACAAGGCCATAGAGGCCATTATGAACATATACAGTGATGTCCCCGTGCGACAAGTAGCCAGTGCGCATTTTACTCTCCACCGGTACCTTTATTGATTTTACATTGTCCCGTTCCCCCCAACGTTTAAAAATTTAAATTCTTATTTTTAAATCACTGATTTATTTTATTTTATTTTACGTGATTTTATTGTATTGTATATCGTATCGTATTTTGAGTGTAATTGTAATTTGCATTTCATCATATTTTCAACTAATAGAGAAATTAATTATCTTTTTGATGATGTACACCATTAGGTGTATTTTGAGTGCAATAATAATAATAATTGTACTTATTTTAATTTTTTAAACAGTGGAAAACCTACTGTATAATTGTGTAATAATTCTATTTCCCGTGTTTATCATTATTTAGCAACAATCCCGTGTAACACGCAGTAGCGTATTTATAAGTTGATGCCAGGTATAATTGTTTGTTGTATTTATGTATTTTAACATGTGTGGCGAAATAAACTAAACTAAACTAAAGACCAGGGCGATCTCTAAATTCCAGAACTATATTATATTAGTACCAGTATACCAAAAATATCTACCATTAAATCATTACCCTATACATACTTTACCACATTAGCCTACAGTATACATACTGAATAGATATATAACATTGTTATAACATATCGTTGAATGATACCTACGCTAAGACGCCTATGCCTACACACACATGTACCGCAAGCCTAACCGCAAGCCGGTAGGCCTATTCAAATACACCTGACTGTTGATTCTCAATTAAATTGAGTTTTCCACAATAGTCCTAACTGCTTATTTTTTAACCTGCGTCCAACCAAGTCTTAGTATGTGTGTAGGCGTATGCGTAGGTATAGAGTTTACTGCCTTGAATGATAAGTTAAGTAGAAAACAATGATGTTACTGATATCATTCCATACCCCATATGTCCTGGATTATAGTGTCGTTATTCAGGTACATGCCCTCCCCCATAAATTGTTCTACAAATCTTAATGAGATTGCATGAAATTTGAAACATATGAAACATATATAGTTTCACCTGTCTCCTCCTCCGTGGATGAGCCAGAATTTTTATTTTTGCTTTTATTCTTTAGCTACAAGTGTTTAAAAAAATGTCATCCTCGATATTACACCAGTTATACCGCTGTTATTCTTCAACCTTATAATGATTTGTTTGTACTAGTGGAAAGCTGGCCGCGCAAGAATTCCAAATATGTAAAAATATTTTAATTTGGTTTGGAAATAGCTGATATATAGGCATTTGAATGTTGCATATAATTGCTTCTGCTGCAGGCCATTTATTCTATTTAATAAATGCATAGCATGCAACATAAATTGCAAATAAATTGCCTGCAGCGGGAGTAAATACATACATATATCAGCTACTTCCAAACCAAATTAAAAATTTTTGCATATTTGGAATCCTTGCATTGCACGGCCAGTATTTATTAGCTACTGTAGTAAATGTAAGATATACCGGTAATTTAATTCTCAATTATATATTTGCATGGAATAATTTATGAGTCATGGTGTAGCTAGTAATTTTTATTTGATAGTCAAAGTAGCTAGTAATTATTCACTAGCTAGTTTTTTATATTTTATACAAAATATAGGCAGATGTCAAAATAGAGTTTTTACATATTTTACTTATTTAGGCCTATTTTACTTATTACTAGATTTATTTAGTTTTTTATTAATTGCGTGAATATATTGATGATATGGAAATTGTCTAAATAAAAGGGCCACTACAAAATTTATTTTGTAATTTTAAGATCACAAGCTACCTTTAAACACACTAGCTACCATAATAAAAAATAATAGGTAACCACTCTCAGAAGGTGAAATTTATGTTCTAGAACGAAAAACATCATGATAATATCCAATAACATGGTAAAAAAATTGATCAAAAATTAGGTACCAAAAATTCGGTTTTGTAATTTTAAAATAGTAGCTACCTAAAAGAAATCACTGGCTACCATAAAAAACAATAGCTAACGTCTAACAGAAGATGACATTAATGTTCTAAAACAAAAAACCTCAAGATAATAGCCATTAACATTGTCAAATAAATGGTCAAAAAGTGGGTACCCATAACATAGTAGTACCGAACTATCTCAATATCAAATTTCATGTAATATCATTAATGTTTGTAGAAAACGTTTTTGGTACTAGTGTGTTATAGGTACACCCCCCTAAAAAATTTTTTACTCTCTAGTTTTTGTTATTTCTTTTTATGAACATGTTCTAGAACATGTTAGCTAATTTATAAAAAATTTATAAATGTTCTAGAACAAATATTTTTTGTCCTAGAACATTTTTTAAAAAATTATAAAAAAATTAATGTACTATTTTTACTTTTGAATAATGTTCTAGAACATCTTCGCTAATCAGACAGTCAGAACTGGAAAAAAAGTTCTATAACAAATAATTTTTGTTCTAGAACATTTTAAAAATATAAAAAATATATTTTTTTAAATTTTTGTAGAATTTGTTTCATCTAATTTTTATCGTTGCTGGCAAGGTGAGTGGGTGGGTGGGGTGTACCTAGTATTTTTTTAATCGCTAATTTTAAAAGAATGATTTCACTGTATTAAGGTCATATATTCAGAAATTAATTACATAGAGAAGACTTATTGTATAATAGGACGGTGCGTTTTTTACTTTTTTCGATTTCATTGTTCTACCGGTGCACAAAAGTTGCCAAATTGTAAAAAAATAAGGCAACAAAAATTTCTTTAATTTTCGTCTATATCTTCACGGACCCCAAGGGCATTACTATGGTATGTATAACCATTTTTCCAATATTTTTTGGAATGAATTTTATCAATAGTTACGTGTTTATCACTATAACAACTATATTCCAGAACACTTTAGCTAGTTTTTGACTATTGTTTTGGTAGTGTTCTGGTTGACATTTTGAGCCATCGTGATGCACCATAATGAAATTTATAACAATATAAACACATTCATGAAAGATCAATGACTCAAGATAGAACTTCCTGCATGCATCAAATGGGTCCAAACTTAGTTAGATAAAAGGCGTACTTAGGCCATGCCATCGAGTTAACTGGGGGCGGTGACTGGGGGGGGCAAGATTTTTTTACACTATTTTGATATTTTGATATGGGGAGAGTTCTATAAATTTTCATTTGCTGCAATTTGATCAATGGACGTACCGGTACTTGAAGCCTCCTCGTTAAGTAAGATACAAAATTTTATGGTTGCTAGTGTTTTAGGTAGGTTTAGCTAGTAATTTCGACACTGGTTCCGACATCCTACTTCCCTCTATAAATATTTTGTAGTAGCTAGTTCTTGTTACTTTTTGTATAGAAAAGTGTGTTATAGGTACACCCCCCCCCCCCCCCCCCCCTCAAATTTATTTTACTAGCTAGTTTTTGCTATTTATTTTATGAACATGTTCTAGAATATGTTAGCTATTAAAAAAATAAATATATATATGTTCTAGAAAAAATATTTTTTGTTCTAGAGCAATTTAAAAAAAAATTAAAAAAATTAATGTACTATTTTTATTTTTTAATAATGTTCTAGAACATGAGGGCCTTGATGATTTATAGACAAATGTCAAATTTAACTGGTCTTCTGGAAGATTTTGAGTTATTCATAAAAGTGAATAGAAAATTTATTTACCTTTCGAATGCGCTATAATACTTGCCTTGAATGTTATTTTAAGTATTCGAAAAATGAATTTGAAGAAGTCGTGTCCATCAAAGATCCATTTATGAGATCCCCTTTCCAGAGGTGAAAGTGAAATCACGCAAATTATTCTATAAATTAAGTAGTTTGTGATTTTCTGATGTCAATCCTATTCTAAGTGTAGATGGATTTTTTGGGGTTCTAATTCCACTGGAAATTAAAAAAATTTTGTATGATCAAGAAAATTTTTATTTTTTTGGCCAAATTTTGGAACGAAAAGTGCAAGTAGTCCAAAAAATTGCAACGTTACCAGATCGTTTATCCGATTGAAATTTCACTCCAATGGGGGTTTTCTGCTGATCACGATCGGAACAACATAAAATTGATTGGAACAATCCAAATTGCATTTTTGAACCTTCGATTTTTGAAAAGTGCTAGTAAGGGGGTCTTTTCATTTTTGCGCCCATTTGGACAATCTAACCAATTTATGAATGTTACAAATGGAATCAGCGCATGCGAAAACCTTAGTAGGATCGAATGGCTAATATATAGACTTTAAAAATGTGAAAATTTCGAGTTACTTGCACTAACTTTTGCAAAATTATATATTTCACGATGGAATTTCATTGGGAAGTGTTAATAATGATATCAGGACTCTAAAAATCCAAAAATCAGCTTTTATAATAAGGTCACTGAAAAAAGGTGAACCAAAAAGTCAGTATTTTCAGTCCAAAAGTGCCAAAAACGTGACAAAATGTGTGGAATGATTCAACTCAATATCGAGTATTAATTGGTGGACATAGTCAGCTAAATGTTTGTAAGAAGAGTAGTGTTCTTAGTAATAATAATAATTTTATGCTGCTAATTAGCACTAAATTATTCTAACTATATTACAAAAAAAGTCCCACAAGAAATGAAAACAAAAAGTTGGTGCCAGTTCCCAAGAAGGGCAACCTAACACTGCAATTTTTCAGGGAATCTCGTTGATCTCGATTGCTTGAAAGCTAATACAATACAATTATATTAAATCGCATCAGGGATCCCATTGAGAGACTGCTCCGTGGAAATCAGAATGTGTTCCATAAACCTCATGGGACCTTGGAGCCCATTTTGACAATTATAAGGATATTTGACGATTTATTAAAAAAGGAAGACAAGCATGACATCTTCCTGTTGTCTTTGTTGAATCCTTCAAGACCTTCGATTCAGACTTTTGCTCATATATGTTCAGCATTTCATTATATTGGATTCCGGATGAAATTATTGCAGGAAACAGATAAGAGAATTTGGATATCACACAGAATACATCGGAAACTTAATGTACAATAATTTAGAGCAGCAGTTAAATTATAAATGATTAAAATTAATTAAATCGCGATAAAACAAATCGCGATTTAATTAATTTTATCGCGATTTAAATAACAGAATTATAATGAAGAAATAAAATATCGAATAAAAATACCAAATGTATGCCATAACCTGTCGTAAAAACTCACACCCATACGTCACTGTAGGTAGCCAATGCCTAGCGACAACATCTTTGGTGAAAGCATCGAGATCAAGGTCAACTTAACTTTACAAGCCAAGCGCGAACAGCATGCTATTCCATTATTATATAGGTGTAGGTAATGAGCCGATGCGATGGACTATTTTGGGGTGACCGATGACTATTCCGAGGTATTCGAAACTTCTTACGAATTGTATTTGTTTTCCATTAAATAGTAAAATATCATCGTTTGATAAACGTCCTCCATTTCTACATTTCACTACTAGGATCGGCATGCTGCATTGCAGCTGCATTTTTAAGAATTCTGTGCCGGCTTGTCGACAAAATTACGCATAGTGAACCACAGTTATGAACAAGAACGGCGCAAGTGTGTCTCCCCCCTTGGAGGACTTTTTATCACTGTAGTGCGTGGTTTCTTTGTTTCCAATCCTTTACATTGAAGGTTCACACGAACATGTTGATGCTTTGTGTTAACTGTTGGTTGCACGTTTATTTCAACACTGTCTAGCAGTGACGTATCAACAAAGAATAAAACAATTGCACTGCTTCCATTCCAACAGTAGTAGGTTGGAACTACAGGATTATTAATGCACTGAAGGTTTGCTCCCAGAAGCTCACATTGCCCCTTTCACCTGACGCATCTATTCTACAATTGAAATCGCCATATACAATTATCTGAGATCAAAGGTATGAGTTCCAGTAAAATATCTGATACATCTGTTTGTGGAGTGTCCTGTCTTGTTTTTATCATAGGGTGAATTGAATGTTTCATATCCAGGAAGGTTAACCTCACTCGCAAATGTCTCAGTCATCAAAATAACATCGGATGTCACAAAATGTCATTTCATCTAATGTGGTATCATCTGTTAAATTAATTCCTTCTACATCCCATGCAACAATAAGTAATTGACCATCTGCGACACTTTCTGTTGTCTCATAAGGGAAAGGTAAGTGACTGAGATTTTCGAAATTCTCTAGAGTTTGGAAACATAGACAGTGAGAATAATGTTTCCCTAGGCTTGCTGTATACAGATATACCTTTTTACATCCAGAGCAACTCAATATTATATGGTATTATAATATAATATATAATATTATATATTATATTATACGCTGGTACCCCAGCGTCGGTTGGTGCTCAGTCGGGTCCCATCATGTCAGTTGGTGCTCAGTTGGGTCAACGTGTGTCGGTTGGTGCTCAGTCGGGTCAACCTGTGCCGGTTGGTGCTCAGTCGGGTCGCCCAGTGTCGGTTGGTGCTCAGTCGGGTCCCCCGGTGTTGATTGGTGCTCAGTCGGGTCAACCTGCGGTGGTTGGCGCGCAGTCCAGTCCCCCAGTGTAGGTTGGTGCTCGGTCGGGTCAACCTGTGTCTGTTGGTGCTCAGTCGGGTCCCCCAGTGTCGGCTGATGCTCAGTTGGGTCGACCTTCAGCGGTTGGTGCTCAGTCCGCTCCCCCAGTGTCGGTTAGTGCTCAGAGGGTCCCACAGTGTCAGTTGATGCTCAGTCGGGTCCCCCAGTGTCGGTTGGTGCTCAGTTGGGTCCCCCAGTCTTGTCAGCAATGTCCCAAACGACTCACCTTTTGCCAACCCTATCGCAACGGGTCACTAGTGTTGTTACTTGCACCTGGGAAATTTGTCGGATACCCATAGACAAACTCAAGGTATCTATAGAAGAGGTTTATAACATTGTGATCCACTGGCGTCCCAACCTGTTTCTCACTCCGCAGGGTGCGGTTGGGCGTGATTTCGTAGCGGGATTGACGCGACTCGTAGAACTGTTTACGTCGGGTAGCGTCCTACAACCCATCGCGCTAATGGCTCTGATGGTGGCCCCGGCTTTGCTACTTCAGAAACCAAGCCGCTCGTCAACAACCGGAACTCACCGGCGGGTTCTTGAAAGCCGATTGGAGACTTGGAAGCGAGCCGAGTTCCACGACCTCCTAGTGGAGGCCAGAGCGATTCAGGCGCATCTCCCGAAAAAGCGGTTCCGTGGTGAGTCTCAGAATGTGGCCATGCAGAAGGCATTCGTGCGCGCCACATGCTGACGGGAAATGGTGCTTTAGCGACCTCAACGGGGGAAACCACTAAGGCTTGACGGCACCTTCTTGGACAAAGATGGAACGAGCAAAGTGGTTCGAGACGTTCTGCGTGAGAAACACCCGGCCGCCAAACCCGCGGACGAGTCAATCCTCCTCGACAAGTTCGATGGAGCCCCAGAGTACCACAGTGTGTATCTTTGAGCAGTTAAACGGGCAACTTATATTGTCCAGTTTACTGCGAATGAGAGGGAATGCTGCCGGTCCTTCGGGGTTGGATGTTCAAGGGTGGAAACACCTTTTAACAAAGTTCCGGACTCAGTCAGCAGACCTTTGCAACCGAATTGCAGACTTGGGAAAGCTGATCTCTCAGACAGTTCTTCCCCCTGGAGTTCTTTCCTCGTTCCTGTCCTCGTGACTGCTCGTACTCGACAAAAACCCCGGAGTCCGTCCTATAGGGATAGGCGAGGTCCTCCGGCGAGTAGTCGGCAAGGCAGCAATGTCCTGCATCTGCGAGGATCTTCAGGAAGTGGGCAGAACCGTCCAGATGTGTCTCGGCCAGAAGGCCGGTATTGAATCCGCAATCCACTCCCTCAACGATGCCTTTGCCTCCGAAGACTGTGATGCAATGCTGCAAATTGATGCAACTAATGCTTTCAATGCGCCGAACCGCCAGGCGGCGATACACAACATTCAGCTGGTCTGTCCCGCACTCCACACTATTGTGGTGAACTGCTACGATCAGCCATCGTGTTTGTTCGTTGGGGGGGAAACAATGTTTTCGGAGGAGGGCTCAACCCAAGGCGATCTGGTGGCAATACCGATGTTTGGGTGCGGACTTATACCGTTACTGCTGGAGTTGGTTTGAGCCTGCTCTGTTGTTCAGAAATGGTATGCGGATGATGGGAACGCCGCTGGTAAAATCAAAGAACTCCGGAAATTCTGGGACGTGGTATCAGTAAGGGGACCGCTCTACGGGTACTATCCGACCAAGTGCTGCCTCACCATAAAGCCGGGGAAGCTCGAAGAGGCAAGGGCAGAGTTCGCGGGGACTGGAGTTTCCATCGACACCACGGGCAATAAACTCCTCGGTGGTCTCATTGGCAGCGAAGAGTTCCAGCGCGAGTTCATCGAGCGGAAAGTCGGGGAATTCGCCGCTGATGTAGATGGCCTCGCCACCATTGCCACAGTCGATCCGCACTGCGCCTACGCCGGCCTAGTTTTTGGACTCGCCTGCCGTTGGCAGTTCCTAGCGCGAGTTGTTCAAGGAGCGACGGACAGTTTTGATTCGCTGGAAGAGTCTGTGGAGCGGTTCCTTTAGGTTGTTGGAACGGCCGCACGTAGTGCCGGTTGAACGACGGCTGTTGTCGCTTCCAGTTAGGGATGGGGGGTTGGGGATCCCAGTCCCCGAGGATTTACAATCCCAGGATGCAAACTCTCGGAGTATTTGTGATCCATTTGTCTCCTTGGAGGGTGAGTCGATGGCGGTAGTCAGGGAAGAGCAGATGCATGTGGCTAAGTTGGTGGCAGCCTCCTCCTCCATGGTAGCGAAAGCTAAAAAGGAGGAGGTGTACCACCAGTTAGATATACAACAGTACAGGTTAGGCCTACTGAATACAGAGAAAGGTGCGTCTGCCTGGCTAAACTGTAAAGCACTATCGCTACATGACACTCACCTTTCCAAGGAGGAGTTCCGAGATGCCGTTTGTCTCCATTATGGGTGGTTGCCAAAGAATCTCCCCTCTCGTTGTGTCTGTGGGTCACGATTTTCTACAAACCACATTCTGTCGTGTCCCACTGGGGGGTTCCCAGTTGGGGAGACACAACGAGATACACGATTTTTTCGCCGATACCCTGACCGAGGTGGTGCACAATGTGGCTGTCGAGCCAATGCTCCAGCCACTTACGGGAGAGACATTCTCCCTCCTCCCCACCTCGACAGACCAGCAGGCGAGACTGGACGTGTCAGTAAGCGGATTCTGGGGCAACTGCTTCCAGAAGATGTTTATTGATGTGTCGGTTTTCAACCCGCTGGCGGCAACCAATGCGGCAATGTCGCTGGACACCACCTATCTCCACCATGAGGTGCGGAAGATCCGGAAGTACGACGAGAGGATCCGGGAGGTGGAACACGCCACTTTCACTCCTCTCATCTTCTCGACTTTCGGAGGAATGGCGCCGCTGTGTCGCCAGTTCATCAAGCGCCTCGCGTTAAAACTGGTAGAGAAGCGGCAGATCCTATACCCGGAGTGCATCTCGTGGGTGCGGCGACGAATTAGCTTTGCTCTCCTCAGGTCATCCCTAATGTGTCTGCGGGGGTTCAGGTCTGCCGCCAAGAGACCGGTACGGCGCAGCAGATGTCGCTGAAACGTCCATCGTGTTAGCGAATGCCGACTCAGAGCCAGGCGCAGGCATGTTTAGATAGGTTACAGGCTGTTTGGTGGTGGTGCAGTTTAACTGTTTGTTGTTGTTTAAGTTTTTAAATTTCCCGCGTTTGTGTAATTACTGTTTTTAATTGTTTCTTATAGTGCCTATAATTGTGTTTGTATTTCTGAAGGTTTTTTATTATTTTGTGAATAAATTGTAAAGTTAAAAAAAAAAAATATATAGTACGTATAAGATAGTATGTATAATATAGTACGTATAATATAGTATGTATAATATAGTATGTATAATATAGAATGTATAATATAGTACGTATAATATAGTATGTATAATATAGTACGTATAATATAGTATGTATAATATAGTACGTATAATATAGTATGTATAATATAGTACGTATAATATAGTATGTATAATATAGTATGTATAATATAGTATGTATAATATAGTACGTATAGTATAGTACGTATAATATAGTATGTATAATATAGTACGTATAATATAGTACGTATAATATAGTACGTATAATATAGTATGTATAATATAGTACGTATAATATAGTATGTATAATATAGTACGTATAATATAGTATGTATAATATAGTACGTATAATATAGTACGTATAATATAGTACGTATAATATAGTACGTATAATATAGTATGTATACTATAGTATGTATAATATAGTATGTATAATATAGTATGTATAATATAGTACGTATAATATAGTACGTATAATATAGTACGTATTTTTTTTTTTTTTTGTTTCCTCAGGACATTGACAGTATATTATATTATATTCATCTTTAAAAATAACACACGAAGCACAAAAATTACTGGACAAACATAATTCAACCACCACCAGCTGTCATTACCCATCACCTAGCAACCGTATAAACACAAGGTAGAATATTGCCTACAGGACTGCAATACCAGTACTGTCTGCAGCTAATACCTGAATACTGCTGTACTGTAATGAACTGCCCATCACACCGGATTGCTGTCGGCGTTACTGAGGACGATGGACGTTTCCCCAACATCGCACCTCACCGGACGCTTCCTGGCGGACCGATTGCCACGCAGACAGAGGAGGGCTGATCGCAATAGCGCGAAGCTCAGCCGCCTGCGCACCCACGCCACGCACTCGGAGTACGGGTAGTCACGTTTGTCGGACAGCTTCAGTGACAAGCGCTTGAGGAACTGCGACGCTGCCGGCGAAGTTCCACCAAACGTCGAGAAGATAAGCGGAGTGAAGCTGGCGTGCTCGACTTCCCGCAACCGGTCCTCGTACTTGAGTCTCTTGCGAGACTCGTGGTGTAGGTGGGCTGCCGGAAGGGACATCGCCGCGTTGGTGTCTGCCAGCGGATTAAAGACTGAGACGTCGATGAACGTCTTCTGGAAGCGGTTGCCCCAGAATCCGCTCACCGAAACGTCTAGCCTCGCCTGCTGGTCTGTCGAAGTCGACCGATGACTGAAAGTCTCGCCCGATAATGGCTGGAGTTGCGGTTCCACCCCTACATTGTGGGCCACCTCGGTTAGGGTGTCGGCAACGAAGTCGCGGATCTCGTTGTGCCGAATGGAGGGGAATCCTCCAGTGGGGCACGACAGGACGTGGGACGAGGTAAATCGCACCCCACAGGCACAACGAGATGGAAGATTCGGCGGCGTCCAGCCGTAGCGGAGGCACAAGGAGTCGCGGAACTCTTGTTTATCGAGGTGAGTTTCATGTAGAGTCAGAGGTTTGCAGTTCAGCCAGGCGGACGCTCCTTTCTCGCTTACCAGGTTACAAAGGTTGGCTTGGAGTTGGGGCAGCTTGGCTATTACTTGGTCCTTCTTTATTTTGTTTACAGCCGCTGCCACAATTTTGATTGACTTCACAACCTTCATCTGTTCCTCCCTGACCCCCGACATGGATTCCGCGGTGGCCTCGACGAACGGTTCACACACGAGGCGGGAGTGCCGGTACTGAGACGAGAGATCCTGAGGAACTGGTATTCCAAGCCCGCCGTCGCGAATCGGCAGCGACAACAACTCCCGCTCATCCACCGGAATGGCTGGGCGGTCCGTGAGGCGGCAGAGAAACCGGTTTACCGCCTCCTCCAACTCCCCGAACTGGTCCGTCGCACCCGGAACCACCCGGGCAATGTAGCGCCAGCGGCACGCCAGGCCGAACGCCAACCCCGCATAGGCGCAGTGCGGGTCCACCGCCGCTATATCGCTAAGTCGTTCGACGTCGGCTGCGAACCCCTCAACCTTCTCCTGGGTGAAACTCCGACGGAACTCCTCGGTCCCGATGACACCACCAAGGAGTTTGTTCCCGACACAGTTGATGGAGACGTTGTAGCCGGCGAACAGCTTCTCTGCCTCCGCAAGTTTGTCCGGTTTCACGGTGAGGCAACACTTGGTGGGGTAGTACCCATAGAGCGGCCCCCGGGTCAGCGCGATCACAAGGAACTTCAGGAGCTCAGTCAGCTTCCCAGCCGCGTTCCCGTCGTCTGCGTACCATTTCTGATCCGTGGTACACCCACGCTCCAACTCGCACACGAACGGGAGCGCCCCACAGCCGTACATGGCCATCGCGACGGGGTCTCCTTGGGTTGTTCCTTCCTCCGACAGCAAGGTTTCCCCCCCCACGAACAGCCGCGCCGGTTCGCTGTAGCAGTTAGCTACGATCTTGTGGAGCCCGGGGCACACTACGCGGATGTTGTGTAACGCCCCCTCACGGTTGAGCGCGTTAAACGCGTTGGTTGCATCCACCTGGAGAACGCCGTCGCAGTCGTCCCGCTCGAACGCGTCATTTAGACTGTGGACAGCGTACTCGATGCCGGACTTCTGCCCCAGACAGAGCTGCACCGGCCCGCCAACCGTCTCCAGATCTTCGCGAATGCAGCGGATCGCCGCCTTCCCGATCACTCGTCGGAGAACCTCGCCGATCCCGATGGGTCGGACGCCGGGGTTCTTATCTAGCGCGATGAGTCGGGCGGATAACAGCGCCGACAGAGTCCCGGAGGGAACCGTGGTCTGCGAGATGATATTATAGTACGTATAATATAGTATGTATAATATAGTACGTATAATATAGTACGTATAATATAGTATGTATAATATAGTATGTATAATATAGTATGTATAATATAGTACGTATAATATAGTACGTATAATATAGTACGTATAATATAGTATGTATAATATAGTATGTATAATATAGTATGTATAATATAGTACGTATAATATAGTATGTATAATATAGTACGTATAATAGAGTATGTATAATATAGTATGTATAATATAGTATGTATAATATAGTACGTATAATATAGTACGTATAATATAGTACGTATAATATAGTATGTATAATATAGTATGTATAATAGAGTATGTATAATATAGTATGTATAATATAGTATGTATAATATAGTATGTATAATATAGTACGTATAATATAGTACGTATAATATAGTACGTATAATTAATATAGTACGTATAATATAGTACGTATAATATAGTAGGTATAATATAGTATGTATAATATAGTATGTATAATATAGTACGTATAATATAGTACGTATAATATAGTATGTATAATATAGTACGTATAATATAGTACGTATAATATAGTACGTATAATATAGTACGTATCATATAGTCACAATCTTTGCAGTGTATATTAAATGTTATATTATATGTAAAATATAGTATAACGTATACGTACGTATAATTTAACATCAGTCCAACAATAGAATAAGTAATTATAGGGAGGGGAATGTTAATCAATTACGATCTATATTCAGTAGAGCGATGTCACGAAACCATAAGTACGTAGTTAAGTAATGCAACGAAACCATGCAATAGTATAAACAATAGTACAACAAATACAATGGTTTAGTTGGCACAGATTAAGACGCAGTTATGGGTCCTTACCTTGACTTCCCCTTCTGCATAACGCGAACCTCAATAGGTGTCTTTGAGATAATTTCCAGACCTAATGGCGTTGAAGAAGAGGTAGTGGTGTTGGTGAATACTACCACCAATCGTACTCATATCATGTGCTCAAATACAGGTGCAATAACTGCAGAACTACAAGGCTACACCAATTCCAGCCAAAGACTTTTAGTACTGGATGGGAAAAGTGATTCTTACTTAGCTCATAAATATTATATCAGCAACACACTTGACTTATTAAGCGGTCGAACCCCTTTTAAGGAATATCAACTGTCTTTGCACACTGATATTTGTGATACATTTAATCGCGAAAGAATAATACGAGTCAAATTTGGAAGACATTTTGATAATGTCGATTTTCGGACTAAATTGCGTTATTTGTCAGACTACTTTCAATTCCGAAAGCGTCTAGAAGCTCCTGAAGTGTCTGGAATTACGCTGCCTTCCATTTATCAACCTGAAGAGAAAATCAGTGAAATAATAGAGTACCTTAGAGATAAAGTTGAGAATCGCTTGAAAATATGGTCAAATAAACGAAGTGAAAATTTGATTAAAATTGCAAACATGAAAATGATGCAGCACATGGCAACTGTTAACGACATTATATTATATGTAACTGAGAATGAAGTAAAGGCATCATTGAAGCGATGCGATGGTAGTTTGCCAAACGTTTGGAGAGCAAATATGCTATGTTTGGAAGAGGAAATGAGATATCAGGTTGAAAGGGTGAAAATTACACAGCAGCACAATATGATAATTACGATGGACAACCGGAAAATTAGGATAATTTATAACTACATCAGTGAAAATCTAAAGGAATATATGTCATTAGTAAAATTAAGTTGTATAGGCCGTAGGATGAAGAAGAAACGACTGAGAAAATATATAAATTTATATTACAAAAATAGGGAGGAAGAAAATGAAACTGAAGAAATAAGTCTTCTCTTCGCAGCGCAAATTTTGAAACAAAAGTTATGGCAAGATGAGACAATGGGTGGGATTGTAAATATCATAGATGGAGTGCAAACTTTCCGAGAGTTTGATGTTGTATTGGGAATGCTAAATGCCCTTATTAAGACCTTTTGGGATAGACATCAAGAGTGGCTAGTCAGTGATATCCATGAACAAGAAGAATTTATTTATGAGATTCTGAAGAATAATTTGGAATTAATTCTCCAAGGATCAGCTACGAAGCGATTGGTAGCCAGAGTTGTTCGCAAACTGAAGTTGTAATCTACGAAATTGTGTTTTATTTAACAAAACAACATAACATAATGTATACTCAATTCCACCTCCACACGTAATTTCAACGCTCTAAAGTAGTAAATAAACTAGTGTTGCAACGGTATCGGGATTCGGGATCGAGATTTTTAATTTTATTTCAGCCATTCTCATCCAAAACTTGAAATAGCTATCTGCACTGCCCTTTTTATAGGAGTAAAAAAGAAATTTCGAGAAATCTCATGTATTAAAAAATGCCTAGATATAAAAAAAATGTCCACTGACCATGACCTAGTCTACAGTAGGTCATGCACTGACTTTTTTCAAATGGTTCACAGTCGTAGTTTATTCCCCACGTACGACTTTCATTTCATTTACGTTTTTAATAGAATTTCTGCAAAATTTTTAATATATCTACTGCAGTCTAACTGAATCCTCTGCCACATCTCTATAATATATTCAGCGTGCTGCATTGAAGCTGCACATTGAGATGCTATGCTGGCTTAACAAAATCATTTTGTCATCACCATGCAATTCATAATTGGCAAGCCCAATGCAGCGTGCATTAAGAATGTTATGCCGCCTTGTTAACAAAGTTGCACCGCCACAACTCCCTATCCCCCATGACTTTCTTCAAGGCCAGTGTTCTTTAGGAGGCGGCGTCTCACGATGGGCTGTCCACCATGCTTATTTTCTCATGGGGCTGCCAAAGAACAAGCTGCTCCTGACGACGAAAACAATGTCCAGCAAGGCGGAGGCGGCTGTATTCAAGTTTCAAGCTTGGGGGAACCAATGAGACACCTATAATGTTATATAGTGTCTGGTTTGAGATGTGTGAATTGTACTTAACACAGTGATTCCAGCTGCCACATAAAAATGTTTATCATGTTAAAAAAAATAAATATATTATTTATAATAAAGACATTCATGAATATATATTTATATATCTCTGTAGCACTGCAAGTAGTTGTAAAAGCAAAACCGTTACCTATACTTTTACTTTATTTTTCATTATTATTGTTTTTGACAAAAAATTTTTATTTTATTATTGGGAAAAATTTTACATTTTTATACAATTTTACAAAAATTTTAAGCTGTAGGGCACATAAATACAGATATAGCAAATCCCGAAAAATCCTGATAATTTTTTTTTATTCTTTATTTTGATCGGGATCGGGACTTTCCATCGGGATCCCGATTTTGCAACACTAAAGTAGACTACTGTAACAATGACAAAATCAATGTTAAACAATGATAATGATAGAGCAATTTATTCATGATTCTTCGAATATTAAAGATTTTATTGCAGATTATTCTGTGTGCTTAAAATACAGTACATTATTCAATGCTGGGCTATGGGGAACTTATTATAATTTATTATTATTGATTTGTTGTTTCAATTTGAAAGTTTCAAAACAAAATAATTTTGAAACGTTTGTTCCACAGAAAGTAGCAGATAACATTAATAATAGGTATGGAATTTGAAAATAAGGATCCTTAGAGTTTCCTTCCTGGGCTAATTATTTTTTGAGTTTTTCCTATTATATATTAGTAGCCTTTTGCTTTAGTCTTTTTAAAGAATACCGTAATTTGGTTTGTTTATAAATTGTTAATTTCCATTTGGGTTTTGGTTTTAAGGCTTCATACGGCGCAGTGGCGAAGTCGGTAGAGCGTGGGACTTGGAATCTCTTGGTACCGTGTTCAATCCTCCCTTCCCCGGGGATTTTTGTTTGTGGCAGTAGTAAGACTGTTAGAAAGCTATTCAAGGAGACAGTTCATGCGTTAGTAGACGCGCGATTTAGCGCTTGTTTTCACTGAACCTTGCATGAGTATATTAAATGTTTTGGGTGATTTTGGTAGGAAATTTTATTGTGATCAATAATCTGACTGATGCGCATCATCATTGATGATTTTTTGCAATTAGTTATTAAAAAATTTGTCCCAGGCATTGGTTAAGACGATTTATCCGATTGCTTCCAAATATTTTGGTAATACATTTACCGTTTGAGATTTATAAATGGTACATGTTTCCAATACAATTAACCCTTTGCGTACCAAAGATAAATAACATAAATTTTTCCTCCCAAGGCAAGGACCAAAACATATTTGATCGGACTAAGGTTTATTTTCTTGTCGTACCAGAGATTTTTTTATAAAGAGGATAACCAACCGTATTAATACTTTACCCTCAAAGGCGGTACACTGCGCGCCTTTTTAACCATTTTCGAAATTGTTAAACCTTTCATTTGAACCCCCATGGGCGGCGCACTGCCGCCTTAATCATTTGTAACAAAATTAAAACAAAATTAAGATTATTATTAACAAAAAATTAAATTGCATAAATTTTATAATTTAAAATAACCTAAACCAATAGGAATCCCTTCAAGCAATATTAAATTAACTTTTCTACACCAGTTTGTCTTCCTGTCCAAAACGGATATGAACTCAATTAATCCGCCCCAATAGTTATAAGAAAGTTATAAGAGGATTTAAATAAAGGCGACACCCTACCGCGCGCCCTGGGGGGGGGGGGGGGGGGGGGGGGGGGTGGGGGATATATGTAAAGGCGGCAATCTGCCGCCCTGGGGTTAAGTTATAATTATATAAAGGCGGCACACTGCTGCCGCCTTTATGCGCATAGTCCTGAATTATTTACAATGAAAAAGGCGGCAGTGTGCTGCCTTTGTTGTTACGCGAAGAGTTTAAAGTCACCGGAATCCCCATCTTATGGCGAACTTCTGTGACAATTTTCATGTCAGTCACACCTCACATAATTTTCCTGGAGACGATTATGTAAAGTATAGCTATTGATAGTATTTGACTGGAAGCATTAATACACCAATTGCAATTGTGGAATGGTTTTTTTAATATATAAAGATACAACTGGAAATTTCAGATTTAGGTTGATATATTATTATGAAAATTATTGAAATTATTTTGACTGTACAAAACTCTCATCACTTTATTACACTCTCATCACTTTATTACAAATATAAATACTACGAGATTAGTGAAAAAAAGTATACATTTTTCACTATTCTCGGGTTAATTTGTTTATCGAGGGCCGGCGAGGATAATAAAGAGTCGAGAGTATAAAAGTAAAAGTTACACTTTTACCCCGATGTAATACGTAATGTAATACAAACATAATTTTAATCTTAAATTTAATCTTAAATAAGTAACGCTTGCCAATGCTTACAGTCTATGGTCTTATGGGTCCCATCTCTATGCAATTGACATTTGTATTCGGGATTGTAGCGTTCCTTATATAGCGCTTCACGTATTGCGCTTAGATTCATATCTAGCAGTTTAGCGTTTTGGTTACTTGGACTCGGCCTTCTGGGGGTATTGGGTTTGTATTTGTTCGTGTTGTTACTTTGTTTCTGTCCCTGCCATGGTGTGGCTCTACACTTTTACATGTACCCCATGTTTACCCATACTTAATATTGCCTGTATGGGCCTGCAGGTATGTAGCAGTATTCGAAGCAGAAAAGATTCTGAGATTTCGATTTTGGCACAGGGGTGCCATGCTAATCTTAGATAAGAGGCCCTACGAGAGG
Organism: Nemertoderma westbladi; assembly: GCA_032718475.1. Lineage (NCBI taxonomy): Eukaryota > Metazoa > Xenacoelomorpha > Nemertodermatida > Nemertodermatidae > Nemertoderma > Nemertoderma westbladi. Next base: position 87,739 of record JAUCBJ010006842.1, on the reverse strand, counting down.
AAGGCGGGGCCCCCCTCAAACCCCAAACCAATCGGGTTTGTATTGTGTATTGTATTGTGACGCCGAGCAACGACTGTAAATACCTATGAAACGATACATTTCTGATTATTGATACTAACAATGTGTTGGCAAGCTGTATTTCGGTAAAATAAACTTATCATTCGAGGTTAAGACCCCTAGATGCCTTCCTATAATAAATACATTTCTGATGTATTTCCAACCTTAATATACTTTTTAAACATTTCCAACCCGTAGCAGTGTTCTTTCGTGATATTTTTGGCCCCAGATAGCCATTTTCGACGACTGGTTACTCATGCGTTTTGGGCCGCTGAGCAATGTCTGTAAATACATAAGAAACGGTACAACTCGTATGTATTCCCAACTATCATATGTTTTCCATCATTTTTAGCCCGTTTCAGTGTTTTTACGTGATGTTTTTGGCCCCATATAGTTATTTTTCACGAACATTACTCATATCGCAGCCTTATTATATGTATGTAATAAAATAAATAATAAAAATAGAGTAGATATCATTTCTAAGCATATTATTGATGCGAATTAATTTAATTCTGGTAATTCATTTTCTTTTTACAGAGTTAATTCATTAAATTATAAAATTCTGGTACGTATTACAGCAACTGTAACACATAATACTATTTACAAACAAGGGATTCGCTCACACCTCTTACTACAACCAATAAGAAGCCGCTTCCATTAAAGAATTCAGTGAAATGGAATACTCTTGATTTAGCTAAATATAGATGGCCAATCACAACCCACTTCGGGACCTGGAGAAGGCATTATAGCCTTGTTGCTGCTATGGAATATTAGTACACCCCCCCCCCCCCCCCCCCCCCCACCGTCAATTGAACACCATCAATTGAATTCAACTACATTTAATTTATCTTACCTGACTGCTACTTTTAAGAAATATTAAATGAATTGTTTTACGCCTTTCCATGGGCTGGTTTCTTTCGTTTTTTTTTTCTGGAGGAAAGATTTATTTCAAGAAGATATTCAATTATACTTCAGGGCTCCGCTATTCTTCATGTGCGTCAGTAGCGAGTAGGAATCCATGGTGTTGTTTGGAGATTTATTAGGTTGCAGTTTCTTTGTTTATTTCAAATAAAAAATAAATAAAACAAACAAAGTATTTATACTCCTCGATTATGAGGGAAAATGAAATAAATAAATGTAATAATTATAATATTCACATTTATAATTCCAATAAACCTTATAGAAAGTATTATGATATGTATAGTATAAATCACACAACAATTAAATACATTATAATCTCAAATTATGGGGAGTTTATAAATATATTACTAAGATATTTTTATTTAATATCGTTCATATTATTATAATTCTTTGTCAACTAGTTTACCAGTTCCATATTGTTACGTAGGCCCACGACACTAGTTTACCAGGTTCCATAATGTTACGTAGACCCACGACACTAGTTTACCAGGTTCCATATTGTTACGTAAACCCACGACGCTAGTTTACCAGGTTCCATATTGTTACGTAGGCCCACGACACTAGTTTACCAGGTTCCATAATGTTACGTAAACCCACGACACTAGTTTACCAGGTTCCATATTTGTACGCGCTTTTGAAGACCTTTAGCAGTTTAACCTGCCAAAATTTATATGTCTTTTGGTTTATAAATAGACTTTAGAAGATGACAAATATTTAATACCAATAAACACAACATTAGCAGAAGCCAGCCTAGTGCGCGTCCATTCACCCGCTGGATATTCCCGGGAGACTGGATTCTGAGGGCTTAGATTATTATTGCAGTGTAAGCTTACTGTATTGTATTATTCGATTGATCGTTAATAATTAATTTCTGACTAATATTATTCACTTTCGGGAAATATTAGCAGTTCCTTTAGGACGTGGTGCTCTATCTAGGTAAACAGAGATATGACTTATACTAATCACAACGGCAAGTCGGTAAGGCTTAAGATTCACGTATGAGGCGCATTCTTTAGGAAATGCCTAGTTATCAGTCACAATCATGCACACTACCGGTAACATACAATACTGCCCACTAATTTGCCGACCGTCAATGAATTTTATCATATATAAAGAGAACAGTAACGGACCAATGTAGTGCTTATCAAATAGCATTAAATTCACTACATACACAATAATATAAGTCGCAATCGCTGTATATAACCCGTCTCTCTAACCTGTAGTGTATCAAGAAAATTGGGAAATTTGGGTTCTTTATATATGTTCTCCAAATAATATTCAACCAAAACACAACAGTAAACAGCATTAAGACGGTATGTTAAGATATGATATGACAAGATGTGACAAGACTGCACTGATAACAGTTATACGCTCTATAATTTAAGCCTACTAATGTTTCTTCTAAAGTATGAAAACGAATTGACTCTAGAGCCGTTGTTCCTGGCCTAGATAGCAATAACACAAAGTAACAAAAACACTCTCTGACTCCAACACCGTTGCAGGTATCTTTTTACACAGAGAGGAATCGCTCTCATTGGCAGAACACCAGATTCCACAGGTTCCACGAATATCTAAATGCCGAACTATCAGGATTTTTGCAGCCCTTGGCCAACACACAAAATGAGTCACTCCGCTCGGTTGCCCTGTTTGCATCCTCTGCTGCTATAGCTCTGGTTGGCCGATAGAACATAGTAAAGAGCCCCTCGTATAACAAATCAGCCAATCAGCCGGTCGCTTTGCATCATTCGAGTTAGAGAGCTTTTTAGAGTATTCCAGCGCCTGGGGGGGAACTGGATTGCAAAGCAAAAGGGCCAGTTATATCCCACAGAAGCTTTTACACCGCTCCCAGAAAATGGGATTTGAGTCTATTAATATACAAAAATCACAGTTTCTAATATATGTAAATACTCTAAACAGTTAGTCTTTCTTGCGCGGACGGCGTTTACGCAGTTTTTTAAAGCTGGCCAGAGTCTTTTTCTCTTTGGGGCGAGCCACTTTACAAGGAGGGCTATAACTCCTGGGTGAAGGGTGCAATATGATTGCATCAGAGGGTGTCGGATTATGGTCGGTGTATCCGCCAGTCGAAGTGCAACGTCGGGGGAGAGGGGTTTAACGGCCTTGAGAGCGCGTTTTAGGACAGCCGCTCTGACGGGTCCTTTACGAGTGGTCTGAACGAGAGCTGTGGGTGGACCATAGGCAGTCAGAAACCTCCTGGGTTTAATGGTTCTTTCCAACTCGCGTTTGCGGGCTTCGATACACTTCCTGTAACTCGGGGTGTGAGTTAACAAATAAGTCTCCATAGTCCGGATCCTGACGGATATAATTGATTAAGTTATAGGAATGAAGGTCGCTAGGATTAACACTCCTGAGAAATTTGCGTACGAACTTGGTTGAAATACATTCTCCGACGCGCTTCAGTAGTTCGTAACTCGATATGCGTGATTTCTGTTCGACAGAAGCGAATAGATAAGGATGGAACGCATAAATTCCTTCGTAAGCGCGTCCAGGATAATAACGATGGCGCGAATCACAATGTAAATCAGCGTTCGCTTCCCAAGCTCTGATGTAACGTAGTGTGATCATTTCATCTACGCTTTCCAAATCGTGATTAAAAGGGCAATCGAAACTGGCGTGTCCCTTTAGTTGACAATGGTGACATTGAGTCATAAATTGAGGGCAAACCGCAAAAATGTGCAAGTTATTGAGTCTGCAATACGCGCAATAAATTTCCATCGCCGGTTGTTCGTGGAAATAGGAACAGCGGACGACGTTTGTGTCCATGGGCGTAACATGGTCTCTCGATGCGCATAACCGACAACGTTGCCGAGAAACATAGTTGGCATGGCGATAATTGTACGCAGTGAGACACTGTGGACCTTGATACCATTCTAGGATGTAATCGTTGTCGCTGTTCTGGGCGCGATAGGTTGAATCTCCTCAGATTCTAGGCATATTGGTTCGTCTTCCCAGTCTGTTACGAATAGAATTTTCGTGATCTATTCTCGGTTTATCGTTACGACTCCGCTGGGTATGATATTTAAATAGAACCATTTCCCTTTCGGTGTCTACATCGTCCGTATCATGTAAATCGATAGGATGGCCGGTAGTTAGGAAGTCCATATACATACCATTACGATGCGTATAGCGAGCGGTGAATTTTCGATAGTCCAATTCACGCGTAAGTTGCTCTTGGGACATCGGCGGTTCGATATAACGACCATCGTCCTCCGTAATGGTTGGATCGGCTTCACCGCATATCAAGCTATCCACAAATGCTTGTAAAGGTAGAGTATATCGCTCCCTGATACCAAGATCATCTTCTATCAACTCCGTCATATCTGCTATCTGAGTTTATTAATATTGTAATGAGTTTATGTTTAGGCGAGCGGGCGTCGCTGCCTACCTCTCTTCGCCCCCGGACAGTGGGATTCTCAGCGCCGATGTACCGTCGTCGCGGTGTTTACGCCAACATGTAGCAACATCACGACAACGATAACCGGCACAAGTCACTCCACTGTCCGTCCCAAAGGCTTGAATCCACTTTAGGTTCTTTCTATAGGAGAGTTGGGCTACTTTCACAATTGCGACTAGCTACTGTAAACACACCTTAGCAGTAACATTCACCTACAAACGCACAAATTCCACACAACTGTCACCAATTGTACACATACAGGCCATTTGTCCGTTAGTCAGTGCCTTCCAGAATGTCACGTTATTACTGTGTATCCTTGGATACTAACAGTGTGCTATGTATTCTCTATGCTATGCAATGGGACAAGCTTTCTATTGTTCTCTTAACTTGCTTCTAATTCTAGCGTGGGTGTTACTATGGTGACATTATGGAAAGCTAGCGGTAGAATTAGAGTAATTCTCATGCATACAGATCTGGGATGCTATTTAATAATAATTCTTTAATTGTCAATATCCTCTTTATACATGATTTTATTAATTTTATCGGCTATTGACTATATGTTGGAGATTCTCGCACTCTAATACACTCAATAGGATGAATCTCCGCTCCCATGATCTATTAATTAATGGAATTTTGGGAATGTTATAAATTGCATAAAACGACAATTTATGAAATTCATTTAAAATATGAATTTAAATTTATTCCCATGAATTTTATTATTTGATGTTAAAATTGACACAATTTGATTCCAGAGCAGGTCTGGGGACATAGGATCCTTAATTCTATGAAATTTGTCTTTTAAGAGTATCGGTAAGTGCTACGATATCTTAATCGACTAGAATTGTTAACGGATCTGAATTTTACAGATTTTACTAAATATTAAATTAATATTTAAGATGGGCACCGATTTATTCCAGAGCTTGTCTGGGGACGTTAACCACTGATTCTAGAATTTGTCTTTCAAGTATATCGGTGGGTACCGCGATATCTTAATCGACTAGAATTACAGATGGTCAAAAGGTTTAACAGATTTATTTGCGTTTTACGCTACTGTTATAGGGACATCACGCTACTACATGTATTATTATATATGGTATGAGAGCAATATCGCACGAAGCAATGTCAGTGTGAAGAGGCAAGTCGTTTCCAAGGTCTACCCAGAGCTTAGTTTAGCCGAGACACGAGGATCTGAACTTTGCATTCCTAATACTCTGCCTACCAATAATACTTGAATATAGTAGTGGCTTTATTGTACTTTAATAAGTACGGACATTTCATCTTACTGTAGTCACGTATTTATAATATGATACGGACAGTAAGGAAAGAGAAAAATAATTATTTCTCGCCGTCGCACTAAATATATATTATACGTAATTGCGTACGTAATAAACACTAATATATTGCACTAATCTACTAAATAATCACTAAAATAACATTCTACTAAATAAAATTAAAGAAAACGATTATAATAAAATTACATAATAATACATACATAAATATAAAATAAAAACAAATATAAAATGATATAGTCACATGCCCACTCCATATGTTATTACGTTATGGAGTCCCTAGATATTTGTCGGATTAGGGAAGTGGTCGTAGGAAGAGTATCTTGCCTTCCATAGTTTCCGGACAGTTTTCGGTCTCTTTCCAGTAAACATAAACGACTAGCTGGGCGATTTAGTTGTTGTGTTACTTTCTCCGCTCCCTTGGCCTGTCTAATCTTCACCGGGGTAAGATGAGGAGGCCATTCTCCTTCTTCTTTACTTAAGAAGTCGGATCCACCTAACCAGCCTGGATTATCTATCAGTTCTTGAGGAGTTGCTCCTCTGGAAGCGATGTCGGCTGGATTAATCGTCCCAAGGCAATGTCTCCATTGATCTACATTGGAGTTAATAGCGTCATTATCTGATGAGTATGGTGTTCCCTCAGTTGGATCGTCCACATCACTGCTCTCCACTTCCCATTCCTTTACTTGGTATACCTGTTGTTGAGGTAATCTCTCTTTGAGAGTTCTACGGGAAGGGCCAGTGAAGTACCAACCTACTCTAGTTCTTACCGCATAGGTTTGTAGTGGCTGCGGTTGAGCAGGCCGTTTCTCCAATGTCTCGAGCGCCTCAGGCGCGTTTTGGCCGATGAGTATTTGCACTCCAGGATAATCTGTCTGGAATCGAGGTATCTTAAGATGTTGGATGCTCTCATCCTCGTCCCAATCATAAAGGTCTGCTTGGGTAGCAGCGAAGTTCTTTATAGCCACCATTTTTACCGACCTTATACCTTGTGCTCCTAATTTATCCTGGGGGGTGGACAACACACCTACATAGTAGTCTGCCGTTAGGGTCGATTTCCAAACCTGCATAATTCCTGACATATTCAATTTAGTCCGGAATTTGGGTTGTCCAGCAAAAATATCTTCGGCTAGTTCTTGATCGATGAATGTTCCTGTGCTGCCGGAGTCAAGGAGGGCGTTCACTATGTAACTTTTGTTAGGACCATGAACTCTTACCTGCACTACAGGAAATTCTCTGATTCCTACGTTGGAAGTTGGAGCTTTCCAAGATGGTTGTCTGGCAAAAGTAGTTGGGGGGAACTCATTGTCGGTGTCCTTTTCATAAGTAAGTGCTCGATACACTGAGGTATTTATTAGGTAACAGGATTCGTTGGCGTCGGAGAATTCGTCAGTATAGAATCCTTCCATCTCAGACTCTTGATCAGTGTCATTTACATCACTGAATTGGACATGTAGTTCGGGCTCACTTACCTGACTCGGGTTGTCTCGTTCGAACTCACTGTGTAACAAGATGTGATGTTTCGCGCCACACTTTGCACACTTTACGTCGGAGTAACAGGTTCGCCGTTGGTGTCCTGATCTGAGGCAATTATAGCATAACCGCTTACTCCACAGGACTGTACGTCTGTCTACAGGGGATTTCTTTAGAAATTCAGCACACGCACTCAAACGGTGGGGCCCGTCGCACAGCGCACATTTTGGTTTGATGTTACTCACCTTACCTTGGGTAACGTTATGCACTCTCGTTCTTTCTTCGGGCTTTCTTCCGTAAATTATCTTAGGAGACGTAGGACGAGTTGTTGTTACCTGTTCTCTCCTGTCACTGGTTCGAGACTTGTATTTGCTTACGTCTTTATAGGTCTTGTTGTCATAGTAAGATTTTGCTGTGTCTTTCCCGCTGTCCTCTTCTTGAGAGGCTTGGCTTTCGCCGTCGTCAGTATAACACACTGGTATTATCCTTCTCCTAGAAACGGGTTTCTCACTTACCTTATTTTCCGAGGTTTTCTCTCTGGACTGCTTTATGAGTTGTAATTTTACTTCACTATCTAAGAAGGACATGAGATCAGCCATGGTAGGACTTCGTCGTTGTTGTTCATTCATGTACAACACTTTCTTGTCCCAGCGTGTACATACTCCACCCTTTGGTAAAGTAGAGACTACGGCTCCAATAACCATGGAACTCTGATATTCATGAGACTTACCTAACCAGTCCAATTGTCTACAGATCTCCTGAATTTCATCGGAAAACTCTATAATCCCGCTACTAAGGAAGTGTCGGGGGGCTACTAATTTTGCATACAAATACTTAGCTATGTTATCCTTGTTACCATACCTGATGTTTAATGTATCCCATACTTGTCTTAATCCTTCTGGATGTCCAATAAACTTTAACGCCATTAACCTGGGAGGTCCTTCCAAGCAATTGATGAGGAACCTAAGTTTCTCTCCGTTAGATAGCACAGAGTTCTGTATGCTGTCTTTGTAATATTCGTTGAAAGGTAACCATTTCATCTCATCTCCATTGAATTTGACGATCTCTCCCACTTTAACCGCTTGGCGGGCTTCTGTTCTAGCCATCTGACGCGTAAAGCTTTCTTGGGCCATCGTGTTATTTAATATCGAATTATCGGTATATAAATTTCTCGGATCATTATCGGGTCTATAGGGAATATCATTAACAACAGATCTATAATCACCCTTAATAGGGTTTGCTATAGGAGTTTCTACTTCACTAGCAGTATAGATGCGTGTAGGCTCCACACCTTGCGCATGTAATACTTCAGACCTAACAGGTTGACACAATTTTACAGGGGGTATTGGTATCCCTTTTTGTATATTGACTAACTTGTCGCGTTCCAGTGCGATACTTTGCTGCACTTCTTGCAACTCTGCCCTACCTTCCCTTACTGTTCCCTTAAGTTGGTGGACAGTCTCCTGCATCTGTCCGAGCAGGAGGTTCATCCCCCGCCGTCCCTCCTCTACCCACTCGACCGCCGAAGCGGGAGTCGCCAACATTGTAGCGGGCCGACGCTGGACGACGGGAGACAAATCTTTGATTTCTCTCTCTGCTATCAGGACAGGGATATTCTCTTGGACTGTTCTACCGGGTACAGGCAGTGTAGTACTATGTAAAGGGAATTTAGAGTTAAGCTCTGGAAGTACAGGGGTCTCTAACACAGAAGTGACTTTGGGAACGACAGGCCTAATTATTTCAGGCTCATCAACTATTGTAGGGAGTCTTTTGACCTGAATAGTTTGATATGCGGGTTTACCTAAGTCTGTGCTAGCTAGCTGTCTTCTAACAGCTGGGGGCAAATCAGGCAATTTGTGACGGTGAGATGTTTTTCTACGCCTGCTTAGACGAGATCTATTTCCTCCGCCTTTAGGATCGGTGGTTTCGCTTTCCTCCGATGATGTGTATCCCTGGCGTTTTGGAGTAGATCGTCTCATCATCTGCATTTGACTAGCAGTTAGCTGTTTATTTATGTAGTCTTGCGTCTCTTGCAGATTTTCCAACTCCAGTTGGGTAGTCTCCTCAGACGCTCTCCGTTCTGCTTCTGCCACTGCCTTTGCCATTGCCGCTGCCGCCTTTCTTTCTGCTTCTGCTCCCGCTGCCTTTCTTTTTGCTTCTACTTCCGCTGCCTTTCTTTCTGCTTCTACTTCTGCCATTGCCGCTGCTATTGCTGCTGCCCCTCGTTCCTCTATCTGTTTTTTCTTTATTTGTTCTTCTTGGACTCTAACGAGGCGGAGTCGTTCATCAAATTTAGCTTGGTTCGCAGCTAACATTTCCGCATCGATTGCGTCCAACACAAGCTTGGTTCCTTCACTATTAGGGCGAAGTCCAGACAGTCGTCTCCTCAACTCTTCGTCTCCTATGAATCGCTGATAGTCTGACAGATAGATGTCAATGGCGTCTCTAGTTCGCGGCTTCTCTGCTGCTGTTAATTCGCTTTCCACTTCGCTTTCCACTTGAGAAGAAGTGGCGTCGACTGATTCTTCATAGGTTGGCCGCTCATCATAAACCGTATCCGCCATCTTCGCTCCGCTTTCGGGTGTCCGCTCAGCAGTGTCCGAACTACTGGAGCTATCGGGCCGCTGAGAACTAGGTTCTTGGCTAGGATGTTGCTGCGGTTTGACAGCTGCTTCTTGATCCCGCTTGACTTGGGCCCGAGTGCCGATGATAGACCTACGTTGTTCTACTAGCCTAGGGTCTGACATGTTTGTTTACACAGTTGAATGCCTACGGCTATAAATACAGTTAAAGTAAGTCTAGTAATTCAGTATCACTGTTAGCCTAACAATTAATTACCGATACTGCTACTCAGTGTAGCGTGATATATATATAATATATTAGAATACCGGTATGCTTATAGTATATATATAAGTATTATTACAGACTAGATTTGTCACAGAGTACCGGTATATAATTTTAGCACAAATATATATAAATATATAATAGGCCTATCGTGAATACCGGTATACAGCTTACACTGATAGTATATATAAGTATAATTATGAACTAGAATTAATTACAGAGTACCGGTATGATTTCAGCACAAATTTATAGAAATAAATATAATAAGCCTATGGTAAATACCGGTATGTCAATTATTTTAGAATAATTGAATTTCTGAATATTTTAGGGTTACTTGGTTACTTTAACTTACTTTATTACCGTTATTTAAGCAGTAGTCCAACTGATATTGAGACCTAGTTGTTGTATGGCAGGCCTACTATTTCTAAATCGTTTGAGTTGATTTATAATATTTATATACCCGTTTAAAAGGGGTTTTGTCAATATTTGAAATAAATGTTATTATTTCTGGGGGAGTCACTACACAGAAGCTGTGCGCTCTCCGTGAAGTGCTATTTATTGGACACTAAAACTGATAATTCTACTTCCTAAGTTACTTATCTACAAATTACTTACGATACGGGTGAGATTAATTCTCAAATTAAACACAACAAAAATATTACGTACGAATTTTTAGGGTAATTTTACAGGAAGTCTACAAACCAGCCTAACAAAGGGTTAGATTTTCTGGTTATTACAACGGACAGGGTACTACGGTATTTGAAAATAATAAGTAGTAGTAAATACACTGCGTTGTCCAGATAGGAAAATACCACCGCCTGACGACCTATAACCGTATCGCTATAGGTACTACGTTATGTATCACGGAGTGTTCCTACCTAGAAGTTAATTACCGCGGACTACCAGATCCAGCGTGCCTATTAACCACTTTACAACACAAATATACTGCCTACACACTAATTACTTCGGAAAGCACTGTACACTAAACCCTAAATTAGGTACAAGTACTGGTACAACAAATAATCAGTAGTTAAATATACTTGAACAGTTAAAAGAACCACGGCATCTGCTGGAGTGACCGAAGCACAAAGTCACCAGTCTTTTCCTACGCCAAGCAGCCCGTGTAGTACCGAGGTTAATTTAACTATAACGGTATATGTAACAAACACAATTACTGTAGGAATAAACTTGGGGACATGAATGTTGCGAATAATCGCATAAACTCTGAATAATAAATATTACGCTACCCGCACAGAATACTCAAACAAAATACAGACCAAAACGCTGGCAGACTACCACCAAGCCTAAATAAACTACTGTATGTGCAGATTCCAAAACGGTTAGTTAGTATGCGTTCTAACACGGTAGTACGACTTATTCTTTAAGAGGGGATTGACCTTACAGCTATGGCTGCCCCAACTTACTAACTGGCACTTCATCAGACAAACTCTACACAAGCAGCAATCTCTTCAGACCTAATAATAGCTAGACAACAATCCAGCCTACAAAATATCTGAGTAATAACTATTACGGTACCTGAACAGACCACACAAACAAACACAGGCCAAAACGCTGGCAGAATACTGTCAAGCCTAAATAAACTACAGTATGTGCAGATTCCAAAATTGTTAGTTAGTATGCGTTCTAACACGGTAGTACGACTTATTCTTTAAGAGGGGATTGACCTTACAGCTATGGCTGCCCCAACTTACTAACTGGCACTCTATCGGACAAACTCTACACACGCAGTAATCTCTCCAAACCCAACAACAATCTGACAACAGTCCGGCCTACAATTATCTGAACAATCTGAGCAGACTTACACGTCTTCAGCTCAATATTAACTTACTAGGAAATAAAACTGACAGAAATAAGTAAACTATGCAAAAGAATGAGGGGTGATCAATCCCTATTCCCCTGGCAGCCTACAATATACTATAGATCACAATCGAAATAATACTAATATACTTGTACTGGAAGTACCGGTTAGGACAGTTGGGCCTACAGACCTACAGAAGTACCGGTTCTGGCAGTTGGACCTACGGACCTACAGCAGTACCGGTTCTGGCAGTTGGGCCTACTGACCTACAGAAGTACCGGTTCAGGTTTACCGGTCGACCGGTACTTTCAACTTTATTGCTTACTGCAATAAAGTCAATAACTGTTATTGTACGCGCTTTTGAAGACCTTTAGCAGTTTAACCTGCCAAAATTTATATGTCTTTTGGTTTATAAATAGACTTTAGAAGATGACAAATATTTAATACCAATAAACACAACATTAGCAGAAGCCAGCCTAGTGCGCGTCCATTCACCCGCTGGATATTCCCGGGAGACTGGATTCTGAGGGCTTAGATTATTATTGCAGTGTAAGCTTACTGTACTGTATTATTCGATTGATCGTTAATAATTAATTTCTGACTAATATTATTCACTTTCGGGAAATATTAGCAGTTCCTTTAGGACGTGGCGCTCTATCTAGGTAAACAGAGATATGACTTATACTAATCACAACGGCAAGTCGGTAAGGCTTAAGATTCACGTATGAGGCGCATTCTTTAGGAAATGCTTAGTTATCAGTCACAATCATGCACACTACCGGTAACATACAATACTGCCCACTAATTTGCCGACCGTCAATGAATTTTATCATATATAAAGAGAACAGTAACGGACCAATGTAGTGCTTATCAAATAGCATTAAATTCACTACATACACAATAATATAAGTCGCAATCGCTGTATATAACCCGTCTCTCTAACCTGTAGTGTATCAAGAAAATTGGGAAATTTGGGTTCTTTATATATGTTCTCCAAATAATATTCAACCAAAACACAACAGTAAACAGCATTAAGACGGTATGTTAAGATATGATATGACAAGATGTGACAAGACTGCACTGATAACAGTTATACGCTCTATAATTTAAGCCTACTAATGTTTCTTCTAAAGTATGAAAACGAATTGACTCTAGAGCCGTTGTTCCTGGCCTAGATAGCAATAACACAAAGTAACAAAAACACTCTCTGACTCTAACACCGTTGCAGGTATCTTTTTACACAGAGAGGAATCGCTCTCATTGGCAGAACACCAGATTCCACAGGTTCCACGAATATCTAAATGCCGAACTATCAGGATTTTTGCAGCCCTTGGCCAACACACAAAATGAGTCACTCCGCTCGGTTGCCCTGGTTGCATACTCTGCTGCTATAGCTCTGGTTGGCCGATAGAACATAGTAAAGAGCCCCTCATATAACAAATCAGCCAATCAGCCGGTCGCTTTGCATCAAACTTAGTTTAAACTTAGTTGTCTCCAAACTTAGTTGGGAGATTGTTAATCCGCCGTCTCTTAATTCACACATCGATGATTGGGACTTGCAAATTCTCACGAAAATCAATAGATATAAACAAACAGTTAATACAAACAAAGTTCAAACCACGATGTCTCTATCACCCCGATGCTACATGTTCTTCATATTTACATTCGTTAGTAATGTTACAATATGCAATTACTACAATATATCTTCCTTAACCCAAAAAACTTTTTTAGGAAATAGGAGTTCCCCCCCCCCCCCCATCCTTCTAATTGTTGTTAAGGGGGGGGGGGGGGGGGGGGGTACACCATTTTCGGACAACTCTTCGATTTTTCACTCTCAGCGTTTCAAAATTGTTTGGTTTTGGCTAAAATTTGGAATATAGGTGCCTAAGATGCTATTCTACTGTACATGACAGGTCAGACAATTTTTTTTTTCCGATATTTAATATTAGTTAATACTAGTTAACATAAAAGAAACTTGGTTGCGCTTAAAACCCCAAGGCTTTTACAGTTTTGAATCTAATCACATGAAAGTTTTTTTATATGATAGATCAAAGATGGGGCAACATAACTATTAGGCGAAATTTTGTTAAAATAATTCTGCACCGCTAAGTGGCGCTGAAAATTTATGCTAATTTTTAGGTTTTTTATAAATAGTATTAAATTTTATTAACAAAAAATTTAGAAACGCTGTCTGATACTTTTATGCAGGGTAGCTATCTAGACACCCACAGGAAGTTTCAGACTAATTACTCAAAAATTGTAGAAGTAGTAGGGTTTTGAAGTTAATTTCATGAAAAAAATATTTGGAGATAATCGACCTTTCATTATACTATTTAATTTCAATAATGTAATTTCAATAGGATTCCCTAAATGGAAATTTACATAACTTGAAAACTAACAGAGCTATTAAATAGCGGTTTTCAGATTTGAAAACACCATTGAATGGTGCATTATACTAGACCATAAAAAAATTTCGACATATTTTGGACCAAAATGGTGTACCCCCCCCCCCCCCCCCCCCCCTTAAATTTCAATCACTGCTGTACTTACCGTTATTATGATGTGGTAGGCTCTGCTGTCAGACCCTAACAACCTGCCTGTGGGACACATACCTGCTTATTATTACCGGCAACCGGTAGCGCATTTCTAAGTATTTACACAATATCGGTACTCGGCAAATATAACTCATCCTCAAAACAGCTCTACATATAACTGTATGCGATGTCTCATTCAACTCAGTCACGTTCTTCCTCTAATACACCTGCTACCAACAAGGAGTTAGACGGCAGCAATTCCGAAATCCTTTCTGCTATAAGCAAGCTTTCCGACGATATCTCCTTCCTCAAGTCTGAGGTTGCGCCCCTGAAGAAAGTAATTAACGATATCACCAGCCTTAAGAAGGAAGTATCGTCCATCAAAAAAGACACGTCGGAACTGTCCGCCTTACTACTTCGCGTCGATCAACTTGAGATAGAAGCGGCTTCGCTTAAGTCTAGATTAGCCACATTTGATACAAAGTTCGATGACCTCGATCAGCTCTCTCGAAGGTCCAATTTCCTGATTCACAATCTGCCAGAGAATAAAGATCACCATCCAGTTCTTCACGATCTCGGGTTGCAGCCTTCTGACATAGATATCTCTCATCGTTTCGGGGTAAAGAAGAATGACCATGTTAAATCGCGACCCGTTCTAGTCTGTCTTCTGTCCCAGGCAAAGAAAATCCATGTTATGAAAAACAAGGGTTTGGTTGCTTCAAACGGCCTCTTTATTACCGAACATCTGACGAAAAGACGTGCCACTCTACTCAGTACTTTAAAGGAGCACAAACGGAATGGTCTGCTTCACTCGGCATATACATTCAATGGAACCATCATGGCTAAGGCCCAGGAGGGTGTCAAACCTGTGCCAATCCACAGCGATGTGGACATCGGCACTCTAATTCGTGGTTCAGGTCTAAGTAAAGGCGAGTAGACGTTTGGCAAATTGGCCTATTCTATACTGGTTCCTAGTATCTTTTACGTTTTTCGTACCGCTGTTGCATCATGCAGCAGTGTACTATGTACTAGTACTACTACCGCCGCCAAATTGTCGCTTTGAATAAACAGGTTCATACTTAACATACAATATCTGTACATACACATACATATACTATGTTTTGCTTATCTAGCCTTGATCAGTTAATGGAAACTATAATATATTTTTTGTCGTTTTAGACTTTAGATTCAGCTGCTCCACGTTGCGTTTCCGTTATCCTGGCATAGTTGGTCATAGGCAATGTAGTCTGAGTATGGTGTCCTAGTCGCCATTGGGTTGGGCTGAGGCCATCTTTTCGAGGTGTGTTGCGATATTCTAACATAGCAATGGCGAAATTGATTGTGGTTGTGTCACCTGATGGGCTCACCTTTATTAACATCTCCTTCATACTCTTCACAGCCGCCTCACCATAACTATTTGCCTGGTGGTGGTGAGGGGACGAAGGGTCATGGTTTATGTTATTGTCTGAGCAGAAGGTCGCAAACTCGTTGGACGAAAATTGCGAGCCATTGTCTGTAGTTAGACGTCGTGGAAAACCAAATTCCTTAATCCATGACACCAAATGGCCGATTGTATGTGATGTGTTCACCCCTCTTTTCCCGCATGGGTATACTTCGGGCCAACCAGAGTATTTATCCGTAATGACTAAGTACTGAACTCCCGCATAAAAAAATAAATCTGCAGATATAGCCTCACCTGCAAACACTGGTCTTATGTCGTGGATAAATGGCTCTTGTCGGTAACTTGCTTTATGGGTTTCACATTCGGGGCAACTGCGAACCTGGTTGGCCACATCATTTGTAAGCCCAGGCCAAAACACGCACTCCCTTGCGCGCTGAAGAGCTCTTTTTTGTCCTTGGTGTGCGGCATGGAGCCCAAGTAGTATCTTGTGACGCATCTGCTTCGGAACTACGATGCGACTGCCATATAGGACCATACCATCATAAGCCGATAGGCCGTCCCGAACAGCCCAGTATGGCCTTAATTCTAAGTCCAACATGTATTTCTCGTTTGGAAATGCAGCCTTAGTTACTAGGTCAAACAATTTCATGTATTCCCCATCAGCTGCACCAGCTTCCTTAATCTTCTCTAAGGCTAAATCAGGGTCTATCTTTGCACTACCAATATTTACCGCATTGGTAGCCACAAGATTAATACAGTGCTCTATTTCTGCCCCACCTTCTTCATCTTCCATGTCTGGTGGGCAAACCGGAAACCTAGAGAAGGTGTCCACAATAGTATGAGCCGATCCTTTCCTCCAGATTGATGTCAAGTCTACACATGCCAGCTTCTCCTTGAGCCTCATGATACGGGGTGAATCGATCTCATCTAATGGCTTATGGTTTAGTATAGACACTAGGGGCTTATGGTCGACAATTAGATCAAAATGGGCCCCATGGAGGAACATGCCACATTTTCGAACCGCCCAAACTACCGCTAATAACTCAATTTCTGTGGCTGAGTACCGAGCTTCAGTCTGTGTTACCATTCTGGAGCCACACTGGATAAGACGCCAAACGATATCTGCTTCTGTGGTATGTGGCTATTGTTGCCATAATGCAAAACCCAGGCCTTTAGACTGTGCAGCGTCAGTTTCAAGGCGCATCTTTAAGCCTGGATTATAGTGGGCTAACACCTGGTTCGAAGTTAACACTGCTATTAGGTCATCAAATGCCTTTTGCTGAGGGGCCTCCCATACAAATGGGACCTTAGGCGATAGCAATGCGGTAATTGGTGCTGACAACAAGGCGATATCTGTGGAAAATGCATTAAACTGCTGCACTAAACCACAAAAAGACCTTGTATCAGTGCGAGATTGTGGTACTGGAAATGATGACAAAGCCTCAACTAAGTTGTTTGACATTCTGTAACCCTCTTCTGATAAGTTGTAGCCACACCATTCTACTTGAGGCTGTGCATAGACAAATTTATTACGATTCAATGTGATCTTATGACTGCGACAGCGCTGGAGAATGGTGCGCACTCGATCCTCGTGAGCATCAGAATCAATATCACATGCCACAATGTCCTCAACGATACTGTATACGTTAGGTATACCCTGCAGCGCATTATCAATTCGGCTATTGTGCTTGTCACCAGCACTGATCAAGCCCATTACATTTCTTAAGAACCTCATACGACCCCATGGTGTAATGAAGGTGGTCAGGGCGCGGGCTCTCCTTTGCTAAGGGCACCTGCCAGTACCCATGACGCGCATCAAAAGTTCTGAACAGCCTCATTCCCGGCTGAATCTGGGCTACCTCATGCGCTGGTATCCTTGTAGGGTAGCCTGGTCGCCGCACATGCCGATTTAAAGCAGTGAAGTCGACAGTAATTCTTGGTTCTGTCGAGTTTTTCTTAGGGACCACCACCATTGGATGCACCCAGTCAGACACCTCATGTACTGGCACCCTCTCAATTACACCTTTGGACTCCATAGCTAATAACATATCATGGACTTTTTCTTGCCAATGAATTGGTATTGGGTATGGTCGATACCTAGCTGATGGCATTGCACCCGGCTTTAAATTAATTACCATTTCCGGTCCAGCCATTGTGGATAATGGTGTATCATCATGTAGTTCAGGGAATACATCCCCAAACTCTGCAAACCAACTCTCCTGGGTTGCTAATACACCTTTAGCTGGAGCTGCCCTTACAGGAGCTGGTAATAATTCCATATCTGGGGACATAGCTCCCCATCCCACTGATGTAGGTGTGATTTGAGTTGAATTCGAAAGTGCTGACAGAGAGAACTGGCTATCCAACTCAGTACTATATTTTAGCGGTGCACCAATTGTTGGATTTTCCCACCCAGACTGGGCTACTGAAACAGGCCATCCAGGCGGAATAAGACCCAAAGCAATACAACCCTCTCGTGATAACAATGGTGTACGAGCATTTTCTAGAACATGGACCATCGCTGTATACACTCTATCATATAGCTGGAATTTAATACTCACCACCCCAAACGACGCTAATACATGACCATCTGGACCAGTGAGAGTATCATGGTCGGGGCCCATTTTGACATCATGGCGCCCCTCACCGAGAATGGCTAAGTCCTGACAAGATATAATGTTCGCGAATGCACCTGGATCACATAACCAGACCATTGTAGATGGGTCCCCGCCATCTAAACTGGAGTGAATTGGGACATCAGAATCGCCTTTAGTAATGCTTCCAATAAACAAGTGGTTAATAGCCCCTGGGGTTTTGGGCCTTACTGGGGGATTGTTCTTACCTTGGCGGCAAACTCGACCAAAGTGCCTGATTTTCCACAAGTATAGCATCTCACTACACGTGCTGGGCATGCTTGACCAGGGGAATGGTTGGTCAATCCACAGTTTTTGCAAGTCGCTGCATTCTGTTGGTTATGGCTCTGCTGCATTTTAACGCTTGTGTCCCGCGCGTTTTTGCCTATCTTATAACTTGAGCGTGAAAGTGCGCTAACTGCACTATCATCATACCATAGCTCACCATCGCTTTCATTATCATCTCGCTGATGAACCATGGTGACTGGTAGTGATCCTTGGGAGTTAAGTTTCCCATCCACTTCAATGCTGGACTCCATTGTACGGCACGTCTGAAGTACACCATCCAACTTTAGGTCTTCTAAAGGAGTTTTAAGAATCTCCTGGCGAATGCGGGCATTCGCCAACCCAGAAACAATTTTGCCTACCAAACGCTCTTCTTGATGTGCCGAAGCATTGATACAATTTTCCCACGCACAGGCTCGGTCTAAAACGCGGAGGGCTACAAATAAGTCATTGAACTTCTCACCACGACCCTGAGTCCGTGTGTGAAATTCTCCACGGTCTAGTAACGCTGCACTGGCAATGTTTCCTCAGCCAGGCGGAGTCCCACCTTGTAGTCCTCCCAGCGACATTTCCAATCTTCTAACATAGTGAGTGTCATTGACTCGGGTGAGCCTAACTTTGGCGTTTCCATACGAAGTGGACGGGTCCCCCTAGCTGCAGTAGGGAGTGGGCCCCCTACTGGAGGTTGGCGACTGCTGACGATCATATCATGAAGCACTTGTTGATTAGCTGCTGCACGATCGTCTGATTGTTTAAGAAGCAAGGCCATACCCTTGAGAAAGTCCGAGCTCACACCGCTGGCTTCCATGGTAGTAGTCGCTTGTGCTTCCTCTAGTTGTTGTTTTAACAACCGGACCTCTTCTTCTAGGTCTGCTTTAGTAGGCATAACGTGTTAACCAGTAACATAGATTGCCGAGATAAAACAGACAAAATAAACGAAATATTACTGTATAAATTTTTTCACACACAGCGCCATGTATTATTACGAACTGTAAAATGTTTTACTTATCCAATATAATCAATAAACATATAAATGATAAAAATAATAATACAAGCCAAACCCCATCACCCGAACACTGTATATCAATCGCCTCTTGAATAGGATCCAACAGCTGTTAACCTATAGTATAACCACCACCAGATACATACAGTTAGTTGTTCATTTAGTTCATTTGGCACATAATACCAAACTAGTTAGTATGATACCACAACTTCACTACACCCCGACCCCTCGACTGTTCAGGGCGTCCCTGAATAAGCAGTCCTAGAGCACATACAGATTTCAGAAGAGGACGTAGGTGCAGGTATTTCATCCTTAAAAACGAATGGATCTCCTGGTATCGATGGAATAAGTAACAGAGTTATTAAATCATTATCCGGCTCTTTAATAGTTGGTCTAACTATTTTATTTAACGCGTTACTTAACATTTCTATTTTTCCACAATCCTGGAAGTATTCTAATATTACTCCAATTTTTAAAAAAGGAGAATTTTATAATTCTGGCAACTATCGCCCAATTTCTATATTAAATAACCTTTCCAAGCTTTTTGAAACTGTTGTCAGAAAGCATATCTGGAATTTCCTATGGCATAAAATATCGAAACGACAATCAGGATTTATTCCCGGCGATAGTTGCCAAAACCAACTTCTCTTCCTATACGACTCCTGGTGCCAGGCCTGGGACGAAGGCGACGTCACACAAGTAATATTCTGTGATGTCACAAAAGCCTTTGACAGGGTATGGCACGCAGGTCTCCTTGAAAAATTATATAGAATGGGAATCCGCGGTCGTTTATTGGCATGGTTCCAATGTTATTTATCAGGGCGTTGGCAGCGTGTAGTACTAGATGGGACATGCTCACTGTTTCTGGCGGTGCTCGCTGGTGTACCCCAGGGAAGTGTGCTCGGTCCCATCTTATTTATTATTTACATAAATGACCTTGTTGATGTATTGTCGGCAAACTGTTCACTGTTTGCTGACGATACATCTCTTTCATCTAGAATCAGTCATCCTGTTGTGCGCGCTCACTTTCTTAACCACGAACTTCATGAACTACGCACTTGGGCTACTAAATGGCTCGTAACTTTTAACCCAGAGAAAACCATTGTAATGACTATGTGTGGTTCGATCCCCTACCAGACAGTGTCACTACATCTAAATGGTGAGGCCCTTCCGTGTGGTGAGACTCACAAACACCTGGGACTGGTATTTTCTTCCAATTTCAAGTTCAATGACCATGTCCTAGAACTAATTAACTCAGTTTCGAGAAATCTATTGGTTCTGCGGAAAACTAAATACGTCCTATCCAAAGATGCAATACTAAAAATATACAAAACATTTATACGTCCTAAACTGGAATACGGCTGTGCGGTCTGGAACAACATATCTCAAGAAATGTCTGAACTACTTGACAATTTTTAATTTGAAATTCTAAGAATTGCCACTGGTGCTGCTCCATCTCGCACTTCACATAGCAAGTTATATACCGAATTCAACATACAGAGTCTCTCTTCCAGGCGCTCAGCCATCTGCTTAATAACTTTTTATAAAATTATTAACTCCGGAGTACTTATTTTCCAGAATCCCAATTACAGTAGGGCAAAACCCATCACATAGTTACCCTCTCAGAAACAGCGCCAACATTTCCCAAATATCGTACCGTAAAGACCTTTATGGCAAATCTTTCTTTCCAAACACTATTAAAAAAATGGAACGATGTCCCTTTTTCAACACGTTCACTCCCTCTCCCGTCGTTTAAATCCCGACTCATTTCAAATAATGTTATCAAACCATTTTACTGTGTTGGAACCCGCAAAT
The DNA here is from genome assembly GCA_032718475.1 of Nemertoderma westbladi. NCBI lineage: Eukaryota > Metazoa > Xenacoelomorpha > Nemertodermatida > Nemertodermatidae > Nemertoderma > Nemertoderma westbladi. The sequence goes on along the minus strand of JAUCBJ010006842.1, from coordinate 66,252 downwards.
TTCAAATCATTGTCTGCCAGTTGCGACTGCGGTGTAGTGAATTATCTGCAGACATGGTATCCAGGCACTTTCAGGACTCACCTGAGTGCACCTCATGCGGTGCTGCCACAGAAAACGCCTTTCACTTTTTTATAACTTGTCCGAGTTACTCTGGGGCCCACCGTAAACTGAAGGTTGGGTTGTAAGCTCTGGGGGCTTCACTGTTATTAAACTCTGTATTAGAGGGACAAGGTATATCTGCGACCGATTACAACAAATATTTCTCCCTTCTAAACACCTTTATTGTCTCTACTCAGCGTTTTCGGCTACTTTCACAATAAAACAAAACCATTAGCCCAAAATATTTACTTACTTGATTGCATATATACCTTTTCCCTTCAACTGTCTTTGTTAGCTAATTAAATAGATTCATTTGGTAATGTAAATTAAATTTCACTGTATGTTGCTACATTATATTATTTTTATTTTTTATGTTTATTGATGTGCCTTCTATTTTGTGGCTTGGGTTGTGAGTCAGCGCGCCCGTCGGTCTAGTATATTTTTATTTTATAAAGTTTATTGTTTACCATATATTTACAACTGTCACTCCTAGCAACTCTAATCTGATATAATAACTAAGCTGTATATAGGGCCTTATCTGTCCGAATTGTTATTGTTATTGTCAATTGTCATAATGTGACCCTTTTAAGCTTAATTCAATATACAGTCCTACCGCTAGAGAAAAAAAAAATTTCAATCAAATGAACTACAAAATTCTCTATAAAGATAGTTTTTTTATACCTCACCTTGCCCGATTAAAATTTTAATATTATTTAGCTACATCAACCACTTTTAAAACGCCATTTAGCAATATTTTACAATTTATTTTGCCTTTAGTTTTAGTGTTGGAAATATAATTTAGATTTCATTAGAGCCGCCTTCAGATGGAGAATCTGATTCTAGAAAATCGTTTTAAATTAAAAGATTTTATCAAAATTCTAAGGTGTATTATATGAGTCGCGAATAAATATAATTCTAATGTTTTTCTGTTTTTATTCTAGAACATTAATTATTAGTTAGCTAGGCGATTAAAAGTCTCCATCTTGTTTCTTTAATATGCATAATCAATATTCTAGAATTGAGTAAAAAAAAATTATAATTATAGAGATTAATTTCTTAACATTTACACCTTTAATTTTGACTTTACTTTAATTTACATTTAAAATCTGGCAATTTCTGGTAAAATTTAAAAACGTTTTAAGATTAGGAATCTGCAGATGAAGGATGTTCTATTGATAGTGATATTTAATTGAAAAGGTAAAAATTATAGCGAACAGAAATTAAGCAATATTAATTTTTAACGGCTTGTTGTATACTAATTAATTTGAAAATTTAATAATCCGCCCAGGTCAGTATGAGTAATAAAAGTTATCGATCTATCTTCATACCTAATTTCTTGATATTTAATTGAAATTTTAAAAAATATTATGGGGTAGCAGCTCCGACTTGTCATAAATGGTTGTTGTAAGGGAGATAGTGTAGTGTAATGTTATCAATATAAGCATGTGGCATCACAAATTTAATAATTTTTACAAGCATGTATAGATAGAGAATATTCAATATCCATCGTGCAATGTTTCAGGGTTAAATTGTATCCTGGATGTCAACCATTAATTATCATATAAGGCTTTCTTGTCATTGGATTAGATGCTGGCGTAATGCAATCTATTGGTGTTTCAAATGGCCAATGCCTATAAGGAATAGGGGAGATGAGGCATGTTGTTTGTTTTACTGGGGTGGTAACGCTTAATGACATGGTAACTAACTATATATAGGAGATTGTGTGGGTCATGGTAATGGGAAGCTCTTCAACGATTGTCATAGGCTGTCGATATTTGCATAGAGAAGTGAATATGAGTCACTTTATTGATGGGTATTGCATTGTATCAACCACCTTACAGAACGAATCCACAAACGAGAAATGTCTTGGATTATTAGGTCAAAGAATGCCTTCATTATTAGTGAAGTGATAACAAGACTAATAGCCAATGAGAAGCTCTTTCTGTCATCAAAAATTTCAATAAATTACAAAAATAGGTTTCCGTTTTCTATAAAAGGCAGTTCAAAGTTTAAAAATGGTTATTTTTCAATAAATAATAGTTTTTCTAGCAACAAATTACTTATGTACAGTAGAACTGTACTACATAGTTAACATAAGTTAAGTTAATCTTTATTCTTAAATTATTACTTTTTTCGCTCGAATTTAGACCAAAATCGGGAGAAAAAGTTGCAATTTTTTTCTGTAGGAAAAAATATATCCCATAGGAATCCATTGATTTTATTTTTTTCCTGTTTAAAAAATAAAATTAAATATTTTTGGTGAAATTTCTTAAATTTTCTTAAATTTTTTGAAAGAGCATTTCAGTAGAAAAGGTTTGCACGTAATTATAGCAAAATCCATGCACTCACTGAAAAGTTATGGTAAATTATACACCATTACTTATAGTAGTGAAGGCATTGGTAAATCATATAACATTACACTATATCAGTAAAACACAAAAGTTAATTCCGTAATTAGTTATAATTACAAGAATAAGTACAAGTTATGGTAAATAATAGAGATCAAATATTATATTTCAGGGCAGGATTATATTTTTTGCACAATAAAACAAAAAAAACATAAAGCAATGTCCCAGTATCGAACCCATAACTTCAAGGTCATAAGCTATTGAATGATCTATTAGTCAATGAGTAGTTTCTACAGAAAAATTTTAGTAAGAAAAATTTTGATAATGAATCTTTACAAAGATGTAATGTAAATAAGCTATTACTCTAATTATTATTAGGTATACAATAGTACTTTATTTAATTTTTATTGTTTATAGAGATCTGGCTTCCGGAGAAACCTAGCATCAACACCAAAAGGGTCTGCAGCGACCAATTTTTGGTGCTAGTGTGGTGGTTGGAGGTTTCGTTAGATTACTTGAACCTGGTTTTAGAGGGAAGAGGAGTCACACATACCAACAATAAGTAATAACTCCATAGAAGTATTGGCCGCCCCAACCATTGATACATTCATTACAAATGTTGTTGTAGATAACGATGATTTGAAGGGATTAACACTCCGAGTTGAGGAGCTCAACATCAACGCCATCATCATCATCGATCATCAAATTTTTTAACAAAATATATTCTTCTATGCAAGGTATAATGGAATATCTGTCGGGCTAATTATTGTAATGCAATATTTATTATCTTATCTGAATATTAAACTATTTACCTTTAGGCAAAGATGGTTAATAATTGCCGTGGTGCAATATGCCAGGGGTTATATGGAGACTACTGTTCTTGCCCCTGCTGCAGAAGCTCAAAGGCGGGCCAGAAACAGTGGGTTTTGGAATGCGAGGTAGAACTCGACGTCCAAGATATAGATGGGGAGAGGGTTATACCTCTTCCTTTTTCATCTTCACGTTTCACGAAATTATTTATTGCCGCGGACGATATGGCGGCTGTAAGTATTTCCTACTGAAATTATTATATTTTCAGTTATACGGAGTTTTAAGTATCTAAAATCGTTTTTGGGGTATTTCAGTGTGATTTTAAAAATTATAATATTATATAATACTGAAGAAAAACCTCACGAAATACTGATTATCTTATTTTAGTGGATTATTTTTACTATAATTAACTAATAACCTTAATTACATGTGATTTTAAATAATTTTCCTAAGTTATAATTATACAAAACTTGTTTTCCAATGTCAGTGTGTAGGGGTGTGTGTGTGTGTGTGTGAGTAGAATATAACTGATTATGTTTTTTGTGAGCTAATAATTATCTTTATACTAATTACTACACTCACAGACTCGGCTTGAGATTGGCTTAAGATTGGGGGAAAGGTTTAGCAAATATTGTATTTTCTGTAGGTAGGTTCTTGGCCAGGTCACCGGTGTTATCATTAGATAATTTTTTACATACTGTACATTTTTTTTACGTACATTTTACCGTGAGTTGATAAAGGGCTGTTGCCCGAAATATACTCATATCGTAACATATTTTTCTTTTGATTCCATTTCGTCACTTATACATAGGTCCAGCCAACTAAACAAACTCTATCTAAATATTGTATTTGTCGATGGTGACTTAAAATTAGGATGCACACCTGCTCCAAATCTCTAGTAGTGTATGTATCTAACAAGTCTCTGTAAATAAGAGTCAGTACTCTAAGTTATTTACATTCCTCATTATTTTAATTTTAAAAATTAGTCGAAGTTCCAAAGCATCAGTAATGAAAACATCAGAAGACATCTTGAAGACTGCATAAACGAATATATTGGTGGTTGGACCATTTACGGGTGGTCCAAAGGGAACACTAACGCAGAGGGGGTGACGGAGACGGGCTCCATACACATCTTGGCCATATGGCCAGTTAACAGAGCTTATGTTATACCCATACTTCGAGGTAAGAAAACATTAAAGTATTTATAATATTAAATAATATAGGCAGAAGTGGGAACTTATCATTGTAGTTTCAAATAGTTAGTGTTCTACATTGATCATGCTAAACAGAGTGTATTATTTTCGTTTACCGTTCTTATAGTATATTTATTCTACTTAGTGGCTATTATTATTGTGTGTTTTTTTCATTTTGAATTCGTCCATACTGTCCATTAAATGTAATATTACTAAATTAGCCATTTATGTAAAGTTTTTATGATTGATGGGAGTCCATGCTGGGCTCTCACTGCTGAGGACACCAAATCTCTGGATGGCACATTCACAAGAATGCTACGCCGGGTTCATTGTGTCAAGTACAATGCACACATCTCCAACCAGACACTATATAACATTGGAGGTGTCTCATTGGTTCCCCCAAGCTTGACACTAGAACAAAATCGCCTCCGCTTTGCAGGACATTGCTTTCGCCGTGAGGACCAGCCAGTGCATAATCTTGTACTTTGGCAGCCTCATGGAGTGAATAAGCATGGTGGACAGCCCATGACTTTCTTGAGACGCATCTTAAAGGACACTGGCCTTGAAGATGCGGATGATCTAGCAAATATCATGGGTGATAGGGAGTTGTGGCGGTGTAATTTTGTCGATAAGCCGGCACAGCATTCTTAAAAATGCAGCTGCAATGCAGCATGCCGATCCTAGTTGTAGTATGTAGGGAGTTGTGGCGGTGTAATTTTGTCGATAAGCCGGCACAGCATTCTTAAAAATGCAGCTGCAATGCAGCATGCCGATCCTAGTAGTAGTATGTATAATGTATTTTGTTATAGGTGCTCAACGGAATCAACAACCCGTTGCTGTTGCCCATCAACAGGGCCCTCAGAACCGGACGGATCCTCCCCCACCCGACGCAGAAGCCCGTCAACAGGGCCCTCAGAACGCCGCGGCTCCTTCCCCACCCGGCGCAGAAGCCCGTCAACAGGGCCCTCAGAACCGCGCGGCTCCTCCCCCACCCGACGCAGGACTCTATCAACAGGGCAATGGAAAGAACCCGGCGGCAACATCCTCGGTAGATGCCGCCCAATGTTCTGGTCAACTCGCTCCACCACAACCAGAGCTGCGTAGAAAATAAACCAAGAACAGAGAGACTAAATGGACTAGAGAGACTGAGACTGTTTGTTTTTGTTAGAATTTACTAAAATATTCAATTGTTTCAAATTAAATAAATAATCAATAGAGTAGAACAGATCTTTATTTATTTTTGTGCCACGTTACTTGCCCCCCGCCCTCCCCTTCTCAGGATTATTAATATATAAAATATATTTGTAATATAAAATATACCCCCCCCCCCACCTCTCCTCCACCCTAAATTAAATTATATATATCCATTAAATATAGGTTTTCAGATTTGGAAACACCATTTAATAGTGCAATATAATAGATCACAAAATCTATTTCTACATATTTTGGACCAAAATGGTGTACCCCCCCCCCCCCCCCCCCCTTAATCGCTCTTTGGTACAGTAATCAATTCAAACACCCCCCCCATTAATTAGTTGTATATAAATTTGATGTGTCATTCGAAAAAAAATTCTTAATTAAGAATAGCCAAAAAACAATTTTTTTGTTGAAAATTTGTAAAACACCTGTAAATAATGTGACTCATCTGTGACCGAGCTGTAACTCACCTGTGACCGACCTGTAACCCACTCACGACCGAGCTGTAACTCACTCGTGACCAAGCTGTAACCTACTCACGACCGAGCTGTAACTCACTCGTCACCGAGCTGTAATATACTAACGACCGAGCTGTAACTCACTCATAACCGAGCTGTAACTGTTAACTGTTTGCCGAGCTGTTATTCACTTATGACCGAGCTGTAACTCACCCATGACTGAGCTGTAACCCACTCACGACTGAGCTGTAACCCACTCACGACCGAGCTGTAACCCACTCACGACCGAGCTGTAACTCACTTGTTTGCCGAGCTGTTATTCACTTATGACCGAGCAGTAACTCACTTGTGACCGAGCTGTAACCCACTCACGACCGAGCTGTAACCCACTCACGACCGAGCTGTAACTCATTCATAACCGACCTGTTAATCACTTGTTTGCCGAGCTGTTATTCACTTATGACCGAGTTGCAACACACCTGTGGCCGAGCTGTAACGGACGACCGTTTTTTCCAGTACATGAACTTTCGGCGTTCAAGGAAGAACAAACTTTATATGTTCCTGATTGGTTTGTGGCCCACTCTTTTTTCTCCCGCACATTTACCTCTGTCCTCGAATATCAATGAACTATACTATAATATATGAACTATAATATTCAACTATACAATAGAATTCTATTAAATCGCATCAGGGATCCCATTGAGAGACTGCTACGTGGAAATCAGAATGGGTTCCGTAAAGGTCGTGGGACCATGGAGCCCATTTTGGCACTTAGAAGGATAATTGAAGAGTTATCAAAAAAGAAAGACAGGCATCTGGCTGTTATCTTTGTTGACTTCTTCAAGGCCTTTGATTCAGTCTCTCGCTCACGTATGTTCAGCATACTTTCATTATATGGGATTCCTGATGAAATTATTGCAGCAATCAGATCAGTATACGATGGTTCGACAACATTTGTGTCTACTGTTGACGGTGACACAGAACCATTTGAAGTGTTATGGGGCGTACTCCAAGGAGACACGCTTGCACCATTCTTGTTCATTATTGTGGTTGACTATGTTCTACGCATGTCCTTAGATCGTCATAATGATGATGGGGTGATGATAACTCCACCTACTGGCTCCAGAAGTCGAGGAAATCCTGCCAAGTACCTAACTGATCTAGACTTTGCTGATGACTTAGGAGTACTCTCAGAATCATTAGAGGGAGCCCAGCAGCTCCTCAGCTCATTAGAACATGCTGCTTCTAGTGTTGGTCTTTTTATTAACTCCAGAAAGACCAAAATTCTGACAGTTAACTTTGAAAGTCCTCAGCAAGTCTCTGATCGGATGAGCATAAGCTCAAAGGATGGTATGCTTGAGCATGTGGACGACTTCTGTTACCTGGGATCATGGATCCGGAAGTCAGGTGAGGACCTTCGAATACGTAAGGGAAAGGCATGGGCAGCCTTGAATAGGCTTTCCAGGATTTGGAAGTCACCTAGAATTAATCGGAAACTTAAGGTTTCGATTATTTAGAGCAGCAGTAGTTCCAGTACTCCTCTACGGGAGTCCATGCTGGGCTCTAACTGCTGAGGACACCAAATCTCTGGGTGGCACATTCACAAGAATGCTACGCCGGGTACATTGTGTCAAGTACAATGCACACATCTCCAACCAGACACTATATAACATTGGAGGTGTCTCATTGGTTCCCCCAAGCTTGACACTAGAACAAAATCGCCTCCGCTTTGCAGGACATTGCTTTCGCCGTGAGGACCAGCCAGTGCATAATCTTGTACTTTGGCAGCCTCATGGAGTGAATAAGCATGGTGGACAGCCCATGACTTTCTTGAGACGCATCTTAAAGGACACTGGCCTTAAAGATGCGGATGATCTAGCAAATGTCATGGGTGATAGGGAGTTGTGGCGGTGCAATTTTGTTGACAAGCCGGCACAGCATTCTTAAAAATGCAGCTGCAATGCAGCATGCCGATCCTAGTAGTAAGTGGGATCAGTTACCCGCACTGTGACGTCACGATAACCGCCAATGACGACCTGGAAGGCGAAAAATATACGCTCTTCGTTGATAAAATGGATAAAACGTCAGTTCATATAATAGGTTAGGTTACTATAAATAAATAATAATTAGGTATATATATTGATTGAAGTAGAAGCTTGAAAATCTAATAATAACGAGTTAATAGTATTTTATTTATTAATCAGGCATTCTCAGGAGGCCAAGCCAGGAAATGTAGAGAGAGATTCCCAAAGGTGGATGGAACAGGTAACGAAATGAAGATGTGTCTGTACTGTAACTAACCACTGCGAAGCAGCACTGTAAATTGACGCCACTCACGTTTCTGCTTGTTGATCACCGGCTTGCTCGTTTGGATGTAATACATTTCAAGCTTTTGCAAGACTGGCCCCAATGGCTGTCTAGCAATTGCAGTGAAATGTTTAAACAATTCACGCCAGTCAGTCAGCCATCGTGTATTAGGCTCACCGCGGTGCGTCATGATGTGGTTGTGCACAGTCTTACCCTGTCGCTCCCATCATTGGCTGTCCCATCCTGGTGCTGTCTAACGCGTTCAAACAAGTGATTGATGATGTGTCCAACATATTCCTCCTTACAGTACTAGAGGGACAAGAGAAAGAGTAAACGACGTTAGACGCAAGGATTTCCAGGATGGGATGTTTGAGAGATGTGAGAGACTGACGCAGTTTAGATGTTGTAAAAACAAACCGAACTGGCCGTGTGCAAGACCTGGGTATAAGACCACGTAACTTTCGAACAAGCAGATCAGTTGCCCGACCTCGGTACTCAAACTTACAGATAATAGGCTTGGAATCATCAGAAGCTGCCTGGTCAACCGGGTCAATGACCTTGGTGGGGACAGCTGTTGGTGCCGCGCCCCCAGAACCACTGCCTGCATGCCCCCTAGCGGCTGGAACTACGGCTAGCTCATGCTCGACCATACATCGAAACCTACCAATCAGCTGGCTGCCGTCAGCTGATCACTGATTGCATGCAACATCTAGGTCTTGTTGTTTTTTAGTTTTTTACATACTTTGGCACTGACATTCCTACCGGTACTTAACGTGCTTGATTAATAAATAAAATACAATTAACTCTTTATATATATATTGAAGGAATATGTATATATTCTGTAGAAATACTAATTCATTTTGGGGAAATATGTATATATTTTGGGGGAATATGTATTTATTTTGGGGGTGTGGTAATACGCAATTATTTTAGTGGAATACTATTTTATTTATATTAATTATTAATATTGAGTCCCAGTAGTACCATGAGTAGCAACTGCTAACTGCTAACCCACTTGTACTGACTGACAGACTGCTTGGCGCCATATGCCCAACCGTTGTTAACTGCTAATACTGTCACTGATTGCCGTCCATGTCAACGAATAAGCGTTGCTGCGGTTGCAATGCCCTATCGGGGCGCTGTGCGAAGTGTGCCTGCATCAAGGCGGGACGGCCGTGCACAAACTGTGGACCGGGGAAGTCCGACAACTGCAGAATTCCGTTATGGGTGGCTCCTAGGTCGGTGTCCTCGCAACCATTACCCACTCGGGATGACGTCACGGACTCACGTTGTTTCTCCAGTACTCAGCCTGTCGATCAGAGCCTCACGCCCACATCGAATGTTGATGAAACTATTTTGGACCTCGACGTAACTCCAGTTCCCCCCACACCTTCAGGTTCAACCGGGAATCAATTATATTTTGGGGGCTTCTACTTTGAAGGTTTCCCAGGTCGCAGGGCGTCCACCATGAGCGCCACAGTTAGCAGGGCGTCCACCATGAGTGCCACAGTTAGCGGGGCGTCCACCACGAGCGCCACAGTTAGCGGGGCATCTGCCACGAGCGTCACAGTTAGTGGGGCGTCCGCCACGAGTGCCACAGTTAGCGGGGCCTCCGCCACGAGTGCCACAGTTAGTGGGGCGTCCGCCTGTGTCGCCCCCCTCAACCCTACGGTGTCCGATGTTGCCCCCCTCACCAATACGGTGTCCGGTGTTGCCCCACTCACCACAACAGTGTCCGGTGTCGCCCCCCTCAACCCTACGGTGTCCGATGTTGCCCCCCTCACCCCTACGGTGTTCAGTGTTGCCCTCCTCACCACAATGGTGTCCGGTGTTGCCCCACTCACCACAACAGTGTCCGGGGTTGCCCCCCTCGATCTTACCCCTACGGTGTCCGGGGTCGCCCCTACGGTGTCCGATGTTGCCTCACCCACCCCTACGGTGTCTGGTGTTGCCCCCCTCGTCCCTATGGTGTCCGGTGGTGCCCCCCTCGCCCCCACGGTGCCCGGTGTTGCCCCCCTCGCCCAACTGTGTCTGGGGTTCCCCTCGCCCAAACGGTGCCTGGTGCTGCCCCCCGGGCCCCCATGGTGCCTGATGTCTCCCCCCTCACCCCTACGGTGTCTGGCGTTGCCCCCCCTCGCCCCTATGGTGTCCGGTGCTACCCCCCTCGCCCCTACGTTGTCCGGTGTTGCCACCATCACCCCAACGGTGTCTGGTGTTGCCCCCCTCACCCAAACGGTGTCTGGTGCTGCCCCCCGAGCGCCAAGGGTGTCTGGTGTCTCCCCCCTTGCCCCTACGGTGTCCAGGGTTTCCCCCCTCGCCCCAACGGTGTCTGGTGCGCCATCGATCGCTACAGCAACACAACCACGCGGAACCACACCGCCGCCGAGTGCCACAACACCAATAGCTGCCCCAATCCCACCAACGAACGCCAACTCCAACATAATAGTTTCCTGGGGCAATGTAAGGCTACCCTTAATTCAGTTGGAGACCTCGATCAATGGCATCTACGACATCATTGTTCACTGGCGACCCAATCTATTTTTGGTTCCACAGGGTATGGTTGGGTGCGAATTTGTGGCAGGAATGTCCAATCTTCTGTCACTAGTGATGACGGGGAACCCTCTGCAGGCGTTGATGGCGGCTCCGGCTTTGTTGCTCCAGAAACCAAGCCGCGCATCAACAACGGCGACACACCGGTGGGTTCTAAAACGCCGGCTGGAAAGTTGGAAACGCGGCGAATTTGGTGAACTCCTCGTGGAAGCCAGAGCGATTCAGGCGCACCTCCCCAAGAAACGTTTCCGAGCCGAGTCTCAGAACATTGCCATGCAGAAAGCGTTTGTGCGTCACATGTTGGTGGGAAACGTGTCTGCGGCGACAAGGGGTCTCAGCGACCTGAACCGGGGGAAACCGCTGAATTTGGACGATACTTTCGTGGACAAAGACAGAACGACGAAGATTGTACGCGATGTTCTGCGGGAGAAACACCCGGCCGCGAAACCCGCCGATGAGTCGATTCTCCTCACTGATTTCGATGGAGCCCCGGAGTACCACAGCGTGATATTTGAGTGCCTGAATTGTCCAGTCTTCTCAGGATGCGTGGAAACGCTGCGGAACCTTCGGGGTTGGATGTCCAGGGATGGAAACATCTCCTGACGAGGTTCTGGAACCAATCAACGGAGCTTTGTGACCGAATCGCCGATCTGGGGAAACTCATATCACAGACTGTTCTTCCTCCAGGAACTCTTACACCGTTTCTGTCTTCCCAACTGCTCGTGCTCGATAAGAACCCTGGAGTCCGTCCCATCGGGATAGGTGAGGTTCTCCGCCGGGTGGTCGGCAAGGTGGCGATGACCTGTATCCACGGGGATCTACAGGAGGTGGGCGGCTCTGTCCAGATGTGCCTCGGCCAGTAGGCCGGCATCGAGTCCTCCATCCACTCGCTGAACGACGAGTTCGCCACGGACGATTGCGACGCCGTCCTCCAGATCGACGCCACGAGCGAGTTCAACGCGCTGAACAGCGAGGCGGCGCTGCACAACATCTGGCTGGTCTGCCCCGCGCTCCACACCATAGAAGTGAATTGCTACGACCAGCCGTCGTGTTTGTTTGTGGGGGGGCGAGACGATGTTCTCAGAGGAGGGCTCGACGCAGGGCGACCCGGCGGCAATGCCGATGTTTGGCGTCGGTCTCGTCCCATTACTCGCTGAGCTTATGCGCGCCTGTACTGTCGTTCAGAAGTGGTACGTGGACGACGGGAACGCCGTGGGGAATTTCAAGGAACTCTGGAAGTTCTGGGACGTGGTGTCGGTGAGGGGGCCTCTCTACGGGTACTACCCAATTAAGTGCTGCCTCACCGTCAATCCGGAGAAGTTGGAGGAGGCGAAGGAGATGTTCGCGGACACCGGCGTTGCCATCGACATGGTGGGGAAAAAACTCCTCGGCGGCGTAATCGGGACCGAGGAGTTCCGGCGTGAGTACATTGAGTGGAAGGTGGAGAAGTTCGCCGCTGACGTGGATCGCCTCGCCACCATCGCTGCAGTCGACCCGCACTGCGCGTACGCTGGCCTCTCCTTCGGTCTTTCCTGTCGGTGGCGGTTATTGGCGCGCGTCATCCCGGGGGCCACAGACTCCTTTGGGAAGTTGGAGGATGCTGTGGATCATTGACCAGCCGGCGGTATCGGCGATGGAATGCGAGTTGCTGTCACTACCGGTTCAGGATGGGGGGTTGGGAATCCCGGTTCCCGAGGATCTACGACCCCAATATGAGAACTCCCGGAGGATCTGCGAGCCATTCATCTCCATGGAGGGTGAGTCGATGGTGAAGTCGAAGATCCGGAGATACGGGGAGCGGATCCGTGAGGTTGAGCACTCAACTTTCACCCCCCTCATATTTTCCGCATTCGGGGGCATTGCGCCGGCTGCGAAGCAGTTTGTTAAGCGGCTGGCGTTGAAGTTGTTGGAGAAACGACAGGTTCCCTACCTGGAGTCGGTAGCGTGGGTGTAGCGACGCATCAACTTCGCCTTACTCCGGTCGTCCCTGATGTGCCTCCGTGGGTTCCGGTCGGCCGCTAGAAGACCAGTGTGGGCAGCAGTGGTGGACACGTCCATTGTGTGGGCGAACGCGGACTCGGACCCTGGGACGGTTTAGATGTTCTGATGTTAGATGCTAGAGGTCTGGCGGGTTTGTTGGGTACCGGCAGTGGCAGAGTGGCAGACTGGTGATGTGTACTGACTGACTGAACCAATTTGTATTATTGCTAGGTAACAGTTTGAATCAGCTGGTGGTGGGTTATATTTGTACTTGTTTATGTGCGTTTTTATATTTGAATTATTGTTTGTTTATTTCATAATATACTGAGGCTTTTGAGTAAAAAAAAATATATTAGGGAAATAAGTATTATTTTTTTTTTTTGGGGGGGGGGGGGTTGTAATTTATTTTGGCTTTAAAAATTGGGAATTTTGGTGAGCTTATATTTATTTTGGTCATGAATAATTGTTTTTGTTGTTAAATAATTGTTTTTGGTGTTGGAAAAATGATTTTGGTTTCTGGATAATTTTATTTGGGGTGACTTTATATTATTTGGTGCTGAATAAATATATTTGGGGTGACAGTTAAATTGGGGTTACATATCTTTAATAATTGCTAGCAATAATAAAATAGCAATATTCAACAATGTTCCTATTACATCACTGCTAGAATATTATGTGAATTACATCCATCTATATCCGTTGGTGGATGTGAATACAATCATTGGCGTGGGATGGGAATACATCCAACAGTATGGTTGCAGCCAATGAATGGTTAGAATATAACTAGAGAACATTATCGAAACCAAAAAAGTGAAATCATGTAATAATATAAGCAACCAGTTTATATTATTACATTTTCCTCAGCTTCTGACAGAATTAATAAAATTCCTTTTATAATATATAATAATAGATTTGTTTTCTTGAAATAATTTAAAATATAATTATGTATTAACAGAAAATAATAGTAATGCAACGATTAAGAATTATGATTCATATGTAATACCTATCGCAAGTTTTAAATTTGCATTGCAGAATGTGAAAGAGTAAATATTAACCGAGAACTTGAAGATCTCATTTCCTACCTTGATGCTCAACAAGTTATAATAAGAAATACACATCAAACGTTTCTAGAGAGTCTCTCATTGACATTGACTATTTTATCAACTGTAGGTTTTGGCAACATAACACCAAAGACCTATGTTGGACAACAGTTGGTTATTCCATATGCAATGTTTGGTATACCATTATTCATATATTTATTGACATCATTTAAGGTGTTCCACCATAGGGTTCAATAAAAATTACAGATTATTGTAAACTATATTCCACTTCGTGGAGAGAGAATTTCTACCATTGTTTATCACATAATTCAAATAATTGTATCTTACATGATTTTCATAATAGTTCCAAGCGTTGTTACCTGCTACTGTGAGGGATGGGAGTTTCTACAATCTCACTATTTTATAGTTGTTATGTTTACAACGATTGGATTTGGAGATTACAGCCCAACATTTGCTAGTAGAAAATTTGATACCAATGGCGTTGTAATATCCGTTGTTTTGTACAGTATATTTGTTCAATGTGGTTTATTATTCGCGATTTCTTATTTTGCATACATATTTGAGAGTTTCAAGAAAATGCACAATTGCAGTATAAATCATTTGACAACATGTATTTGCTCATCAGAATGTAAGAAAATAAAAGTGTATCATAGAAATGCTGACATCAACAAATAAAGTTTCATTTCATGATTAAATAATATTGTATAGTAAACTGAATAATGTTTTTAAGTATTAAATACTCTGAAGCCTTTTATAAGCCAATTAGGAAAATAAGGAAATGCAATAAGGAAATGTGAAAAATGAAATATAAAAAATATTCAATGCCACTGCACCCTTCCTCTCCCACTGCACCCTGTGTCTACAGGATATTGGCATTAGACATTAATGCAACTGTTGGGTTTTATTGACCTAAGTAGACTGATTCCATCGCAATGATTTCTTCTATGTTAGACATTAGATTTTGACACATCATCATTATTCCTTTACTGCAGCTAAAAATGTTCTCATTGATCGGGTACTAATTAGATCTTGTCGATTTCACGATAATGAGAATAATAAGTATCATATTTTTATGATGATAATCCGACCCTGAGCTATTGTGTGCTATTGCAGTGTTCTTTGAATAAATTCCTTGGAATCGGCTTGGGACAATACGTGATCTCATTGCCAAATATTGGCCTACTAATCTCGTTCTCATATGAAGTTTTTCAATCTACCTAGGACTGACTTATATATTTTCTTCATAAAAGTAATTACTTTTCTAAATATATAAATTAGTTAGGAGATGCAACTTAAGAGTTCCTGATCGATATAAGTGGAATAATTTAGCAGAGAAGTGTTAAAGGGAAGAGGTTGAACCTTTAAAGCGCTTCAAACGAGGACAGCGCTGTTTCAATTCCTGTAGCAGTCCTTCCACAATTAGTGAACTTCTCTCAGAATAAATAGAAAATCTAAACTAAATTGTAGGCAATGTAGTACAATATTCCTTGTTGGGGAAGGTTAGTAATACTTTGACAGCTAAATGGAGCGCTGGAAAATTTTTATCTTTTTACAGCTTGATGTAATTATTTTTTAATGATTGAACACTTACAAACAAATTCGGTAATATTATGATTTTGCTATTACTTCAGTGCAGTTTAGATACTATTTGAACTATGTTTTACTATGGTCGGAGTATCTAATATAAATTAATCTGTGGGAATTGGAAATCAAACATTCACGTGTAAATAGTTCAAATGTATCTACTACTGAATTCTGATATAAATATCCTTATAGATTAAATAACATATGACCTCGTAATTTTATGTGACGTGTCTACTCTTGAGTATGTTTTTGCAGTTTGATTAATCCCGAAATCCAACTTCTATTTCCAGGTCTTAATTTATTTGCAAATCTTAAAGGGTGGAACCATAAACTCTCAATCCCAATATGTGAGCAATGAGCACAGAGTTTGGTGCTCATTTCATTTAATTTTGGCGCAATGGGCGCAATGGCTCATCACAGTGGCGATGTCTCTAACCCATATTCCCGAGGTGCTGATGATGTATCCATCAAATCAAACCTCAGCATTGGTGTACTGAACTTTGGGGCTTGTATATTTACTAATATATGGTATATAAATAACTATAATAACTAATATATTTACTAATAAGGTGTTTTGGCTTACCAATTATATACTGTATTTTATATTTCGTTTCTTTATTTATGGTGCAATACCGGTACTGCAATAGTGATATAGATTTATAAAAGGAATTAAAATTAATATAAACACCCAAGAGTTGCATATTTCTAGTAGTGATGGCTGAATGAATAGAGTTTGTAAAGTGTACATCTAATATTCCTCCTCTCCCTCCTCATCTTCGCCTCCACCACTATCAACTCCACCCTCCTCGTAATCCTTCTCCAGAGCAGCGCGATCCTCACGAGCCTCGCTGAATTCTACCTCTTCTAACGCACCGCCCACATCCCTGCGCCATCGTCAAGCCCTATTGGCCGCCACAACTTCCGCCCACCCCTCAAACAAAGACCCGCTGCCCGGACCAAGGCGATAGAATACCGCGCCCTCACCCACCCCAATACCGAACCACTAGGCTTCTCCTTCCACCCCTCCTTACAGGAGAGGTGTGTCGCAAGGTGGTGCAGGAAGTGGGAGGCTTCCTTGCCCCAGACTCCGTCAGCAGTGACCACGAGCAGAGTGAAGGTGAGTCAAAGCTGCTCAGAGATTTGGCAGTGGTGGTGCTTCTTCGAACTCTCCTTCGCCCGCAATATATTGTCCGTGGAGTGGACAATATATATATAGATTTAGATGGTTAACTTATTTGGTTAACTTTCTTCATTTTAGGTCTAGTGTTCTACCTGTGTAAATAATACCAGTACCTACTTGTACCTATCTAAATAATAAGATGTATAATTGTTGATACAATTGTAATTTTCCGGAATGTATTGAGCTGTATAGACCACATAGCGGAGTATGGAAACTGGGAGAGATCTCGAATCCATGCAAAGAAACTCAGGGGTTTGAAGTCGATGACTTATGACCAGGAAGGGTGGGTGGCCTGCTGGTATGGGCTTTTTTACTGGACCGGTTGGGTACAAGTACAGAGTACGAGTGTGCGAGTGTACCTTCTGGTTCACTTTAACGAGGGGCATGGGCTGGTGGCCCGGCTAAAGGGTGGAAACCAGCAGGAGAGAGGGTTCTAAATCTCTCGTCGAGGGAAGTGAGCAATGCGCAGAAGGAAGTACTCCTGATACCCTGATGTTTGGGTTCATCCCAACTCCCATGGCCGGATGGGAAAGTGGCTTGATGGACATACATACTACCATCTCAAGACTGGGTTCGGATCCTAGAACCAATGTAAGGGGATGGTTCAGAGGAACGAGGATACAATACCATTCGAACAACCATGAAGGTGCAAGGATGCTGGTGTTTGGGCTGGTGCTCCACCGGACAGCTATACAATCTCTTTCCATGACACTCATGCCACTCTGGAGAATACCCAGCGGATGAGACAATCAGCGGTTTTTCAGATGTAGAACCCAGGCGTAAGAGTGATCTGGGGAGTGGGCAGGCAACCTTGATGCCAATTAAATCCAAATTGACCCCGAGTAGACCTAGTGTCTGTTTAGGTGAGGAGTGGATTGGTTTACGGATTGAAATCTAATGTGTGTGGATCCCTAGTGCAGGGTTCGGATCCGAGTGGTGAGGGTGGGGATTGAGGGAACTCGACCCCCTGGAGGGTTCCATAGATCAGACGGATGAATGGAGAAGATCGACGATGAGTTCCATAGGCGAGATCAATGCCATTCCTAGAGGGGGGACTCAACCACATACAGAACAACTGCGTTTAAACATTAAACCCTACGCAGTGCCGTATAGATTAGGTATGTAGCAGGATCATTTCAGAACGAGGATATAGGATGCTTCATCATGGAATTACCATGAAGCAGAACCGAAACTGAAACCAAATTTGACAGCCCATCAGTGTGGGGAACTGAAGAAGTTGAGATAGGACTCAACTTTAGCAGTAGTCCTGGGCGACAAGATAGTCAATGTAATCATACTAGATGAAGATATAAGGATGTGGGAAGTCAGTCGAGCGCTATAGGATAATTCAACTTACAAGAAGTATCTTTTTGACCCAGTGAATAAATTTTCTGCAGAGCTAAAACGACTGTTACTGTACAACAATATCGGTGATATGGAACTACAAGAGTACATAGTGCCTAAGTGTCCCGCAACCACCAACGGTATATGTGTTCATGCTGTTTAAGGATCATAAATATATGTATGTATAAATTATAATAGTTGCTGCAGCTTTGGATCAAACCAGTATGTCGGATCACCATGCTACATTTGTTCTTACTGAGGCAGCCAATCCTGAAGGTTGAAATATAAATCGCATGTCCATCAACCCCCATCATCAAAAAGCCAGAACTAGCTTTGTCGAACAATATATGACTTGATTTCAGGGATGGAAAATTACTCTTAGATCTCACTAGAATTGATCATGTTGATCGCTTGCCTGTCTTAATTTCTGGGGATGGAGTCAGCCAACTTCTTGGTGTTCCTAAGTGAGCAGTGGGAACTGGTGAATCACAAGCAACAGCTGCTGTTGCAGCATTGGAAGAGTAGGGTGTTTCAGAAAACGTGGTTGTCGTTTGCTTTGATACCACTTCCTGTAACACTGGGCATCACAATGGATCATTAATCTTTATTGAGCAAAAGTTGGGTCAATACCTAATGTTCCCTGTTTATGGACACCACATAATGGAACTCATTCTTGCAGCTGCATTTTAATGACTGTAATGGGAGGCGGCATGGACCCTGATGTTGCAATTTATAAGCACTTCAAATCCCAGTGAAGTTTTATTAATCAACGTGATTTCCAACCATATATAATTGATGAAACAATCCAAACATCAATAACATCACAACAGATTAATGACCTCAATGTTCATTTGCTAATGAACAGCTTTACATTCATCATCCAATTTATGATTACAAGGAGGTGTTAACTCTCATTTTTTTTTCTTGGAAGAGTTCCAAAATATGGCATCAACTTCCAGGTACTAGGTGCCATGCACCATGTGAGGAGGATATTGAAGGCCATTTATAGCCTTATGATCATGTTGTTTCGTCACCAATTCAATCTTACAGTGAAGGAGGAGTGAGGACTTAGAGATCTATGCATTTTTATTGTTCGCTTTAAATTCCTGCATGGATGAAATCACCAGGAGCCATTATTTAGGCACCCTGCAATGACCTCTGGTTTACTGCAGTTGCTTATAACAGGAGAAATAAGGAGATTTCAAAGATAACAACTGAAAATCTAAATAATCGCATGTGGTATCTCTCTGAGGTGTTAGTTCGTCTTGCATTATATGATGAAGAAATCCCAACCCCTCCCAAAATACTGATGGTGGAAGCATTAGAGGGTATGGATAGCAAAGATCATGAGACAGTAAAGAAACACCCAAAGCTGGATGTGCAGTTCATTGGCAACCAAAGTATAGAGACCTTTGTTACTCCCCGTACCAAGTTGTTCTTCGGTAATCTTTGATTACCAATAGATTTTCTATCAACAAACCTAGCAGATGGAAGAAACAACAAAGCTATAATAAGTGGCCTGGGAGAAGGTTCGTATAATCAAAGTTGTGAATGGCTATGCTGAAAGAGCAGTTGACCTTATCCAGACATACAAACGTCTACTGATAAAAGATTTAGAGCAGTACCAATTCCTACTTCATGAGGTAACATCAAATCAAGTTAGATTTCAAAAATGTAGTAAAAGAAACTTGATTTCCATAGATTTATCTTATGATATCTATTATTGTATGTGTTAACTTTTTGTTATTATTCTGAATTATGCTATTCTGTGTTTTTTGTGTTATATTTTTCATTATTACATTTATATAAATTTACAATAACTATTGATAAAAGTGGAATCATATATGTTTGTATATAAATATCTTTGTTTTATTATGGACAAGTTATCTTCTCTATATTGAGCTCATTTTCTCTTATTTAGTTTGCATCAATCGATTTTTGAAAACATTAAGGGTCTCGGACTACTACTAAACATTATTTATTTTGTATTGGTGTTGTAATGTCCCTTGTTTATGTGGTAACCAATGACGGCGAGCTGTAAAGTTACGGCGTCATTAGTTACCGCGTAAACAATAGGTGGCATTTATAATTAATTGCCTGCCAGTCAGATAGGCCTACTGCTTTACCTACCAGTAGCTATTCAAAACCAATAGGTATAAACTAATAACATGGATCCAAATGCCACCATAAATACAGCCTAACTTTTTTATAATAAAATTTATGTCATTTTTACATTTATTTATACAGCAACTAATTTAATTTGCTCATTTTCTATCACTTATAATATATATATACAAACAGTACGTAATATTTTTGGATTAAAACAATTTTAATAATAATAATAATAATACTACTACTACTACTAGGATTGGCATGCTGCATTGCAGCTGCATTTTTAAGAATGCTGTGTCGGCTTGTCGACAAAATTGTGGCGCCATAACTACCTATCACCCATGACATTTGCTAGATCATCCGCAGCTTCAAGGCCAGTGTCCTTTAAGATGCATCTCAAGAAAGTCATGGGCTGTCCACCATGCGTATTCACTCCATGAGGCTGCCAAAGTACAAGATTATGCACTGGGTGGTCCTCATGGTGAAAGCAATGTCATGCAAAGTGGAGGCGATTTTGTTCTATTGTCAAGCTTGGGGGAACCAATGAGACACCTCCAATGTTATATAGTGTCTGGTTGGAGATGTGTGCATTGTACTTGACAAAATGAACCCGGCGTAGCATTCTTGTGAAAGTGCCATCCAGAGATTTGGTGTCCTCAGCAGTTAGAGCCCAGCATGGACTCCCATAGAGGAGTACTGGAACTACTGCTGCTCTAAATAATCGGACCTTAAGTTTCCGATTAATTCTCGGTGACTTCCAAATCCTGGAAAGCCTATTCAAGGCTGCCCATTCCTTTACCTTACATATTCGAAGGTCCTCACCTGACTTCCGGATCCATGATCCCAGGTAACAGAAGTCGTCCACATGCTCAATTGCTCAAGCTTACCATCCTTTGAGCTTATGCTCATCCGATCAGAGACTTGCTGAGGACTTTCAGAAACACACACATAGATAATGTACATACTGTAGGGAATGTACTACATGTTCTGTCACCTATGACAAACTATTGCATTGCAAGGGTGGTTTTACGAGCTCCTTTCTACCATGGCTAATATAACTCATCACTGTAGGAGTAGGCAATATCCTGCAACATATCAAATGAGTGTATGCATTATTATTATTAGCTATTCTGTTCTGTATTCTACTAGAATGGTATAATAAAAAGCATTTGTAATTTATTTGATAAGGTAATAAAATTATGATTCAATGATTAATGATATTTCATATATTGAATTAAAGATACACATTCCGAACTCCCGAGAAGCATTGACAGTTGAAAAGATAAACACAATCAATATGGACTAAAAGTCAGCAAAAAGCCTCTCACTAATAAAGGAGACCTCGGTGTCAACAAACTATCCTGGGATCATTTTCCTTACAGTAGCTGCCAAAATATACATACAACAATATGGTTTATTATAGAATTAGGCATCACAGAGAAACTGCTGCATAAGAGTGAAAATTTAGTTCGACAAAATATATCAACAATAGCTCAGATACCAGCGTTTAGGAGATTGGTTGAAAGAATTACATCAATTAACAATAGCCTTCCTGCAGTTGAAACATTGTTGTATTTCAAGAGAGCATTAGACTTCATTCATTAAGGTAAAATGCTGCTAATCGTATGTCAGAAGTAATCCTTGCTGGCATTTGATTATTATATTGTACCACACTAGCTCATTTATTTAGAGGTGCCAGATGGTGAGACTGAATTCTTCTCAAGCTTGGATGGCGTAGGCCATCAGGTGCTTATAAACCAACAGGTTGATGCCATCAATGATGCCGACGACAGCAGGCAATCATCCCAGGCATGGAATCGGTCAACTTGATTACTGGGTGGAAAAGCCAACCAACCACGTAATCACCAGCCGACCCTCCTCAATGGTTGGAAGGCCCACTTTGAAAAGATGCTCAATAATGACAGGGTATTGCCTGATAACTTTATAGAAGTAAAAATCTCTGAGCCTACGCAGCTGCAATGCAGCATGCCGATGCTACAGTAGTAGTAGTAGCAAGGTGACACAATGGTTCCATTACTATTAATAATTGTATTGCATAATGCAATGAGGACTGCCACAATTGGTGAAGATCTTGGGGTTGGGTTAACACTACAAGAACATAAAAGCATCAGATATCCGGCGTATACATACAGTCACAGACAACGACTTTGTAAATGACAGCACCTTGTTTTCTAATATGCTAGCTGATTCACAAATTATACTGTACAAATTGGAATGCGCTGCTAAGGCGGTTGCATTGCAAAGAAACGAGGTTGCATTCCATATAAATGCCACTAACAACGAATTCATTACTTGTAATGTTAATTAATAATGGAAGCCTGACTACCATCAATAATAATTAACTAAAACACATTGACGACATACAGTAAAAAACCTTGGTTCATGTATAGAGAGCAGCAGAAAATACATAGAAGTAAAGAAAGCAAAGTCATGTGTGTGAAGCCTATCAAGATTGGATACTATGTGGAAATCAGACCTCTCCCTCTCCCGCCACCTGATGGACGAGGGAAAGAGCTATTTCGTGCCACATTGGAAATAAATTGTACATTTAAACGGTGATGAGAACTGGACAGTGTGGACACTCGCGAATTGCTAGGCCCTAAGTGCAGCCATAAAAATCAGCAGGAGACAACATATGACAAACGCCGAGCTTTGTGATAAATTCCAAATGTATTATTGGACTACAATTCAGTGAGCACTACTGCTGGAGAAGTAAAGACGAGGTCATACCAGGTCGTCACAGTGTACAGACGACCAGCTCAATTTTGTCAATAAGCCGGTAAATCATTTTCAATGAAAGCCATCGGCAGCATCCTGATGGTGGATTGTGTGGTGGTAGCACAAATTTGTTGTTTATGCTCGTAGCAATCTCAATGCAGCCTGCCGATTATAGGTAGATACAATACAATTTCGATAGAAATATAGGCGGTTTTCTTTTGATTACAGTATTAGTATAATACAATAGCAGCCTTCACAAAAATGTTCATATTATATCCCACTGCAGAATGTTATGCAAATTACGTTCATCCACATCCATAGTTTCCTATCTGAGCGTGGTGGGATGGGATTACATCCAACAGTTTGCTGATATATTGAAGCAGCCAATGAATGAGTAGAAAATAACTAAAGAACATTATAGAAACCTACAAAGTGAAAGCATCTAATACAACCAACCAGTTTATATTTTAAATTTTCCTCAGTTTCTGAAAAAAAATAATTATTTATTATATTTGTTTTCTTGAAAGATTTTATAATATAGATATGTATTTTAAGAAAATAATAGTAATACAACGATTAAGAAATATTATTCAATTGAGATACCTATCCCAAATTTAAACATTGCAGTAAACTAATTATATTTGGAATTGTGTAGATATAGTACAAGTTCCTATGATAACTTTGCAGTAAACTAATTTTATTTGGAATTGTGTAGATATAGTACAAGTTCCTATGATATCTAGAACCATATCACAAGTTCAATTCAAGTTCCTCGATTACATTTACTAATGTCTGGAATACCAAAAATAATTGCAGATAGACACCACCAAAATCAAAATCATGAAATTTGTCATATAGCAATCAACATTTTAATATTCAGTATATACACCATATTGGGTTCAATTATGTTTAATTATGTTGAAAATAACGATAATCTATCTCGACCACAGCCACAAAAATTCCAACTTGCTGTGAAACACTACAATTCAATGAACGTTGAATATATTATAATGCATCTACGAGACCTCACAAATACCAACAAGACTTGTTTGGAAAGTGAAGATAAAAGTGAAAGGGTTAAGTTTACCCGATCACTTAAAGATCTCATCTCCTACCTTGATGCTCAACAAGTTCTAATAAGAAATACACATCAAACGTTTCTAGAGAGTCTCTCATTGACATTGTCTATTTTATCAACTGTAGGTTTTGGTAACATAACACCAAAGACCTATGTTGGACAGCAGTTGGTTATTCCATATGCAATGTTTGGTATACCATTATTCATATACGTAATGTCATCATTTAAGGTGTTCCACCATAGGGTTCATCAAAAATTGCAGATTATTGTAAACTATATTCCACTTCGTGTAGAGAGAATTTCTACCATTGTTTATCACATAATTCAAATAATTGTATCTTACATGATTTTCATAATAGTTCCAAGCGTTGTTACCTGCTACTGTGAGGGATGGGAGTTTCTACAATCTCACTATTTTATAGTTGTTATGTTTACAACGATTGGATTTGGAGATTACAGTCCAACATTTGCTAGTAGAAAATTTGATACCAATGGCGTTGTAATATCCGTTGTTTTGTACTGTATATTTGTTCAATGTGGTTTATTATTCGCGATTTCTTATTTTGCATATATTTTTGAGAGGTTGAACAAAATGCACAATTGTGGTATAAATCATTTGACTACATGTATTTGCTCAGCAGATTGTAAGAAAAGAAAAGTCGATATAAAAGAAGTGAATTGCCGAAATGCAGACATTAACCCTATTAGTACCAGGCTATAAAATGTTGTACAAATACCGGAGGGTCATATCGACCCCCCCCCCCCCCCCCCCCCCCTCTAAAATCTACAATTTTCAATGAAAACGTATGATTTTTGTTTGTACGTAGATTTCACAAGTCTGAATCCGACCGGAAAATTTTTTTTTTATAAAATGTACTGGGGTGGTTATTTTGCAGCACCAAAATTTCAAGTAGTGAACAATTAAAATAAAATTGTTTTACAATTTTCGGCTAATCTTTTTCAAAACAGGTTTTCTGTGGCGCAGAATCCATTGGGAAATATTTAAAAATGATCTTATTACTATAAATAGTTGTTTTAGTCCTCTACGTTGGCAAAAAATGAAAAAAAAAACAAGTAACCAGCACTTTTCAGTTTGTACACAAAATCTTTAATTCACATATACGACGCTATAAATTCACATTTTCAGGTTGTCTGAGGCGCGTGACTCTAATAGAACACATTTCTAAGTTGCTCCAGATCATTGCTACTCGCATTTTATCGGAGTAATATGGCAAATTTTGGTGCTAGCACCAAATTGTGTACCCATCACCATAAAGTACAAGTTTGAGATGTCCAGTGCTGTTTCTATTGATTCGAGATCAGATTCAGGACCCCCAAAAACCCGTATAACGCAAGAAACAAGTTAGTGGATATATTTGATGAGTTTCAAAAGTTGATGCTATGGCACCACAACTTTGCACCCATTCCGGCGAAAAATACAAGTATGAGAAATAGTACAAGACAAGATGCAACTATTACTATTCCATTGAATTCAGAACCGCTCATAAATCCGTGTAGACGAAATGTGAGAACATAAGGTGACAC
Source organism: Nemertoderma westbladi (assembly GCA_032718475.1). Taxonomy (NCBI): domain Eukaryota; kingdom Metazoa; phylum Xenacoelomorpha; order Nemertodermatida; family Nemertodermatidae; genus Nemertoderma; species Nemertoderma westbladi. The sequence goes on along the minus strand of JAUCBJ010006842.1, from coordinate 40,667 downwards.
AATCCAATGATACTCTTTGAATGGATTTTCAAAATTAGGTGCTAGCGCCAAATTTTGCACACAGCATCCGAAAAATACAAGTTTGATACGCTTGGTGCAACTCGTATATATTCTATCTATCGAAACCTGAACCCCAAAAAATCCCTATTGCATAAAAAACAGATTCAAACAATCAATTTACAAAATTTACATATTTCAAAATTTGGTGCAGGTACCAAAATTTGGCACCCACCGAAAAAAACAAGTTTGAAATTTCTAAAAAAAAACGACTCAAAAAAAGTGCCAAAACTAGGGTTAAAAAATGAGTGCTATAACTCGAAAACTTCTCATTATTTTTGAAAACCGTTTTCACTATTAGGAAGGCAATAAATTTTTAGGAAAAGTCATAAACTAGTATAGTTGTTATGTATAGTATTTGAATTTTTAATATAATATTATATATGTTATATATTATAGTATTATAATTTATGTAATTACAATTATGACGCATGACAAATATAGCTCACGACAAGAATATATGAATGGGTTGGAGCAAACTATATTCAATATTCCCGAGGGGGACGTAAGTCTTGGCGGGTCTGCGTGGTGTTGGGCTGGCAGACGAATTTTAAATATTGTTTTGTATTGTTTTGTATATGTATTATTATTAATATAACACAGATTGGAAGTAAAAATAAAAAAAAATTCAATAGTCGTCATTCTGTTAGTATCTTATAGTTCAGGCTTATTAGTCATTCCTAGTAAGGGGTCTCATTGGGTTTTGTGATAATAGCATTCCCACTTCACCCTGTGGGTACATGTTCTAGAGTAGGCATCAGAGATTAACACAGCTAGTACCAGTATCTATTTCTTTGAGCTAATTAACCACCTACTGTAATTTCATGTCAATGATTACTTGTGAGGGAGGCATTGGATTTTGACACATCGTTATTCATTCACTACCCCTAAAAATGTTATCATTGATTGGGTACTAATTGGCTCATTTCGATATCAAGAAAATGATAACCAGTTTCATATTTTATGATGATGATCCGACCTCAAAAAGTATGCTATACAGTGTTCTTTGCATAAATTTCTTGGAATCACCTTGGGGACAAATCGTGACAGGTAGTTTGCCTTGTACTGGGTCTTTTCATAGAGGCTTCATGGTATTGTTTATCGCATTATCAAAACATCCAATAAATTAATCTGACACAAACAGTTCCCACTAAAGATGTTGTGTTCTCTTCTGTAATACTTCATAATAAATAAATACTATAGCATGAATACTCCCTTAAGTACAGTGTAGTAGTACTAAATACTAACTAATGTATTTTACTATTAATGTATTTTGAACACTTTTACTCGTAATTTTCGGTGATGCATCTACTCTTGTCTATGGGTTTGCTGGGACGTTAATCTACAAATGACTTCTATTATTATCAATCACAATAATTTATGTTTGGTGCTCGTTTTGCTCACAACGTTTGTAATGAAACTTTTCTAAACACTTCCTAAAATTGCCAAGTCAAACCTAGTAATATAGACCTAATGTGAATATTCATTATGTGCAAATATATAAGGACCAATTGTATGAGCAAAGTTGTGCTCACATAATATATGTGCTCGTGTGCTGTTGTAATTGTATTTAAAATTATACTATTTATTCTCTACATTATTATTAGTTGTATATGCAATGATTCTAGATTCCTTCGTTTTTTTATAATATAATATATTCAATCATATGATTGATGCAAGTTTGTGGTGCTGCAACCCAGGGTATGCAGCAAATGCAAATTTCCCCCACGAGAAAGCTTCGCCCACATTCAATCTTCACCCGGACCAATCTTCACCCTCAAAATGAGCAACTATTGCCAATTGGAAGCCTTTGCCCAAAAGCAATCTTTGCCCTCGAGAAAGCTTCGCCCACTAAACAACTATTGTTTTGGTTAGAAAAAGCAGTCTCTGTAAACTGCTCCTTTCCCTCAATTGGTAACTAAAATGGTTACAACACAAATCTTATTGGGTGAAGGATGCTTGCTTGCAGGCGAAGATTGCTTTGCTGGCGAATGTTTCCCCCAGGTGAAGGTTGGATGCGGGTGAAGATTGGACGTGGGCAAAGGTTGGACGCGGGCGAAGATTGCACCCAACCGGATATAGGACAATTCGGTCGTGGACAATTCGGTCCGGACAATTCGGTCCCAGACAATTCGGTCTCAGACAATTCGGTCCCAAATCACAAAATTAATGGGACCGAATTGTCCGGACCGAATTGTCCGGGACCGAATTGTCCTGCTTTCCACCCAACCCAGTGTCTACAGTACATGTCTCTCTTCCTTTGATTACCTGTTCCTTCTGACTGTGAGATTTCACACAGAGATATTTTCTGGCTTGGCCTTCTGCAGTGAGAAACCGACTGCTATCAGTTATCCCTGATAGCCTGCAAATATGACTCTCTTCTCGAGTACTACGATGATCAACGTAAGGCATCACCCATGGCCATATGGTGCCAAACGGAATCTGCATTTGTCTTGAGACTGAATACAGCCACTGCAATGCATCGGATGTTTACCAAACTGGTGAACATACAATGGAGATGCCACTAAATTTAACACTATATTTAAGGTGTACTGTGTATGTACACCTATTGAACTGTGAAGGCCTATTATGCGAAACAACAGTCCGAAATACTAGTGTGACTGGGAACAAGATTGTAGCATCGTTTACTTATATTCAAATTTGAATTCCATAATCAACTTACAGAACTATACAAATGCTATGTAGGCTAAAAAAATTAATAAGCAACTGAACTATCAATATGACCTCATCTTATGAAGAACTCAATAATTTCTGAAGTGTCCAAGCATCGTAGTCCCTTGCGCGGTCGCATATGGCAACAATTGTCTCACTTTGGAGATTGCGTTTGCTGCACTGTGTTCCGATTTAGGGCGGCTGTATTCCGGCCTAGACACATTGCCAAGGCTGTCCTCGCTGTACAGTGGGTCTGTTATTAGACTATCGTTATCCTTTCATCGAAGCTCGATATTTCTTCTAATCCCAGTTCTGTTCCTTTCTTTTCTCGCGTCGGGAAAGCTATACATCTGTTTCTCAGCCATTGAAAGAAATGAATCTTTAAAAATGAAAGAAAAATTTGTTTCTAATTCTAAATTTCTTTCTGTGCTATTATTACGATGTTTGAAGCATTGAGTTCGAATGGCGCTACCAGCGTCTTCAGGGTTTTTAACGCCTTTTCTATTCTTGTTGCGTCTATATAAAAATGGGCGAGGTCTTGTTTAAGACACCACATGGCCATTCTAGAATGACGGTTTTCGGTCATTATAGAAATAAATTTTAAATTTAAAGTTAAAATTGTTAAAAATTACCTTCAATGCAGGGTTAATAAAGTGGAAAAGTTATCCACTTTGAAGTCAAAAACATAGTGTGAACATTCTGAATGGCCTAGTGTCAGCATTAATGGATACAGTGAGTGGGTGGATGTGTTTGCGCGATTAACTGAGAAAAGACTCCACTAGACTCAGTGTCAATGCAGCCCGCTGTGAATCTGGTTTTGCGATAAACAGGGAAAGGACTACACCTGACTCAGTGTCAATGCAGCCCATCAGTAAACCTCATTGCGTGATCAATGGAGAAAAGACTCCACTGACTCTCTGTCAATACAGCCTGTCGGCAAACATGGTTCCGCGATTAAGGAGAAAAGGCTATTGGATAAAATAGCCCGTAATTGATCACAATTACTATTATAAAGTACTTTGGAAAAAACACTCTTGGATGCAGGTTTTGTTATAGGAAATATTGAGCTCGATAAAACTATTTTAGTTGATTCAGTGGAGTTAAATCAAGTTATTTCCAGAGGCATAGCAAGCCCTTCTAGCCCCCAGTGGAATGAAGCTGCGATGCCCCCCCCCCCTTACCTTCAATAATTTTAACTTTTCTTTTATGACGTAGTTTTTTTAAATATTATATATCTAACAGTATACTGTATAACTATATCAAATAAATTTACACAAGTTTGATATAGTGCACTTATAATATATAGAATGGCGAGCAGAGAAGATTTTTACACATTTTGTTTATGACACATGTCCTGTAAATACTAAGAAGCTTATGGATGTTCACGAAGCTCTTCTGTAATTAGATAGTTTGGCGAACAATGAATTTTCTGATTCAGTGCAGATTGACACTATTTCTCAAGTAAACGTTTACATTGAACCCCCAAATAATGGCATGACAAGTGATGCAGACTCGGGTGACGAATGTGGTATCAACCTGGTCCTAGTCACCTGAGTGGAAATCAGCTTCTTGCTCCAGCCTCAAAATATTTTTCTCATAAAATTAATGATGAGGATGATGGCCCCAGTGAATCAACCTCGGTGGAGGTGCCGGTAATTGAGACTGGTAGGCCGAATTTCGAATTTGAATCTTGGAAGAGAACCAGAGAAGAGTCTGCTACCGGTACCAGTAAAGAGAATACCAGTACCAGCTCTGACACAGTTTCCGAATTGAGTAAGCGATTTAGAAAATCCATTTCAACTACCAGTTAGAAAGAATAGCCCTAGGCCTAAGTCAGCCCAAAAATTAAAGAATGTTTTTAAATAAAAAGTGACAAAGGAGTAGGCCTAGTTCAAAATGATAAACAAACATCATTTTTTTTAATTGGAAGCAAAGCGACCTTAGTGCTAACTCCGCAAAAAAATTCCCCTGGGAATTACCTGCGTCCAATTTGGAGACTCAGGGTAGCCCGCTAGAGTTGTTTGAAAAATTTTTTATGACTGAACTATTAAATTTGATTTGTAAAGAGAGTGAAAAGTATGCCATTAGCAAAGGTCGCATTTTCAAGCTGAAGGTAGCAGAATTGCAATGTTTCATTGCAATATTACTCCTTAGTGGTTATGTATCACTTCCATGGAAGTCTATGTATTGGTAGCAGCCAATTGATAGTTACAACATTGCTGTAGCTAGCACTATTTCTAGAAACCGTTTCGAAGAAATCATGAGAAATATTCATGTTGCAGACAATGATAAACTCTGCACATCAGATATATTTTCAAAGGCGAGACCGCTACTTGATTTGATAAATAAATGTTGTTTAGAGAACTTTGTCCCCACCCAGCATATTAGTATCGATGAGTCAATGATACCATATTTCGGGAAGCATGGTGCAAAGCAATACATACATGGCTAACCAATAAAGTTTGGTTTCAAGATGTGGATGATGGTGACTCCTTAAGGTTATGGGATACAATTTTATCCATACCAAGGGGCGGGACCACTGATAAAGAACTTGGACTTGGAGCTTCAGTTGCCACACACCTGGTTTCCACTTTTTCTGATACTACCCCCATCTTGTTACTATATTATCATGATTAATATTTTTACTAGTTTGAAACTCCTAAACATTTTGGCTTTAAAGAATATTGCGGCGACTGGTACTATCCGCAAAAATCGCTGTGGTGATACTCCATTAAAGGATGTAGATGTGATGAAGCATTAAAGGATGTAGATGTGATGAAGAAGACCCCAATAGGTTCTTATGATGTGGTGGTCTCTAAGACTTCACAGGATACTGGATTAGATCTCTATCGGTGGAACGACAATAAAGTAGTGACTGTGGCATCAACGTTCGTCGGTGCAATGCCACGCCGGAGAAACACATTGAACTCAATCAGCCTAAGATGATCGAATTTTATAATCGGGGAATGGGTGGTGTCGACCACTTGGACCAAGACATTGCATGTTACATGGTTAATCTGCGCAGTAAGAAGTGGTGGTGGCTGGTCTTTCATTTTTTGTCTTGATCTTGCTGTTAATAATGCCTTTGGACTGTACAAAATGCAGTCCATAAAGGATAAGGCTTTAGAGAACTATGACTTTTTAGCCTTTCGCCATTACATTGTAGTCCATTATTTGAATTTTTATTCCCACAAATTCGAGAGATCCAAGCAACTGACACATGGTAATATAATGTTATTTGAGAAAAGCATATCTGGGGATCTTCGATTCGATGGATATTGTCACTGGATTTGTACTACTGGATCCTTTCATGGGTTGATAAGGGTTAAATGTGTGCCTTACGATTCATGAAAGCAACCCAGTTGATTATTGTCAAGATTATATGCATCAATCATATAGTGATGGTATTTGTGCAAAGCATCTTATGCTAACTGGTGTGAATAAACTATATTTATAGTGGCTGGAGTACAGGTAAATTATTCAAACTTGTCCAAAGTGTGGAATTGACTAAATGACTAAGGTGTGACGAAATAATGAAAGGTCAGGTGAACACTTATATTGCTACAGACCTTAAACTGGCAAACATTGTCATATGTATTATGTCACATAGTTCATCACACCCATGCACATGTTGCAACTCTGAAAAGGATAATTTAGTTATCAAGGGGGAAGTTAGAATGCTCAGAAATTTACAGAAGCTTTTACATTGGCAAGCAGCTGACAGTGACCTTGGCAGTGGTAGACTGGTAACTGTATATATCCACCATTGTTAAAGGGTAAACCAAATTCTCTAATTTTTGATTTAATCCCACCCCCAGAGTTACACCTATTAGATCCTGTAAATACAATGTACAACAATCTAGTCAAAATTTGGTTGGAAGTTTTTGAATGGTCAAAAGAGTGCCATGATGAACACAAGGCAATGAATGGAGGATCCTTCACAATGGTAATTCATGTCACAAACTAATCAAGTCAACAAATGTTCTAGAACGACTTTCTGAAAACAAACCAGAAATGATTAAATTTGTAATGGCTTTCTGTGCATTCGCTGAAGTTGTTGTTTCATGTTACGGTATTGAACTATAAACAATTAATACATTTAAATTTGTACATTTGAATACATTTGAACACATTAATTTAATTTAATTTAATTTAATTAATACATTTGAATACATTTAAGGATTGTTACATGTTGCTGAACAATGAAGTGACACCAAAACTTTATGCTGTGTTCTTCCGTATCATCGATTTCTGTGAGGTGCATGGGTCCTTGGTCTGAACAAGCCTCTGAAGCCGTACAATATACAGACTTTACTAAGACATGGTTACAATATAAAGTGGGAAATATGAATCCTATATATGGAAATCAGCTGTTTGCGAGTGGTCCAACACTATAATGCTAAACATATATAAACAATTAGCCTACAGTTCATTGTTACCATAATTATTCCACAAATTACTAATTATGTCCTACAGCATATATAGCAAACTATTAATTTCAATTATTAATAAATAGACTAGACATTATACTCAATAATCATATAAGTACTCAGTAATTATGGGGGGAATTGTTTAGACTGAAGATGCATGTGTCATGATGCATAAATGGAACATACAAATTCCGCTATCATTACACCCTCACTAGAAGTCTGCTATTCCTGGAAGTCATCGAGAAATGCCTGAATTCCCTCCCCTCTAACTGGACCTTTCCAATCTCCAACCTGAACACCGCGATGCATTTTTTTATCCTATTCTGGAGCCACCATCCCAGTACCTGTATCTGAATCACTTGGTACCGAACCTGATTTTCTCGGAATAACACTAGATATACAAATTAAAATTATAAAAAAATCTGAAGTGAGCAATTAAACAGATTCTGGCAGATATATTTCTGGGTTCATTGAAAAAAGTAGGTATTAGACATTCATTCAGAAGCAAACTGTAAAGCTATGGACTCATAGTGGACCCAGTGGTCACAAGTCCCAGATAGACCATATTCTGTTTCATAGGAAATACAGGAGCTCTATACAAGACTTTAATGCATTTACACTTCGACCCTTCTCCAGTGATCACCGCCTTATTGTGGCCAAGGTAAGACTTAGTATGCGTGCTAGCAGAACAACGAAGTCTGCCTTGCCGCGGCATGACTGGTCCTCTCTGTTGCAACAGCCAAGTGTGAGATCCAGCTTCACACTACAGCTGAGCAACAGGTATGAGGCTCTTGCCTCTGAGGCGGCAGATCACTGTGAGGGCTATACTGCCTTTACAGAAGCAGTTAAGTTAGCAGCTGCCGAAACAGTTCCTGTATACCCTCGAAACAGGAAATGGGCCCCCTGGACTGACAACAAAATTCAGAAGTGCAGAAATAACCTCTATAAGGCGCAGAAAGAGTCCCGACTCAAACAGACTACAGTGGCCAAGAATGCAGTTAAGGCTGCATCTAGGTCCCTGAACAGGCGGTACTCTGTTAATCTACAGGAGCTAATAAACCAACAGGTTGATGCCATCAATGATGCTGACGACAGCAGGCAATCATCCCAGGCTTGGAAATCGATCAACTTGCTTACTGGGTGGAAAGGCTAACCAACCACCAAGGTTAAGGCTGAATCACAAATCATTGAGGCCGATCGCCTCAATGGTTGGTAGGCCCACTTTGAAAAGCTCCTCCATAATGACAGGGTATTGCCTGATAACTTTATAGAAGTAAAAGTGTCTGAGTCTGTACTCCCAGATTCCCATTGGCGATATCTCCTTTGAAGAAGTGAACGCTGCTGCAAAGAGCATTAAGACCAATCGTGCCAGTGGAGTAGATGGTGTTCCCCCTGAGGTCTTTAAAATACCTGAGTGTTTCAAGCTCATCTATCCCATCATAGTAGATATGTACTGAATAAAAAGAGTCCCACAAGAAATGAAAACAAATAAGTTGGTGCCAGTTCCCAACAAGGGCAATCTAACACTCTAATGGTTCTTTTCGGGGAATCTCCTTGATCTCGATTGCTGCAAAGCTATTCAATTTAATTATATTAAATCGCATCAGGGATCTCATTGTGAGACTGCTCCATGGAAATCAGAATGGGTTCCATGAAGGTCGTGGGACCATGGAGCCCATTTTGGCACTTAAGGATAATTGAAGAGTTATCAAAAAAGAAAGACAGGCATATGGCTGTTATCTTTGATGACTTCTTCAAGGCCTTTGATTCAGTCTCTCGCTCACGTATTTTCAGCATACTTTCATTATATGGGATTCCTGATGAAATTATTGCAGCAATCAGATCAGTATACGATGGTTCGACAACATTTGTGTCTACTGTTGACAGTGACACAGAACCATTTGAAGTGTTATGGGGCGTCCTCCAGGGAGACAAACTTGCACCATTCTTGTTCATAATTGTGGTTGACTATGTTCTACGCATGTCCTTAGATCATCATAATGATGATGGGATGAGGATAACTCCACCTACTGGCTCCAGAAGTCGAGGAAATCCTGCCAAGTACCTAACTGATCTAGACTTTGCTGATGACTTATGAGTACTCTCAGAATCACTAGAGGGAGCCCAACGGCTCCTCAGCTCTTTAGAACATGCTGCTTCTATTGTTGGTCTTTTTATTAACTCCAGAAAGACCAAAATTTTGACAGTTAACTTTGAAAGTCCTCAGCAAGTCTCTGATCGGATGAGCATAAGCTCAAAGGATGGTATGCTTGAGCATGTGGACGACTTCTGTTACCTGGGATCATGGATCCAGAAGTCAGGTGAGGACCTTCGAATACGTAAGGGAAAGGCATGGGCAGCCTTGAATAGGCTTTCCAGGATTTGGAAGTCACCGAGAATTAATCGGAAACTTAAGGTCCGATTATTTAGTGCAGCAGTAATTCCAGTACTTCTCTATGGGGGAGTCCATGCTGGGCTCTAACTGCTCAGGACACCAAATCTCTGGATGGCACATTCACATGAATGCTATGCCGGGTTCATTGTGACAAGTACAATGCACACATCTCCAACCAGACACTATATAACATTGGAGGTGTCTCATTGGTTCCCCCAAGCTTGACACTAGAACAAAATCGCCTCCGCTTTGCAGGACATTGCTTTCGTTGTGAGGACCAGCCAGTGCAAAATCTTGTACTTTGGCAGCCTCATGGAGTGAATAAGCATGGTGGACAGCCCATGACTTTCTTGAGATGATTCTTAAAGGACACTGGCCTTGAAGATGCGGATGATCTAGCAAATGTCATGGGTGATAGGGAGTTGTGGCGGCGCAATTTTGTTGACAAGCTGGCACAGCATTCTTAAAAATGCAGCTGCAATGCAGCATGCCGATCCTAGTAGTATATTCTTCTTTAACACACTAAATCGCTTAAATGCACCAAAGCAATACATAGCGCATATAACTCTAATGGGCAAGTAGTAATTAAAGTCTCTGCTGGTGACAAGCCAATCAAAATTGCCCGCTTCTCTCGTCGAATCTGGTCTCTCGTATGACCAAACTCAAAGTGAGGGACTTTCCAACAACCACCATAAATACCATATATAAGGATCTCAACATCGAGGTTTGCAATACGATTGCATCCAGTGCTAAGAAAACGTAAATGTAAAATGAAAAAGTAAATGAAACGACAACGGTTGTGATTGATCTCCACTCAGACATTAATGAGGTTGCCACAGGAACGGCTTCTGACACCACCACAAGGAACCTACAGCGATCACTGCATTGGTCTACTTCCGCTTCGGCTTCTGACTTGGACAATGAGGAAAATTATATCCCTTGAATTTCTGTACTAGCATACATATACAGTTACACACAGGGGCCTCCAGCCCAGGTCCACTATTAGGCTCACCAACAACTACTGTATGTTTCTTTGTTTGTAAGTTATACAGTATTACCTTTGAATTTTGTATTAAAAAATTGTATCTAATAAGTATACTTCTGCAATGGTGGTGGTTTTAAAAATATAAAACTAAATCAAGACTTTCTATGTTATAAACAATATTTTACCATTTGTGGTGGGTGGTGGTTGTTGAAAGAAATTTTTTTATTTTTTTTATACTATGAACTACTACTGTAATAAACTACTACCACTACTATTATGCCATACTTTACGTTAGTTTGATATACCTCATGATATGGCCTAGTCTCTCCCAGTTTTAACTAGTTTATATGTACTCTACTATCTGTAAGTTACAGTATTTTAAGTTATGCTACTATTATTTACCCTACAGGTATTCTATATGTCTGCAACTTCTAACTCCTTCCCCTTACCTTCCGTTATCCCCACCCATTTCCCCTCCAATTGCCATTTCTGTTACACGAAAATTATACCACCAGATTACATTTTTCATTGCAGCTTATGTGGTGAATGCTTTCACTTGCAGTATGCATCCCACCTGTCCTCCGATGAGTTAACATCTACAGTAACTATTGCCCCACATTCTGCATATTCTGCTATTCTCAGACATTCCCATTCACGTATGTTAGTTAATGGCAATGATGCTGACATTTTCGACAATAATTCTATCCACGACTCTACTTGTGAAGACATTGAAATATATTTTTCAGTTTTTAACTTTAACAGCTACAGCCTTACTAAAAACTTATCTGCAACTAGTGATTTTTTACTGTCCCAAAGCATAAGTTTGACATTTTAACATTTACCGAAACTTTTTTCAGTTCTAACGAAGACAGTGTCTACTACAGAATACCTGGTTACCACAAACCCATAATTGACCTAACTACGAAAAGGAATTTAGGAAATGTGCGAGTTACAGTGGCATGTTATTCTAACCAAAACAATAAATGTCAGTGAACATGATGGGTTACAATTAAATCCTTTACAATGAAACGCTCCAAACTTGTTCGTTCAGTCTGAATTACTGGATTTAAAAATATAAAAAAAATGTTGTAGGCCTACTTAGGAAACTTAGTATTCTGGAATAACTTTTAGTTCATATTTGATTTTAAAATCATTTTGCAGTTTAATACAAAGTAATATTCATAACTGCTTATCTAGATATTGGTTATGGCCAATTCAATGCGTCGTTCTGGAGTTTCTGAATATTTATCAGCGCGTTCACAATTCTCTGAAACAACCTCAGTGGGAAGAATTCCAGTACATGAAATGAGAAGCGAAAGAAGACGCAGCATAAATTAAATGACAGGGGAAACCAAAACTGAAGAAGATAACCATCGAGAAAATATACGTTTGGTTCTCAATCTGGTGGTAGGGTTTGTTTTATTATCGCTTGTAATAACATTATTTGTTTTATATCACAACAATAAATCCGGTGCAAATAGGGTAAAGATTTCTGGGATATCATCAACACCCTCACCCACCACTACCACTGCAACTCCTCCACCCACCACTACAGCAGAACAAGCAGTCTTATTCCCTTGCCACGATAATAGCGATCAACATTCATTGACAGCGATTAAACAAGGGCCTTTAGGATAGAAACTGACCTGCTATTTCGCTGCAATCTTAATACAGTATCGAAAGCGCTCCTCTGACTTCGATTTCAATATAAATTTGAATGATTGAATGAGAAGGATTTGGTGATGTCACTGGTGACAATTACTAGATAGGGTTGGATTTGTGTAATGTGGAATTATGGTGAAAGTCACCATTTCAAGGGACCCCACGACGCCATTGCATTGGTGGCGTGCTGAAGAGGAAAATATATCGTGATGTCATGAGCAATAAAATTGTAATTGAAAATGCCAAGCATTTTGCTTGTTATGCCGATAATCAGCTGAAAACGAAGGTCATATATCGTATGTTCCAAGAGAAGAGATTTGTGATAACAATATTGTAGAGGAAGTAAAGTTGTGAAGTAATTGATGGTACATCAAGTAGTGCGTCGAGAGTCAGATATAATAATATGATACAGTTCCAATGTCGGTACAAATAGACTGTAGAGTAGACCTACAGCAGGCTATAGATGATAGTGCTGTAGGTGGTAATGATTTTATACATTCTTATTCTGATCAAGAGGAATTTATTGGATTTAACCTGACTTCTGTGATGGAACCATCCGCAGATCCTTGGTCCCATGGCCTTACGTACATATCCCTATCCATGAGAAAGTAAACTTAAGGTTGGAACTTAGGCTCTATCCTGTTTGTGGGCCTCCAGTCTGTTTCAGTGTTTCAGTCCACTGTATACTGTACAGTACTGCTCAGTACTGTTGTGTGTTTCTGTGTTTACCGGTCAGCCGGTACCGGTACCAGTACTACAGTCCTTTAGGTTAGTTTACAGTCTGCCAGTATTACAGTTATTAGGTTAGAATGTGTTACGGTACGGTAACTGTAGTGTTTCATGGCATTGCTGGAGTGTGACGGGGAGTATCTTGTACATTTCTTTGTGTCAAGAATTTACAACTGCGCGATATCTATCAGAAGACTTCGACCGATATCTGGAACTGGTGGACAGTTCATGATCTGGCGGAACAAGACAGCCCAAAGTGTTCCACGTGCACACGACCTATGACACTAGTTGAAAGAAAATCTCATTCTAAAAAATATCGAATAGGAAATATCATTCAGGGAGGCGTGTTAGATCGTAGAGATATTTTTCTTTCTTTATTTCTTTCCTTTCTTTAAAAATATTGTATGACGAACTTTAGGTACTAATTTTCCGCTTTCTATCACGTCCATAACTCACAAGTTGCATTTCCACTATTTGTGCTTCTAAAGAGTATGGTAAGCAAATAAAATACTTGGCACATGATAGGGTGGTGTGTAATATACATATTTTGAATTTTACTGTTTCTCAGTTCTGAACAGAATTTGTAAAATTAACATCCAAATTTATCAAATTCCGTAATTCACAGAGACACCCCTTTTCAATAATGCTCTGTATCACACAATCTCTGAATTTTCACTGATTTGTACTATTTTTACAAGAATTCCCTGACATTTAAGCGCCCCTGGGTGAGTACGCCTGGGGAAACGTCCCCCCCCCCCCCCCCCCCATCGCTATGCCTCTGGTTATTTCAAGTGGAGTTTTGTAAATTTTGTAGCAAGCGTAAACAAACTTGGTAAGGCACTTCAAATTAGTTCACCCAAGAGAACAAATTGTACAAAATATCTTTGATATTGATAAGGGGATTGATTACGAGAAAAAACGGTGCTTTCAGTAAGTGAACATGCTCAGTTTTCCAAACGCCAAAAATTTATAGAAGGCATTCGTACTGAGGGTCAAACTCTATATTTTCGAGATTGGTATTCGATTTAGAATAGATGTTGTACTGTACAGTAGAATAGCAATATTGTTATAGATTTCCCCATCAGCATTTACCAAATTAAAAATAGATCTCGAAAGTCCAGCATAGTTTTTCCTTGAATGAATATGTATATGAAACATTTGTTTGCCTTGCAGCTTTTCTTTTGGCTTAAACATCACCCAAATGGACGGTCCAGTCACATATCCTTAAATGGATTCCATAAACACCATTCATATCGCATTTATATCATCACTACAGTAGTTATATCAATAAGGAATGCGGCAATGTTTCTACTGTAACTGTCACGTTTTCGGGTACCTACAAATGCAATACAGCAATAATACAAAAACAGTTATATTAATTTACAAGTTTGCACAGTGAATTTGTTGAGACTGTGGAGGATTGTATAAATGTATAATGGGTAAATTTGATTTATTATTTTGGTTAGGGTTAGTTGTTCAGGCCTTAACACTAATTAAAACTGTCATGTAACCCTAACCCTACCCTAATTAAAACTGTCATGTAACCCTAACCCTGCCCTAATTAAAACTGTCATGTAACCCTAACCCTAAGTCATAATCTAAGAAATTTAGTGGAATTTCCGACATTATTACCATAAGGCCTGAAGGGCCGATAATAGGTGAGTCAGGTTTTTAGCACATACCCTAATTTCTTAGATTTATGAGTTAGGATTAGGGTTACCTGGTTACATGACCGTTTAAGGTTTAGGCCACCACTAATGTAAATACTATTGTATTTTGTATTGAATTTGTGACATTCCCCTCAAAGGAAGTTTACTACATACTACTGAGTGTGAATCACAACTATACAACAAAATGGCTGCTTCTCGCAGTGTGTATCCCAAGCATCTTCCACTGTGCAGTTGAGGAAACTCCAGATTGCCTTGATAATAAATAATGTTATCACTATTTACAAGTTATTTTAGACTCATGCTTCTCTTTGGAAGCAACTTTATTTTCCAAGCTGACACTGACCTGAAAATGGTAAGGGTGCTATGCTCCTTATCAATATAAATATCAATTATAGCATTATCAACAAACTGACTAATAAAGTAAGTTAAGACTAATAAGGTTTGTGTACTTTCATTTATTGTTTTAGAAATGCCTGTCAGCTGTCAATGTAACCTGCCTGTACCAACAACATCTGCAGGTTCTTTTTTCCTTAAATTGAAGGCTAAATATTATTCATGACTACACATTCAAAGTGTAGTCAACATCCAATAATCAACTCACCTTCAATATACTATGTGTCTCCTTGTCTGTGCCACTAATGAACTGCATATACCCCATGTTAATATATGCCGGAATATATTCCGGAAGACATACTTTAGCTTTTACATTAGCCTTATCAGTCAAAAAGTACTTGTTAGTTTGGTGTTTCGTTTCTGTACAGATATAGTTCGCTGCGCTTTATTAAACTGAGTAGCAATTGATTTCACTGTGCTAGTTGCATGCTCCAGTAACCCAAATGCAACTGTGTATGGCGCATCTCACCTACCACATTTTTGCAATCGCGTTTCCACTGCTTAGAACAGACAGCTTCCCATAGAGGGTGGTTATTTTTGTCCCGGATTAATCACTCTTCTTTGTTTATCTTTCGCTTTTTTTTCATTGGAGGCTGATTGCTGTTTGCTTGGGGTTCGGAAGGCGAATCAGGAACACTGCTCAAAAATATTGTTCTCGCCATTTTCGTCAGTGCTTTGTTGATCATCAACCAGTTGTGGAAAAAGCTATTCCACAGCATTTCTAATAGTATTAGCTGCTTCAATATCATTGTCTCCAAAATTGCAGAATATTTTGTACTCATCAGTGGCTATTTTGAGTTCAATGTCATCGTTCAATGTCAATGTTCAATGGTATCTTCGTCGTCAGATAAACTAAAATTCGAGTTGTCCTTAAGCCTATCAAGATTGAAACCTTCAAATTGAAAGTATCCCGATTTGCCGTTGTCGTTGGTCATGTTGAACAGTAGCCTCTTGACTTTTACACTTTTAAAGGATATAATGATTTAATACTTCAACTATTGAATTGCTTGTTAGGAATTACTAAATAACAATAGTAGAAAATTAAATATAATAATTGTATAACATTTGAGTATCATTCAGTTGTTTTGTTCTAAAATGAATTATTCAAAGGTCCCTCTCAAATTTTAAACAATGGAGGTTTATGGCATATATTTCATTATCCAATCAGGGCACAATACATATAGTACAACAGTAGTTGTTAATGTACAGTATAACAATAAATTATTTATAGTACTGTGGTGGTAACAGTACTACCAGGACTAAATATTATATTATGTTATCTAATTGTGTCTGTCATCTTTTAATGTACTGTCTGTTGTTTCTTGTTTTTATTTGTTTGCTTGTTACTCGTTACTTGTTTATGTTTGCTTCATGTTACCAAATTGGCATATACTGCTGCTGTACTGCCACACTACTACTTCCATCATAAATGTCTACATATTTTTGTTTGTCTGAAATCCTTCATAAATGTCTACATATTTTTGTTTCATTGTCTGAAATCCTTAATTAATATGTAGTGTTGCTATGCATCCATTCGTATTTGTTTCACTTACTCATTGCTGCTCAATCGATTAGTTAATTGTATATGTTCGTCAAGTATGTATGTATATCTATAGCATGTATAGTCATATGTTCTCTTGTTTGTGTCTTTTGTAGTACACCATCTATCTGTTTCGAGTTATAGTTACTATTTGTTTCGTTTGTCAACAAGTTATTGTTTAGTTATTTGACTGTCATCGTTTAATTGATTAATGTTTGTCTCCATTTGACTGGTCATCCAATGTATCTAGAACTACATATGATTAGCTAAATATTTACTTCTGTTATTGTTGAATCTGTTTGCCGGACAATCATTTGTATCTGTATCTTGTTATAGGAACTAGTGGTCCAAAGATAGGGTGTTATAGACTTTGCAGTCAGTATCGGAATTTCTAACATAGCAGAACAACATGAAAGAGCACAAAAAATTATGTGGAAATCTGAAATAAAATAAATTTTCGATTTTTTTTTTGAGATAGGGTTTTGTTACCTATTCACGGCAGAATGGGTGATAGCTACATAGTAGAATGCACAAATCACCTTTTACGTTTAAATTTAGTTCAGAGAAAATCAATTATAAGTTTACTCATCATTTTGCTACTTTCAAGGCAATTCCAATATTAATGTTCGTTTGATAGGTATTTTGGTGTTGAAATGTTGAAATTCGTAAAATCCACAAGTCCAGTACACATTTACTAATGGCATGTTTTTCCATGTAACATACATAGAAAAACTTGGTACTGAAACATGTTTTTCCATGTAACATACATGGAAAAACTTGGTACTGAACCATGTTCAGAATGTGGTTTTTACGAATTTCAACATGAAATAGACGTTATTGTGCTACTTGGGCATAGGTTTAGCCTATAATAAGTACATTTAAGGCACATTTGCAATGGAAGATGTAACTATTGGAATGCGTGATTGATGTTGATGATGCAGCTTCTGCTGAGGACTCTAGGCCTATTGATATTTGCGTTACATCTCAAGGAACCAGTACAAGCCTAACTAATGTTACTTCAAGCCTTAGTGTTTCTGACCAACCCTCCGCCTATGGGCTACTGCAGATGGTCACGGGAAGCACAAGTCCTAGAACCACAGCTAAGACCAGTACAAGCATCGCTGCTAAATGCCACTATAAGAAAAGGGAGCCGTTTCCGACAGCCAGGTATATTTACTAAGAAATGCTGTCAACAAATTTACACCAAAGCGGAGTCGATTAGAAAGAAACTAATGATGGGTACTATCTCTGGGACACATTCGCGATCCTCCACTCCCTGTGACAGTGGGAGTCAGATCTAAATTATGTCCGATGAAAGCTCTTACGTACCTCTTCCATTGCCAAAATGTCATCGCAAAGTTTCCTCTAATTATACCCAGACAGATCACCATAAGACTCAGTTATCAAGATGCAAAGCTACAGACTGAGACTGATACTTTCAGGTATGGGTATGCCGCCACCAGATCGGGTGCTATTGACCCAATGAAGTGTGCCATATGTGACAATACTTGGAAACGTGGTCGACGAGTGGATTGGCTGTGATAAAACATCAGGAAGAAAGAAATGTCAGCGCTGGATAGAGGCCAGCTGCATTGGCATTGAGGTGAGAACAGAGTGAGATAGATTATATTATTATATCATATTATATTAAAATACAGATTTTATGCTTGCATTCATACATGGGCCTGCATATTCGAAATCATAGGGCAGGGTCTAATCTATTCAACAATAGGTCATTATAATAATAATACTAGGTTATTCCAATAATAAACAAAATAATAATAATTCCATAAAATAATATTTTATGAACAATAATCATATTACAGTATCTATCTAGGGACTAAACAATCATTGTATAGAGGTAGAGGTTCATTCATGGTGCTCTCTTAGTAAATCAAGATATAAATCATTATACCCTGTTTTTTTTCTGGCAGCATATATTTTATCACATATTTATCCTCAGTTAAATTTAATTTATTTTCCACTTTGAGGCGATCGATCCTCTGAATGAGGATAGCAGTCAAAGCAAGCAATGTCCTCAAATTCCACACATTTGCACAGTGTCTGTTCGAATGATGCCCGATTATAATGACACATTTTCACAAAATACTCACTATCAATTGATCTAGTTCTTTTCCCTTCAAACTCTCGACACTGCCACTTATTGTGGAATGCAGTACTTTCATGCTTCTTAGAAAAAGTTGTATAAGTGTTTTCTCATTATTCATTGGTGATGCATCACGTGGAACATATTGGTCTGTTTCGTCTATACCTATTCTTTTGTAAACAATTTTCTTAATTGTATTTTATCAGCACTGCAGCATGCCAGGTCCCAATTTTCATCACTAGGGTTACTTGGGAGAGTTCCATTAACTTGATATACAGATTTCTCTCCAAGGAAATCAGGAGGTTGACGCCTACCAGATACACTACTACGACCAATAGTACTAAAATTACTTACCAACCCTCGAACTCTGTTTGGCTGTATACTATACTGCATCATGCCAAAGGCCTCGACAATTTATAGTTAGGGTGTCCCGGAATTGAGTTCCAAAAAGTAATAAAATGCATTTTTGGTGACACTTGTTGATATACAGTACATGAATATTGAAGCCATGAGTCCATGGACAATTTGTGTAAAGAATATGTATTTCTTGTATCTTTGTGTACTAATGAAATTATGGAAACAAATTACCTTAACATTATGAAATTAAATTATGGAAACAAATCAACTTACCTGAAACAGTAGGTATTGCTGCCGTTTCAGAGTCTTTGATCATTCTAATATTTGGAACAAGTAATTCTAAAATAAACCTTATGGTGGTCAGAACCACATTTGGCAAAGATCTGTCATAAAATATATCCCATATAAATTTCCAAAGTAATCTTCAACCATTCATCTTGTAATGACCACCAGCAACCACTATGTAAACATAAATAATCCAAGGGGTCAACAATCATTATATGCACTATTAAGTATGTATATAAATCCATCGACACAGTATGCCGCCAAATGCGTTCACCAAGGTTGCCTTTATTTTTTCTCATATATTTTTCTCTGAAATGATTATTATGTCCTTGGGGGTTGCAATTTCACTCAGTTATTTCTCTGAGTTTATGGCCTCAAATATGGCGCTTATGCTTAAGCTTAGGGATACCTAGACAGACATTTAACACATTAATTATCCCCTTTAATTGTATATCTATCAAGTTGATATACAGTATATTAGTTGTATATAATCAGTACTGCCTTCCCACTCAGACCACACCTGCTATCTATAGAATAGGATTAGTTAATCTCTAGCATGTGTGATACTAGCTTATTAAAAGCATTTAACTTCATTGGAGATGGAATTGCAGGAAACTTTGCACATTCTTTCAAGCACTCCATTAACCCAGGACAACCACTTTGAACAACTTTAAAATCCCTATTATCATATGTTATCATGCAGTCATCTTCTTTTCGCACAACGCCTTTGAATATCTCGCAATATTTGCTTGCATAGCACATCCAATTGCATTTCCCACGATGCCAAATGGCTATTACTGAATTTCAAAGCATTACAAATATCCAATAAGGAAATATTCAAATCGAACTCCTGAATATGACCAAACTCAATGCGAAGCCCTCAAGGAGATTGCGAACACAGTAATAACGAACTCGGCGTGGAGCCAGACATTCCTCCTGGCAAGGATAGGTGGCCTGGGTTGAGCTCTGCATTGCAGCTGCTAGCACTAGCACCTTCTGCCTATTCGGCCTCAGCTGCTGCATGCGCTGCTCTCTCACGCTGCCTCCATGAGCTATCAGGTACTCACACCCCTTGATTTCCCACGCCCATGAGGCAGTAAGGATTAATATATTGGCGGAGTCAGTGGTGAAATTGGTTAAAATTGAAAAAATCGCTTAGACGAGGCAGTACATCTAACCCCACTGGGATATTTGCGATAAATCAGAAATTGCATTTTACGCAAGAATGTACATAATAAAGAATAATCAGAATAAAGTAGATGTCATTTTCATGCTTGAGCTATGTACAAAGTCCAATTTTACAAAGGAACACTAAAACGTATACTATGATCCATTCTGAGAGCTCGGTACAATCAGTGAGTAAACTATCCTAGCTACTGTAGGTCAGTTACATATTCTCTTAGTTAGGATAGTGATTTAACATCAAATTAAATAAGAAAAACTAACTTAACAGGGCGAGTACAGTTAACTTCGTGAGGTTATTTACAACATTACCTAAGCAGAAACACTTATTCTGAGATTTCAAGACAATAAAATAAAATCGGTAGCTATATATGGTACCGTATCTTACTGTACCACAGGCGGCCAGTAGGCCTACTTGATGCAGCTTTATAGTTCCAGAGTGTTGGTAGGTACAGAGTATGTAGAAAGCTACATTTTGATCACATCATTACTTAATTGTTGAATAGGACTACTGTATTTACTAATGCTGAAGAAATACTGAATTATGGATATATGCCACGATATAGCTGATTAGTGGAGATAATTATAGAAGTTCGAATTTCGATAACCATCCGAATTCCTCTGATGTTATCAAAATACCGGTACCAGTACCGGCAACTCCAAATCTTCCAACGAGTAAACGGGTTAAACACCCTACATCTAAACTTCAAAAACAGAAACTGTGGAGCTACCTTTACAAAAAAAAAACGACAATTAGAAACCATCTGCTGTGATTTTGAGGTGGCTACAGGGGAAAAAATGAGTGTAATAGTATACGGCCAAGATGACGCCTTTGCTGGTGCAAAAGTTCCCGCCGCCGTAATTAAATTAATACTGGTACCTGTACGAGGAACTTCAGTCTCAAAACCAACGAATACGAACTTCTCGCCTTCGCCAACAAAGGAACGGGATGCTGGTGTGGATAACCGAGCCGATATTGCTGTGGGCAATATGTGCGATATTTGCAGAGTGCATTATAACTCAAACGAGGAAGGTTTAATTGCTTCAAATTGGGTTATATGTACCCAGTGCGAGTAATTTAATATATTATTATTAATAATTATATTGAACCATGAAGTGATTTTAAGTCAGGAAGTTGATTTTTTTGAAGACATTTTAGTGAATTGCCAAAAGGTGATATTTCGAAGTGTTAAAATTGGAACTAATATTAGCGTTTCAGAATTTTTTCAAACATATTTTCCACCACTTTACACTTAAAAGATAAACGGAAACTAAATAATAAACCTAAATTTATTTTTTAGTACATGGGCCCATGTATTTTCCACCACTTTACATTTAAAGACAAACGGAAACTAAATAAACCTAAATTTATTTTTTATGTCATGGGCCCATGTATTTTCCACCACTTTACATTTAAAGACAAACAGAAACTAAATGATAAACCTAAATTTATTTTTTAGGACAAGGGCCCATGTATTTTCCACCACTTCACATTTGAAGACAAACAGAAACTAAATAATAAACCTAAATTTGTTTTTTTAGGACATGGGCCCATGTATTTTCCACCACTTTACATTTAAAGACAAACGGAAACTAAATAATAAACCTAAATTTATTTTTTAGGACATGGGCCCATGTATTTTCCACCACTTTACATTTTTTTAAAGACAAACGGAAACTAAATAATAAACCTAAATTTATTTTTTAGGGCATGGGCCCATGTATTTTCCACCACTTTACATTTTTTTAAAGACAAACGGAAACTAAATAATAAACCTAAATTTATTTTTTAGGACATGGGCCCATGTATTTTCCACCACTTTACATTTTTTTAAAGACAAACGGAAACTAAATAATAAACCTAAATTTATTTTTTAGGTCATGGGCCCATGTATTTTCCACCACTTACATTTAAAGACAAACAGAAAATAAATAATAAACCTAAATTTATTTTTAGAGCATGGGCCCATGTATTTTCCACCACTTACATTTAAAGACAAACAGAAACTAAATAATAAACCTAAATTTATTTTTTAGGACAAGGGCCCATGTATTTTCCACCACTTTACATTTAAAGACAAACGGAAACTAAATAATAAACCTAAATTTATTTTTTAGGACATGAGCCCTTGTATTTTCCACCACCTTACTTTTAAAGACAAACTGAAACTAAATAATAAACCTAAATTTGTTTTTTTAGGACATGGGCCCATGTATTTTCCACCACTTTACAATTAAAGACAAACGGAAACTAAATAATAAACTTAAATTTATTTTTTAGGTAGGGCATGGGCCCATATATTTTCTACCACTTTACATTTAAAGACAAACGGAAACTAAATAATAAACCTAAATTTATTTTTTAGGGCATGGGCCCATGTATTTTCCACCACTTTACATTTAAAGACAAACGGAAACTAAATAATGAAACTGAACAGCCTAAGCAACCCTGTCTGTACCGTACTCTACAGCCTACACCCTAGGTTAATAACCTGTAACCATACTGCAGTAGCCTACTGCAGTACTGATGATATTTTTATCTGACTACCACCAGTACTGCAGTACTGAGTGATTATACTGTTATAAGAGCTCTGAAACTTATACTTATAATTTAGCCTACTGCAGAAGTACTGTTAGGCAGTTAGGTAGCTGATTTATGGATTAGTATCAGATTATGACTTCAATGCTGGATACCTGTGCGATTGTGACCACTGATAGTGCATCCAGTAGCAGCTCCAGGACTTCCGCTGTATGGGAGTGCTTCTCTGGGATTGACTCCGAACCGGTACATGCCTTATGTAAACACTGTCAATGCTCTATATCGAGGGGAAAAGCTGTGAAAAGCACAGGTACGGAACCTCTATTTGGATACCAGTTCCATAAACATCCATGTGAATATAGGGAAGCTCGTAAATAGCAATCTGAAACTAAAAATAAAAAGGAAGACATACCCTGCAAACAATGTATTGTTAAAAAATGTTATTAAAATGTTATTTAATGACATAGACAACATTATTTGAAATTGTTGATTCGTTTGCATGTGTTTTTGGAGGCAGCAGAGAAAGAGTCACAATATATGAAATTGAGATTGAAAGAACATATTTTTTATCAAATGTGCTAACAAGGAAGCTACATTAAATCAGATTCACATATTCTGATATTTAAGGAAAAATCTGGACTGCCAAAATACTGACATGCTTCACTGTTAGTTAACTCATTGATAACTTATTGATAATTCATTGATATTCATTCAATTAATTAAATAATTAACCCTAACCAACCTATATACATTTAGTGATTCAGAATTCGAAAATGGTGGGATTGGTGGTAACGGCGCCAATGGCATTGCGGAATGAATTATTGTATCATCTCCTGGTATTGTCTGCAACATTGTATATGATTTTGGTGATCTATTATTTCTTTCTCCATTCTCCGATTCTGATTCATCAAATATCCTTCAAAATTATATGTAGAGAATATACAAAGAATTTGAATTTGATAATGGAAAAATATCATTTGCTGCAATTCGGACAAAGTACATATAGTAGTTCCCCCATTAGTTTCCTCCTTATTTAATATATATGGTCAATTCCATGGTGTCGGATGTTGGGGCAAACCCAAATTTTCAGTTGTTTTTTACTATTTGTAGGAAGTTGTTAATTCAAGGTCAATCAGAGTAATGCTTATACTACCCCAATTCGAAGCTCTATATGAGAACACATAATGAGTCCACTGAAAACTACTGGAGTTCTAGAAATTCGAGTTTTAAAAGTGGGTGTCGGACGTTTGAGTTTTGGGACAGTAATTTTTGGCTAAAAATTCAAACATTTGTGTAACAGTGCCGATGAGAGCTTTTGCAAATTTTGGCAAACCACAGTGATCAGCAACTATTTGGCTACCTATTATTAATCCAACATTTGTAATATCCTAAATCTAACATACAGTTTTTGTAGTTTGATTGGAATTGAAATGGTGTCGGACGTTTGGTGTCGGACGTTTGGATTTGCCCACTTATCCAGGTTATTTTATTTGTACTTTGTTGGTAATCTATGCGAGTAATCATATTCGCTTTGTCTTAAACAATATCTCAGCTTTACGGCGGCACAAAAAATAAATAATTTCGTTCACAACTTTTCAAAATATGGCCAATTTAATGAACCCTACATTTTTTTATCACTAATTTCTCTAAAACGTTTTATGCATTGTTAAATGGTTAAATTATGGCCAACCAGAATAATCAGCAATTGTTTGGCTACCTTATATAAATCAAGCAGACAAAATTGTTGGATGCTGCTCT
This sequence comes from Nemertoderma westbladi, assembly GCA_032718475.1. Lineage (NCBI taxonomy): Eukaryota > Metazoa > Xenacoelomorpha > Nemertodermatida > Nemertodermatidae > Nemertoderma > Nemertoderma westbladi. The sequence goes on along the minus strand of JAUCBJ010006842.1, from coordinate 15,905 downwards.
TAAACAACAGGATTCCATCAATATTTACAATCAATTCGAGTTTACCAGCTTGCTTAACATTTCGTCAAATGTCGTTAACCTCCAAACATGCCTTTTGAAGTTTGGACTGCAGGCCAAAATGATATTATCCCCCTCCTCTGGCATCAATGACCATTACCTTTGAAGATTAAACATTTGGGGTATGAAAGAGTGTCCGAGCATCTTTTCGATTCATTGGGACAATGTGAGTGCAATATGCCTAAAAGTTTGTTAATAGATTCATGATGTATATTACAATTGGAGGCCCAACTACGGATATCACCAAGAAAGGTATTTCTATTATCGGAATCCGAATCGATATCAGAATCTGAGAAAAAAGCACAGTTGTTACTTTCAGATTATGCTATACTCGTTATAGTTTCCACATTAGAATAATGATTGTCATCATCATCATCATAACCACCATCCAATACTGGTACAAATGTGCCATCATCATCACCAGCCCACCACTGGCATAAATGTGTCATCATCATCACCAGCCCCCAGTACAAATGTGTCAACTTCATCATGGCCACAGTCTACTTCCGGTTCAAATGTACAAATACTGGTGCTACTTAGGCCAACATCAGAGATCACTTCATGAACCATTTCTGAAATTTTACGTCTCTTAGTCCTAGAACTGTTTCCAGCATAACGAATGCGATTCATATTACAGTATTACTGCGATATCAAATGGAATTAAATAGATTGTTTAAATTGAATAATAAAAATAATAATGAATGAAAAAAACAGGAATAAATTGAATAAAACAGGGGTTGTAGACTTCAAAGCTACATCGATTTGGGGAGAAGTTATATTTTCAACTGAATTGAAATTTAAACTCTTTTTATAAATTCCAGTACTCATTTAGCTACCACTTGAGGATGCAAGGCAGAGATGCACCCTGCAGCCCTGTGCCCTGGCTGGTCCTTCCAAGCCCTATTGAATAGTCTTATATTCTGCACCGAACACAGTGCCAAGTGCATAAAATCATATGCCCACAGATTTTACATTTGCGCTTGTGCTGGCTATGGCTGGCTGGAGCGCATTTTCTGATTTTATGTTATGGCTGTCTGGAGGGAGCGCATTTGGTCAGTCTATCCAGTCAGTATTGCAGACCGGTACTGCAGTACTAGAAAGTGGAAAGGGAAGCAAAACAGTCAGCACACTTTTGGTACTGACGGTAGGAAAATTCAGCTATGACAATAATGTTAAGTTCTTCATTTCAGCAATACAGAATTTGGCCAATCGGCTCGGCCTATTGCAGAGCCAACTGCATTCAGTTAGTGATAGTTATGCAGTCAGAATAGGGACAAGACAGGCAGCAGGACATGCAGACCTTGGAAACCTGAATGATCCTATTGTTGATACCTATTCCATTTAGTATGGAAAATTCCGAAATTACCACGAATTTTAAAATTAACCAATCCCATCTAACTCAGTATCTTGGGTTCATAAGGCCAGTATGTTAATTTTATGTACCTTTAAAAACATGATCTGATATCTGAAGCCATGTTCTTAAAATGTTAGAACTTAACAAATATAAAACATATTGACTATAATGTTTGTCCTCACATTTAGGTAACATTTTTTTAACATTGATCTTTTCATTTATTTCACATTAGGAAAAAACATTACAGAGTAATGTCAAAACAACGCAAATTTAACAGCCAATATTTTGATCAAACACCAGAGTAACATTTGTCATCATAGCAGCAATACAGAAAATGTAGGCCTACCCCAGTATCTGTATTCTAGTCCATACATATTGGAGGTCCAGTAAGGCTGGTTGTGTAGTACAAGGACTGTTCTATGTGTGTTCAGGACAATACCAGAGTATCATAATGTTAATGTATGTACATACCATTTCATAGTTCAGCATTACTGAGTCAGGACAAGGTGAATCAAAACTACCTAGTCATACATTCATTCCTTGATTACCATTACATATTACACTAGTAGAGTAGGTCTAGTACAGTGTTGCAAGACTGTGTCAGTAACCTCTAGCTGTATAGGTGGAGTGGGAATGGCAGTAACGAGAGTACTAATGACAATCTTATCCTTTGGAACTGCATCTTTGTTCAGGGGATAGAGACCACTCTTTGTAAATCCAGCAATAGAATGATGTGGCTTGAAGAAAACTGATGTGAGTTGCTTCAGTGAGTTGCTTCAGAAGTGGGGGGAAGCATGGCTTATTTATACTGATATGACGACTCTCTCTGAAGAATTGGGACATATTTTTTCGCCAGTGATACTTAGTTGACCCAAACACACCTACATCGAGAGGCTTTAAGGCATGCAACGTGTGAGGTGGAAGACAGATAATATGGATACTATTCTCTTTCGTCTTAATGGCTGCAGTAAATGTAAGGTGAGAGTTATGTCCATCCAGAAAGAGAATAATGGACCTTGGAACATGAGCTACACCAGGTATGAAACAAGAGACAAACCATGCCTCAAACACATATCCTTCCATCGAGCCGGAATTTATATTGTAAAACTGGCAATTCTCTGGACCATCCAACACCCACATCAACCACATCTGACTCCCTTTGAAGACAATATATGGTGGTAGATATTCTCCAGATGCACTGTAAGCAAACAAAACAGTATACATTGTTTTACCTTCTGTTGGTTGTAGATAATGTTTTTCTTTCTTATGCTTTATATTTTCCCCTGGGATAAAAGACTCGATCTTTCAAAGGATCAGTATCTGGCCCCAGTTTCATCACAGTTCCATATATGTGCACCCATAGATGTCTTGTAAATCTTCAGTTCAGCGTAAACTTCACCCACAAGTTGGAAGAACAAATGCAATGTTTCGGGTGTCAGTGCCATTGTATGAGCCAATATAATCCACTCTGGCTTTTTAACAGTAAAACGATGACTCCATCACCTCCGTAAACCTAAGAGCCACTCTCCCAGGTTCAGTTGATCCAATTTCTTCCAATTTAAGGTATTTTTAAACTGCATATCTCACAGTAGCGCCATCCATAAGCCAGCCAAACTCACCACATGTCTCAATCGCTATCACCAAGTATTCGTCTTCATCTTTGGAAAGCCATGTGTATCTCCCACTGCCTAATTTCCAAGGCACAACTGACCAGTATTATTACTCATCCCTACCCAGTGTTGCAGCATCAACCATGGAATATTGTACTTCTTTGATGCTCCATTTACAGACTCCGTTTTATTTGTAAACTTGTGATAGCGCCTTCTGTAGATCGTTTTCAGTCAAGGTTCTGGAACGCATTTTAAGATACCTTCGTGGCATTTCAGAGCCAGAATAATATTTCAATAGCAACCAAGTTAATACATAATAAATATTAATAAATCAATATAAGTTCAACCCACGAGGCCTAACTGACAACCAACTAATCAATCAGTGTGTAGATACTTGCTTGACACAGTACAGGCCTATAAAATATTTTGACTTCCTGGTTTGCCACTTGCTAGGCCTACGATCGCCATCCATTGACACAGACAGCCAGACAGCATAGGCCAACCTTATTCCTGTATTCAGCTGGCTGTAGCTGACTTTAGTTACTTTTTTTTTAACCAATGGCCCATTTTTTCCATCTCGTAGCCCATTTTTCCCAATGGCCCATTTTACCCCACACCCCCCTCTTCTGTAAGATAATAATTAAAGTGAAAACATCCAGTTTTAATTCAAAAAATGTGAGTATCGTGACACACAACATTTGTGGTATAGAAAGATACAGTATGGGGAAAGAGAGCAGTTAGAAGCTTTCTGCCTCTAATAGATGCTTTCTTCAGTTAAGTATTTTTGTCCTGTTCTCTTTATTAGATTCTAGATTCTTATTTAATGTTTTACTGACATGTTTGTTTATGGGTTTATGGATTATTTGCCTTCGTGTAGGATGAATTTGAATCAATCTTATGTCAAATATTTGAGATTTATATCAAATATTAGATTCTAGATTTATATTTAATGTTTACTAACATGTTTGCTTCTGAGTCAGTGTCGACTCAATTGTCCATTCATTTGCCTGTGCGTCGGATATAATTGTCTATTATTTATATTTTTATATAATATTATTATATTATTATATCATATTATTATATAATATTATTATATTATTATAATATTATTATTATTATATATATGCTAGGCCTTTTATCATACATTATGTACAAATATTGAATCTATTTTTGTTATTACCGGTGTAACGTTTTAATTTAATATTATGTAATTTGGCTGTATGTGATTTACTTTATTGCATTGATAAACTATTATTATATATATTTATATTATTATTTGTATTCAATATATGATTTTTGGTGCTACCGGTACATCTAACATGCTGGGTTTACTACTTTTCCTGCTTGAAGGCCTGTAATTATATTTAATTTTTGTCCTACACCTTACTTTGTGCTCTTTAGTAGTTGCTGAATTTGTAATCTTTAGTATCTCATTTTGGCGGTTTATTCAAAATAATTGGCTCAAATTAGTCTGCCCTGCCTGTCATGCTACTGCTGTAATATCGTAATTTTTATTATAATTACCTGAAGTAGGCCTCTATTAGAGGCAGAAATCTTGTAACTGCTCTTTTTACCTTATGTTTGCGGGAGTCTGCCTTTCCCTATATCTTTCTATACCCTTCCCCCGCATTACCCACGATGTTCTTTCAATATTTTTTGTATAAAGTGATTTATGTATTTTATTTTAGGTTGTTGAACTTCTCAAACCTATCAGTGAAGTAACCCTGATAATGATTATTAATTTTATGATAATTTTTAATTTCCTGGCAGCTACCTGAAGACTGCGATTGGGAACGTCAGTGCTGTTCCACAGCGGCGACGCTCAAGGATGAGCTGAGGAAACAGATTTATAATTACTTTGGTGTGGTGACAATCGTGAACACTTCCCGGATTTGTGTCCTGGTCCTGTGCATTGGCCACCATTCTTCATTATTATATTTAAATTAATTAAATAAATAATATAATATATTCTACTAATATTTAATTGATAAATTAAACAAAAATTAAAATTACTTAGAAATAATCCCACCACCCAATTTGACTGCTACAGTACTGTGAGGCAGATAATAATTAATAAAATTAAGGCTTTCTAGATTTATCCGTATACCCTACACCCTGGTTGGTCCGAGTTGCGATACACCAACACTACCGCACTACACAACCACGTCAAAGAGACCTCCTGCGGATGGGACTGAGGTAGCCATGACTGAGGCCGCGTTGCCTTTGATAATGGCGATTAGCAACCGCTGCAACATAAGCTGATGGGATCGGGGTTGGTGTGTGATGAAGTGTAGGCGGTTCCCTAATTCCCGGAGGAAGACAGAAGTCTCAGGGCCTGGCCGGCCAAACGTTCAAAATTAATTAAATATTAAATTTTATCTGTATTTAATAATAAATAAATATTTGTTGGTTCATCATCATCGACTGAGTGTGAATAGCTGTATGTTCTGTTGTATTGTATCGATTAATGTGGTCAGGTCAGGTATTCTAGGTCATTGATCAAGAAAACTTGCCACCTCCATGCAGCATAAAGGATGTGCCACCTGTAGCTGCATAGACCCTCTTACTAGGGTAAATCTGGTCCTGTAACTAGGACCCCCTTCGTTCTGGGATAAGGACGCCCTTGGTCCTGGATTAAGGACCCATATACTTGGCTGCAGGGGTATATGGCCTGACCAGGCAGATGGTGATCTACCAATGGCTGGTCAGGAGTAGAGTGTTCTCATGTCCACTCTGAGTGCACTTCACTGCGACCTGCACAGCAGGGGTACAGGGCATGACCCAGCAGATGAGCTGCAACAGCCAATGGTGGGTCATGTGCGCCAGAGTAGATATGGGTGATGGGCCTCATATCTGACTCCATTGCGACACCCACCCTGTGGAATGGCAAACCAGGGTGTGGTATTTGCCCCGAGAGCTGACTCGTCAAAAAAGCACCCCCCAACCCCCACTATGGATTACATTAGCAATGCGGAGGTCCGGCCACTAGAGGCCAGTGGAATTACCGAAAGAGTCCCGACTCAAACAGACTACAGCAGCCAAGAATGCAGTTAAACCCTTCAGTACGGGAAACAGAGACAATTTACACCCCAGAACCGGGTAAAATTCAAACCAAAATTCAAATTTCACACCATTACGTCTCATGGCATATCAAATGAACGGCTCATCAGATTTTCAAAAATGAAACGGTTTTGGAATCGTTATTTATTTCTGTAACCTTTGATACACTTGCATAAGGTATATTATATACAGTATAATCACATATATATAATTCACACATGACGCAATACGAAGTTATTGGGAAACTGACTCGTGCCACTTCGCTGCACACCCACCCAGACAAAGTGCTGGCTTTGTAGCACATTGTGGACAGTAATATCGAGTTTCTTTGCGTTTCTTGCTATTGGAATAGCACACACGACACCGATAGGTTGGTCTATTCTTTTTAGGTGTAGGTGGGTGCGGAACAAGAGTATGAAGTTGGGCAGGTTGAATGGGCTGGATAGCGGATGCGCCAGATTTCCCTTTCGAAGTGGTCGGCATATCAGTCAACCAAATCACAGTCGTTTTTATGAAGTCTAGGAGTCGGGCCTTTGAGTTCTTCTCCTGTTTATAGATAATAAATGCATTCACCAGCAGACGCATTATTATATTGAAGCCTACCTTCTTGAACCAGATATGGCTCTTTCTAACAGGGTTGTATGCAGATATATATTGGTCTTGACGATCAACTCCACCCATGTTCCGGTTATACTCCTCAATACAGATGGGTTTCGTATATTCAACTGTGCCACCTCCACGAACATGCCGGGTCTTATCTACAGTACCTGCATTGTCAACGGTGGACAACAAATAGACATCTCGTTTGTCAGTGTATTTGACAGCCAGTATACTCTTATTCCTCATAAACTTAGAGGAGATGGGCGTCAGTTTGGTATTCTTTAGTGCAGTTGGTATTCCCCGGTTTACTCTAATGGTGCCCCTCAAACCTGTACTATGAGTTAGTAAGTACCGTATTAGCCGTAAACTGGTGTACCAATTATCTACATGGACAATATAACCTTGATCCATAAGATTTCGCAACAACATTTTCACTCATAGAAAGTTCCTTCCCATCATCCACCTGAGGAATCTCCCACTTTTTACCGTAATAAACACGAACAACAACCATATAGCCATTAGAGTCACAAGTAAGGAATAGTTTTATACCAAATCGTGCACGTTTAGTTTTTATATAAACCTTGAATGACAATCGTCCCTTGTGCTTTAGTAAAGCTTCATCTAATGACAGGTTTTGCTTCGGTATATAACTTGAACAAATTTCTTTGACAATATCCAAAAATTGATCAAGTCTAGAATTAATAAATTCCACGTTATAGTTTTCTGGATGTGAAAATCGAATGAACTTCAAAATTTGAAGATAACGATCACGGCTCATTGAGTCCGATCGTGTAAAAAACGGAGTAGCAATGAGTTCATCCGTCGACCAGTATAATCGAATTTCGGGTTTCTCTACAAGAGTCATTAGTAAAGTCAGACCAATGAATTTTTTCATTTCTAACAATGTGACGTCACGCCACTTCACTGTGTGTGACTTCTTTGGTTCAGTTTCAATCTGGCCATCATGAAATAAATGTGATCTAACATCACATTTGATGTTGCTGGTGCTGGTGACGGTGCCGTCACCAGCACCGTCACCCTGTACCTGACCATCTCCAGCAGCTGGTGGTACACCGTCACCAGCACCGTCGCCCTGTACCTGACCATCTCCAGCAGCTGGTGGTACACCGTCACCAGCACCGTCGCCCTGTACCTGACCATCTCCAGCAGCTGGTGGTACACCGTCACCAGCACCGTCGCCCTGTACCTGACCATCTCCAGCAGCTGGTGGTACACCGTCACCAGCACCGTCGCCCTGTACCTGACCACCTCCAGCAGCTGGTGGTACACCGTCACCAGCACCGACGCCCTGGGCCTGGCCACCTCCAGCAGCGGGTGGTCCGTCACCAGCACCGTCGCCCTGTACCTGACCACCTCCAGCAGCTGGTGGTACACCGTCACCAGCACCGTCGCCCTGGGCCTGGCCACCTCCATCAGCGGGTGGTCTGTCACCAGCACCGCCGCCCTGGGCCTGGCCACTTCCAGCAGCTGGTGGTCCGTCACCAGCACCGTCGCCCTGTACCTGACCACCTCCAGCAGCTGGTGGTACGCCATTGCCCGCAACGTTACCAACGCCACCCTGGGCAGCTCCAGCGGCGCCGAATCCCCTGACTCGCGGCACCCGTATCACCGGGGCAGTCACAGCCAACTGAATAGGCTATGCCGCCGCTCGATTATGACGTTGTTTTTCGCCGTCGCCGAAGATATATGAATCACCGGCAGTGATGGGAGTTCACTGCCGGCGCTCTGTCCGGGCTTCACCCAAGCGACAACATACCAGCCGCCGTCTTCGTTTACTCCCTCAATGGTATTCGAGACGAATTCGTCCAGTTGGTCGACGTCGGCGACCGGTAACGCTGTCAACGTGGTTGACAATATCTAATCTGTTTCAAACAACGTTGTCAAGTCGCGGGAGCGAAGGGGTGCCACGGGTAGATCGATGAAGCCCGGACCCGCTAGCTCCAGCTGCATAACCCAAATGCTGCTCGAAGCGCCGGTCATGCAGCAGCAGTTCCCTGGCGAGCGGGAGTCGCATTCGCATAGCGGACCCGAACAAGCGGCTCCAACAAACCCGAATGAAACTACCTCGAACGTCGTCTTTATTGTGAAACTGCTCATAGAACAGTCAATATAAGACGACATCAAGGGAAAACCTGGAGGTCGGCGGCGCAGACCATCATAGGGACGACGACGTCGAGGGTCGACACGACCGCGAAACTCGTTTCTCCTTCGTAGCGAGGGTTAATGATGGCAACGTACGCCCCGATAGTTACGTCGCGCAGGAACGATAAAGTAGTCCCCACCTCGGCCGCCGTTCGTAACACCAACCAGAACAACTTCCCTGTTGTAACGCATCTGTAAGTTAATTGATATTTATTTACACTTTTATATAATAAGCTATTAGTTCTGTTAAAACTAGTTTAATTACATCTTTGTAAGTAATGTACTTTGCAACAAGTATTTATGTACTTTTATTCCAAAATTATAATGTTAGAATACAACGTCTGATGAAAAACCGCATATAAAACTTTTATTGTTAAAAAAGTATAACTTTTTGTTTTCCCAAATTATAATATAAATAGATGCTGAAAACGTCATTTATGAACGTTCCCTTGATTGTTTCAAAGTCAACATAAACTCCTATGGCCACCGCGCAAATATTATAATTAATACACTTAGTGACTTAGATTATTTAGTGACTTTGACATTTTTAATACAGGCTAAATTGATATATTTATAAACTACACGGATACCGAGGTTCAACAAATTGGACCCGTGCTGGGATAATGAAGGAAGTTCAACGTTAACAGACTTATCCCTCGCTCCACCACAAATCAGGTTTATAAAGTTTGCAGACTTAATGACCAGTTAAGTTGGTACCAGTTATTTGTATTTGTGTTGCTGCTTCCCAGTGTTTGATTACTGTGCACGCGTCTTTCATCTTTATATTGCCGCTTCCTTATCCCTTTGTGTCTATTGTTATTTACAGGCTTGGCCTCTTGAGAAAGCCTTCCACTATGAGACGAAAGCTACGGATCAGCTGACTGCCATCTACTGCCTACTGATTGCATGCAACATATAGGAGGTATCGGTATCGGATGCTTTTTATTTTGTGATACTGATTTACGTACATACCTACCGCCATTGGTAAAGTGTTTTACCTAACTTGCTTCAGTAGACTAATTAAATAAAGCTAAAATATAACTGTAAAATAAAAGTTTATTTTAAAATTAAAGCATTTTTATGAAATTATTAAAATATTATATTATGATAAATATTAATATATTTTTATGTAGTTGAATGCAACTATAATAATAATAAATTAGAAAATAAAGTGTTCAAACTAATATAAATACAACTTAGACTCTGCCTAGGATAAATAAGAGACGATCGGGTTACCATGAAACAATATATACCGTACAACGCTGGTTCGAGCCCTGGCGAAATCCCTACACATTGTTCCCTACTGAACACTTTATTTTCTAATTTATAAGTAGTTTAATAGCTACAAGTGCTTATAACAATAATAGCAATACAATATGTAATATTATCTACCTGGTCGTACGTAGTGCAATAAAATAACAAAAACTGAATAAAATATATTAAAATAACTTTAAAAGTGTAGCTGTTGTTATTCTAAAAAATTTATAATAAGGTGACAGTTACAATTTTTGGATTTAATAATTGTTGACCCTAAGTTTAAAACGATCTCTTATAGTTACTGCAAAATATACTGCGAGAACTTTTAATGTAAACCAAACAATAAAAAACATACATCCGTCTAAAATCCGGATCGGACCTTGTTCGCGGTATTTCAACTTTTCCTAACGCGAGTTGAATATTTTTTGGATTTATTTAAAATGAATATTCCGATATCACTACTGGGTGCGGGAACATGGGATTTGGGTACATTCAATGGACTGGGGGCGATTTATGGGCGAATATTGGGGCGACTTACGGGGTACGGGACTTATTTCATGTATTTAAGGGCCAGGGGTGGGAGGAAAAGTTAAGCAGTATTCAGGTTTGCCTGATTACTATTAGGCCTAGCCAACTTCCTGCTGCCTGCAGAGGTGGATTTGGTAACTCGCTAGGTCTAAAGGACAAGGACTGCCCTTAGCGGTCCCTGGCCAACAGCAGTTATTACGAGCCTGAAAAGGACATCGGAAAGTCTGCTGCTTGTGTCAGGGATTTGCGACGGGAACCAACCACAGACCCCTAGCCAAGCCATACTGGTTCCTGTGACGGGATCGATGGATCCCGATTTATCCAGTTTGGGTTTATATACGCGTCCCCGCCGTGTGAGTGAAAAGGGTTGTTGTAAGTCCTTCTGATATTGCTGATACAGTACATGCTGATATAGCACCAGATAATAGAATAATTGTATAAGTATACTGATGATGGCGGCGACGGTTACAAAGTGTTACCGTCATGCCCTAGCTTATCGAACGACTGAGTAAACTGAATAACTGATTGCTGTCAACTGGTTATATTGCACGGGTTGGCCTTGTTACTGTACCTAGCCAGTGCCTCCCTCCCATTGGCTAATATCCTACTTGTCACCCTTTGCCCCCCTCTGAAGTGCTTCCCTTCGCCCTTGCTATTCTCTCTCTGTCAGGGGTGTAGCCCCTGACCCCTATTGTGTGTTTCTCCTTCCCACTTTATTGGGGTGACACGAGGTTGATATTGGTAATCAACCTCGTGCTCCCAATATTGCTTAACGGCTTACTTTGTGGGGTGTTAGCGGAATTGAATACGCTAACACTCCCCCCCATGCTATCTTCCCGGTAAGAAGATAGCATCCAACTCAAGTGCGCTACAATTCCGCTGGATCCCGATCTAGTATCGGGTGTGGGGTGGGTCTATTTTTTTTCGGAGCCGGCTTTCCAGGCTGCTCCCTATTGGTATGATGTCACTACCCTCTGGCATCTCGTGTCGGGCCGATCGTGCGCTTCTCTCACACAATTTTTGTTTCCCCGGCACTCTCACCACTCTCACCCTAACTCTCGCATACTCCCGGACCTCCTCGTCCCACACTCTTCCTCTCACTTCTCCTCCCCCACACTTGAATTGTGCCCACGCTCTCTTCGCACTCCGCACTATCACCTCTCTACTCTCTGTCACCCCTAAGGCCCTAATTTCTAATGCTACCCCTGTGCTATCATACTATCTACCTACTACTTACTTACTAACTATCTAACTCTCTTACTCTAACTAGCTCTACTAAGTCTGACTAACTCCTACTAACTCTCTAAGTCTAACTAACTCCTACTAACTCTCTACTTCTACTAACTCTTACTAATTCTCTACTTCTACTAACTCTCTCTAACTCTTACCGACTCTTCTAGCTCTTTAACTAGAACTCCCTAACTCTACCCACTCTTCTAGCTACGTGGCGCTTGCGGTGCCCACAACCACTCTACTATCTGGCACCCTATGTGCCCTCTCTACTACTCTACTGCCTGGCACCCTATGTGCCCGTCTCTACTACTTCTAACACTTTAACTCTACTACCTGGCACCCTATGTGCCCTCTCTACTACTTCTAACACTCTAACTCTACTACCTGGCACCCTATGTGCCCGTCTCTACTACTCTACTCTATCTACATCTTACTCCCTTTCGTCTACTCGACTTCACGTGACGCTCTGAGTGCCGGCAGAGTGGGTACGTTAATTATGTGAACTACTACTAACTCTTACTAACTCTACTAACTCAACTAACCCCTACTGCTACTACTTTCTACATGGCGCTTATGGTGCCCACAACCACTACTGCTACTACTTTCTTTCTAACTAACGGTACTACGTACCCTCTTACTAACTTCTCTAACACTCCTAACTAACACTAACCAACGGTACTACGTACCCTCTAACTAACTCTAACTAACTAACGGTACTACTCTCTTACTACCTAACTTCTACCTACTTTATTATTTAATTATTTTATTATTTTTAATTAAATAATTATTTTATACGTGGGAAGGGCGTCTCGCCCTCAATCCCACCCCCCTCAGTCCAAAACATTGGACGACTAAAAATTATCAGGTGCCCCTTCTTCCAGTAGGCACTCTCCCACTGCCCTCCTATACGTCCTCTAACTCTTCGCCACACTCTCTTCGGTACTACCTCTGCTGGCCTCCCCCTTCGTATGTGCGCTGGCATTAAAGGCCTCGACGACCCCCGCTCGTACCTCGGTATACACGACGCCCGTCCATGCAATGCCCCCTCGCACCGTGCCAGCCCCGCGTGTGTATGCAACACACCTCCTTCTACTTTCCCGGCTCCTTTATGTTTGCTCATGGGCTTCTCTGCCCCTGGTCTAGTCCTTTCACATCCTCTCCCTTTCCAACACTCTCCGGATCTGTGTCCTTTTACCACACATCGATGACATAGTCCGTTTGCGTCTGTGTAGGCTACATGATCTCGTTTGGGCAACGCTTGCCAGTACTTGCAACTCCTCGTCACCTTCAAGGCAGAACCCCCTAAGTCGATTTTTTTCGATTTTCATGTTTTTGACTTTTTGGGTAATTCGATATCGGCTTTTTCGTCTGGCAGAACCCCGAAGCTTTTCTACCAGCCATTTTTGAGTTATAAGCCAAAGACAGTTCCCCGTAACTTATGCCCACTTCGAGGCAGAACCCCCCAAGTCTATAATTGGCTTGCAAAACACCGTAAATTCAAGTATATGAAATTCAGTCCACCTGGCAAAACCCCTTAAATTAGAAATAACAACATGTAAAACCCCGTAAATCAGAAACAATAGCCTGGCAAAACCCCGTAATTTATCATTTATATACTGGTTTGTATTGCGGCCAGGACACAAATATTAATAAGGGACGCAAACATTATTGACCCCCCCCCCCCCCCTCGGCTGGTATACCCCCATATTTTCAATTTACCTCCTACCACCACCATTCATGTTACCCCCCCCCCCCCCCCCCCTCCCCGATTCCTATCTCCCCCTCATGTTCATCATTTTTTTACTCCTACTCCTTTCCTTTTATTTAGTAACAACATCGTTTATTGTTTTGGTTAGAAAAACCATCTCTGTAACCTGATCCTTTCCTTCAATTGGCAATAACATAGTTTATTGGTTTGGTCAGATTAATATGTTATTATTTATTGTTGTTATTTTATTGCTTGACAGTAATGAGAATTGTAATACTGTAATATATTGTATGTGTATGGGTGGTAACATGAATCATACTAAGTGCGAAGGGCGATAGTGCCCATGATTAATGTTTGTGCCCTTGATTGATATCTGTCCCTCGTTTATTGTTTGTGTCCCTCATTAATGTTTGTGTCGCTCATTAATGTTTGTGTCCCTCATTAATATTTGTGTCCCTCATTAATGTTTGTGTCCCTATTAATGTTTGTGTCCCTCAATTAATGTTTGTGTCCCTCATTAATGTTGTGTCCCTCATTAATGTTTGTGTCCCTCATTAATATTTGTGTCCCTCATTAATGTTTGTGTCCCTCATTAATGTTTGTGTCCTATATCAATGTTTATGTCCCACATTATTGTTTGTGTCCTACATCAATGTTTATGTCCCACATTAATGTTTGTCACCCTGATTAATGTTTGTCCCACATTAATGTTTGTGGCGCTGATAAATATCTATCCCTCATTTAATGTTTGTGTCCAAGTTGCTATAAGTTACTCTAGGTTGCCGGACGTTTTGGACAATTTGGTCAGCAACTAGCAACTTAATTTGAGTAACATTAACTTTTAGTCTCCGTTATATGAGGCATCTTTTACAGCAACAAACTTCGCGTTTACATAGAGCAACTTGATCGGCAACCTGAAATGCTCACTAAGTTGCTGATAGAGTTGCTCAAAATGTTGCCACGTACTGTAGAAAAAACAGGTCTTTAATTATTCGTCATGACGTACTGTAAGTGAACTTTACTTTAACGTAGCTGTAACCCTGTAGATAGACTTTGTTCTTACTGTAGAGTACCACCCATGGCTATATTTTGTACTTAGAGTTCCGCTTTCATGAATCTAAATTTTGTTCTTATAGTTCTGCATTTGGCTACATTTTGTTCAATTTGTATTGATACATGATTCTAACTACAGTCCCGTACTTATTTTAGAAGCAATTAATACCAAAATATCAAAAACTTATGGAGCACTTTAGAATTTTGAATTCAACAATTTCCAACATGTGCGCAAGTGTGTTAGCTATATTGTATGTGATTATTTGTTATTATTGCGTTGACAGGTAATACTAACACCTGATCATGTGCTAGTTAACATGTTAGATAGCACGTATTAGCTAATAACAAATGCGCACATTATTACGTGCGCACTACGCACTAAATAATTAAGGACGCACGATAAGCCTTGGCTATAATTTGATATATTTTGCGTGTTTTTTGTAAAAATTCGGACTTATGGTGTTTTGCCAAATTGAGGATGCCTTGTTTTCTAGGCAATACCCCGCAACTATCGTATAGTTACGGGATAATACCAGAAAATGGTGTTCCCCTTTGTTTTGGTAAAACACCATAAGTCAGAATTTTTACATAAAAACCGCAATATATTTCAAAGGTAATTCTAAATCAAATTGAAAGTTTAGTTATATGAATTCTATATATATTTAGTTATCAAAAAACACAATAACAAGTAAACTGAGGCATCTCTTTAAAAAATAAACAGTTTTTATCGATTATCTCAGAACTACAAAAATCGACTTAGGGGGTTCTGCCTTGAAGGTGACGTCCTGGTCTTATGGGTTCCGTCCAGATGTAATTGACATTCGAATCTTGGATTATAGCGTTTCCTGTATAGTCCTTCACGTATCGCGCCTAGGTTTATATGTACCGATTTAGTGTTTCGATTGTCTCGACTCGGCCTACTGGGTATATTGGGATTGTGTTTATTTTTGATGTTATTTTCTTTCTGTCCCTGCCACGGTGTGGCCCTGCTACCAGCTAACTGTGGACTAGCAGTCCCCTGTATGGCCGCGTGTGGTAGCGACTGTCCGCACGACCTGTTCTCGTCCAGGGAGTTCGATGTTCTTGCTCCTATTGGGGTATATTGTCGATATTGTGATGGGGGAATGTCACCCTGCCCCCCCCTCCCCCCCCCCCCCCCCCGGCCGGTATGTTTGGTACTGGGGTTGATGTTAATACATTGGGGCCCATACGTCTATCTCCAATAACTCCCCCCTCCCCTGGATATATGTTATGTCCCTGTGTATTATAGTCATGCTGCTGT